>OY482672.1:145766136-146266136 GCA_960531455.1 Urophora cardui
ATTAAGCGAAGCTGAACTTTTGAGCATGGTACCAGATGGCATGAAAGATGCACCGGCTCGTCCGCTGCCACCAGCTGGCACGGAAATGAAACACCAGTTTGAGGAGCCACCACCTCCGCCTGGCGTTTAAATCGCATATTTATAATTTTATATAATAATATAATTGCTTATTGTATGTACATTTATTTAAGTTATCGCATTAGTTTTTAGAATATGTAATATTATATACTTTAATCATATAACTAACTGTACATGAATTTCATTTGCTACTTAGTAAAACTTTTGAATCTGATTAGATTGTTGTATTCAATCTCTCAATTTGGACTCATTTCTTTTGTTAAATTACAAAAAAAAAACCAAAACTCTTAAATTGTTATTTTGCTAAGCAAAAATAATATGTACGTAGATGTGCTGAAAAGTAAGCTCAAGTCTTCTGCCACATCGTACTTATAAAGCGCTCGTTAAACATTTGTATTGAATAAAGGTAATGGTTAATAAATACTTTACAATTTTTGGCACTTCTAAATAACTTTCTATTACATATGTATGGTAATGCATATATACATATCTAGAATCTATAGATTATAGATATGTATGTATTTAATATTTAAAATATATATATATATATATATATATATATATATATATATATATATATATATATATATATATGTATGCTCTTATTCTAATACTTGCATTTGTATATTATTCTAAAGAAATATCACGGTTTGTTTAAAATAAAAATTGCATAATTAGAAAAGAAACGGAATATTTTCTTCTTCAGGAAACCCACATCACGTCCCTCAAAAATCCGCCGTGAGCGCAACAGTGCCTAGTAAAATAACGTTTATACAAATTATTTTATATTTTTTGATAGCGTATATTTTATTTTTTTTTATTTATTTATTTATTCTTATTTCATGATT
This sequence comes from Urophora cardui, assembly GCA_960531455.1. NCBI lineage: Eukaryota > Metazoa > Arthropoda > Insecta > Diptera > Tephritidae > Urophora > Urophora cardui. The sequence continues at coordinate 145,767,063 of OY482672.1, forward strand.
ACGTAAACACATAAAGCTTAACGAATTCGTTAGTGGCAAAAAACGTAAACAACTTTCGAATTTTAATTTAAAATCTTTAAATACATAAATTGCTAATTATGCATCTTCTTTTCCTCCCGTTTATATCGTTGGCTTATTTAAATAAGTTAGATATGTGCGTATGTTCATATATACGTCCAAATACCTTCACTGGACTTTTATCAAAGTTTAAACACAAGGATCGTGTTTGGCATTGAAATGAGCGCACGTTACTTTCGGTCCATTACGCACTCTCGGTACAGCAACGCGAAAAAGATTACCCTTTGGCATACAAACGCACAACTTATACTGGATACTGCCAGTGCGTAAACCAAATTCAGAGCTAACAATCGGAATTTTATTCATATCCAAATAAATACCATCACCTGCCTCCAGCATCATTATACCCTCCGTGACGTTTAGTGTCATGTCATAGGATAGCGATTGTAGCAAAACATTTGCCGCATCCAATGTTATGCCCTCGGAGCCTTTAAATGCAACAGCAAAATCTGCATCCATACTAAGTGCCCGATCGAATGGACTCACTATACGGCTAGCACTCACCGTTTTTGCATGTAATTTTTGTGCGCCTGCTGGTATATTGTAATGTGGACGATGCGAAGTGAATATAGTGTCACCACTGTTTGGGTCTTTTACTTCGAAATTATTTACACCCTGAAATTGTATACCGCCCGTTTTATCCAAAATCATGCGATTATATGCCTGTCCATTGCGCTGCAAACGCACATAAACGCCATCATCACTTGTAATGGTGACTGGCTGATCGGCGAAGCCTTCAATGCGGCCAGTTTGTTTACTATAAACGCGATCCAAATCGGTATAGCCATAAAATTTTACAGTATCATGTTCAGGTATAATTTCTATACCGTTAATGCCACGACCAAGATGCATTACACCAAATATGGTTAGCATGAATATAAGATTGCCGATGGTGAGCGCAAGTATGATGAGGAACAATGTCCAGAAAGCAAAAGTTTTGCGCCCCTTTTTAACCGGAGTACCGTTATCATCAGCAGCATCATAACCGAAATGAAATCTTTTATTTATTGACTTTTTATCAACATCGGTTTGGTTGATGTGTTGGTGAGCTTCTGTAGCTTCCATGGGCAGTGTAGGTGACATAGCACTTTCTTCCGATGCTGCATCATCTGTGTACGATGGCGAAGAGCCACGCACAAATGTGTTTCCATAAGTTTGCATACTTAAAGTTTTTGCTTTTAGGAATTATACTTGTTCTGAAGATATGTTTGGAGTAGCAAGAAAATCTTTCGCTAAGAATAGCAAATGTCAAAATTTTCCTAATCAAAGTGTATACATACCATGGCATGGATTTCTGTTCCAGTGCCCATGCGCAAGATATACAAGCATAGGTACATACATATGTATGTATAAACAGTTTTATACATACTATACCCATATGTATCTATGTAACTTTATGTACATATACTCGTATCCCACCTCTCTCTGTTTCTATAGGGTAAAGGTTTAAAACATACAACAACAACAAACATAGTCATTGTACTATACGATACTGTGAGGACCGTAGGACGAGAAGGAATAGACTTGCCTTGATATTCCTATTAGAATAAGTTATCACAAATAGAAAATTATTTAAAGAATTTATTGGACTCAGCCAAATTGGTATGAAGAAGGCAGTTTACTTCGTATACTATATAGTATAATAATTAGGAAAACGAGGAAGCTAATAAATATATGTTTTCTAGGGGGCAGGTTTGTATCGAAAATCGATAGAGCTTAAAATACAGTTTTTTCTTACTTTTTGTTATTATTTTGTTTCTTTTTATCGTTTTTTTTTTTTATTATTATTTAACATGTAATTGTTGTACATTTGGTAATTTTTTATGCGATAAATTTGTTATAACGTCTCGTAACGTAGAAAACAGTTATCGTTACGTTACGCAGAACGAGAATCGTAAACTATTCAAATGCAACACTGCTTTATGCCAATTTGCTTTTGTGAATCTGAAATCCTGTTGCTATATCGAGTCCCGTTTGTTTTTGAGTGAAAAATAAAATAAAATGGCATTCAAGGTATATATTTATTTATATTGTAGAATTATAATAATTTTAATTAAATATGTTCATATCTTTTCATTAATCGACAGCCAATCGATCCGAAACGTGATGAGTTTCGCCGTTACCTCGAGCGGTCCGGTGTATTAGAGGCCTTGACTAAAGTTTTTGTACGAATCGTTAAGGAACGTCCGGAGAATCCACTTGATTATTTGCGCAAAAATTTGGGTGATTCTCTACATCAAGCAGACAATTTGGCATATTTGCAAAGTGAATTGGAAGAAGCGCAACATGAAATACAAAGATTACGTGGTATTATTGAAAGTGTCAATCCAGATGCATTGCAAAAGGACCAGTCTCAGCAGCCACCACAAGGAAAGGAGTTTATAGAAGAATCGATAGATAATCAAGAAAAAACAAATGAACTTGTTGCGAATGAGCACAAAGATTCTTCTGAAAATAACAGAGAAGTGAAGGAAAAAGAAACTCAAAATGCCGTACAAAAAGCAAGCGATACTGTACAAGAAAATGATTTAGCGAAGCCTGTAGAAGTGCCGGAAGGTGCTGCTAATAGCACTAAATCAGTAGTCCAATCCGATCCGATTTCAGCAAAAAATGCAGACAATAACTCTTAATTGCTCAGCCGTCCATTTAAGCTATGTAGTATATAATTAAGTAGAATGAAATTAATGAAACACTATCGTATTGACGCTTATGCACATAATATGTACTATGCCTAATAAATAAAACGATAATAACATTCTTGATCTCATTTAGATTGAAATGTATAAATTTCCGTATGTATCAGACACAGATTCTTACTTCACTTTAGAGAAACGAAAATTCTTTGGTACTCCAGAAAGAGAACAAGTTTGCTTGAACCATACACTTCTCAAATGTTTTTTGAGTTGCCTGAGATTAAAGGGCAGCAATTTGGCTATATTCAGAAACGCAACAGCGGCAGTAATTATTATTTTGATGATTGTGATGAGCGACGACGCCTCATGCAAAATTTACGTTTATGAACGCACTGATTGTACTACAAAATCAGGTTGCGCTTCAAACTGAGTTTCTGAACAAAGCCTTTATTTTAGACAGTCATTCCCTATAATGCCAGATAAAACAATGTGTTAGTTACGCCAAATGTTTATTCATTTTAATAAGATGTATGCATATAATAATGTATCTAGTGTTATTCATACAAATGATGTTTATTAATACAGATATCGATTATTAATAGATTGGCATACATATGTATGTACGTCTGTGTATATAGCAAATACATCTTTTAGGGGCCTATTCTTCATGATTATCCTTCTTCAATAAACAAATAGTATATATTTGTGTAAATCTACATAATGCAAAAGTAATAATGAAAAGTAAAAATATATATGTTTTGCATTTTTTAACTTTACAATTTTCCAAGATTACATTTCCCCTTACACTGAAAATTAAAAACAAAAACACGCATAGATTCGCAAAATGGTATAAGACAGAACAGTCGGTTAACTTAACAAATTGTGGTGTACAAAAATTTTAAACAGTTTTTATTTTTTATGTATCTACACTTACAAACCAAAGAGACATTCAGGTGGTTGATAGTAATGGTGTAACTGCAATCAAAAGTAGTTTAGGCAAGTTTTAGTTTAATTATGATATTTTAAAATGAAGTAGGTAGATCATTTATTTATTGCAAGTTATCTGTAAAATTAAAGTACCTACTACATATGTATGTATGTTCAACTTCAAAGAGTCGGTTTACAATAACAAACATTTACCATTAAATGGTTAGCAAGGACTTGATTCAGAACAATGAAGACTTATGAACATATGTATGTATGCATATGGTATGTATGTAAGTGCTCGATGGTATGAAACGTGCCAAAATGGGGGGGATTGTAAATCTGATTGATGTTCGTTCATATATGATTCATACAAGTTTTGTTTTTAAAGAATTTGTCATGCAATTTAGAAACATGAGCATTAAATCTACATTAAGAAAAATTTAATTTTTTTTTTTTATTAATATGGAGTTTATTCATTTATTCATATTATCTGCTCTATGCATATGTATATATACGTTAATTTTTCCCTTGCTTTTTTATTTATAATTAATCTGCTTAGTTGTTCTGTTGTTGTTGTTGTTGACGCTTGTTGATCTCTAGCATTTCGCTTAAGAATTCTTCATTGAAATTAAAATTTTAACAAATACGTATTTCGTCTCCTTATTTGCTTTTTTCTTGTGTTTCAACAAATATATGTATATAAATGTATGTATGTATGCATGAATGTATTTATGATTGGTGTGTTTGTTTTTTTGTTTTTGTCGTTTTCAATGTTAATTTGTTAGTGCACATGCAGCAGAAGTGAATGTGTGAAATTCCCTTCAGCTTATTTTTTGCGTTTATCAGCCGGTTTCAATATCTGAAATGAGCACATCAACGAATCATCAACGGACATCATGGCGCCAGCATTGTCGAATTCACCACAGTAATTTGGGGCTGAAAACAGCGTCACCAATTGTCGTTTGGCAAAGAATTCATAACCATCTTCGACCACTTGATGGGCACGACAAATCAAATCGAATTCATGCTTTTGCAGGAATTTTCCAACCACTTCAGCTCCAAATGTAAAACTAACACCACGATCATTTTCACCCCAACCCATTGTGTCCTTGTCCGGATCAGACCATAGCAAGTCGCAAAGTAAACCCTGATCGGGTACATCTGTTGGCCTCATTATACGTCGTATTTGCTCCATTGATGATAAATCTGGACTGAGACCACCATGGCAGCAGAAGATTTTTTCATCAACAATAGCAGCAACTGGTAAGCAATTGAAGCAATCTGTAAATGTTTTCCATAATTTTATTGTGTAGCGACGTTTGCATTCGTCGTAAAATCCATAGATACGATTGATGCTGGCACACTCGTGATTACCACGCAACAGGAAGAAATTTTCAGAGTATTTAATTTTGTATGCCAAAAGTAAGCAAATTGTTTCCAACGATTGCTTGCCACGATCAACATAATCGCCCAAAAATAAATAGTTGGACTCAGGTGGAAAGCCGCCGTATTCGAAGAGACGCAATAGATCATAATATTGACCATGGATATCGCCACATATCTTTAATGGTGCTTCTAATTCCAATAAAATGGGTTGCGATAAGAATATTTCACGGGATTTAAGACACAAGCCGCGAATCTCGCTCTCCGACAATTGTACATTCTTTCCGGGCCTTGCCCCACGCACCTCCAATAATCTCGATATGATGCTGTCAATATTCATTACGTCAGCCATATTGTTTTTAGCAATGAATTTGCTGTATCCAACTTCGTTGTACACTTATAATTTTTCTTTCTTTTCTTTAGGCTAAACGATGGGGTGTTTACTGCTTTAATATAAAAAAATATTTTTAATGAAATTTTCCACAGCTACCGAAGGATCGAAGAGCAAACACACAAAGACAATCGGGCCGAATTATCCCAGCATACGAACGTCACCAATACATTTGAATCGGTTCGCTACGAAAAAATATAGCGAGAGCAGTCTACATCTGCTAGTATTTGGTATAAATTATTTTAATTATTTCACTAATTAATTAATTTTACGACAACTATGCAATAACAATCGAATTCTTACTAATAATAATAAATATTAAATAAATAAAAAAAAAATAATAATAATACCATCTTTCGTTTGCTATTTTATACATTAAGACCGGTATTCATAAAAAATAAAATAGGTTTATAAAACTGTAAAAAATCGAAAAATTGTATGGAAATGTCACTATATACAATTGTTAAAACCTATTTAATTTTTATAAATACCGACCCAGCAAGAACCGTGACCATCATTTGATCCATCAATTGATGGTCACTTGTGATGGATGTACTTATCAGCATTTTCTATCACATTCTTAAGAGTAATATGACAAATGTGATGGGATGAAATGTATACGTGTGAGTTTGCATCTCGCTCACACTCATGCATAATCATATGCTCTTTCTCTCTCATTTTATACCCATCAATGTTGATGTAAATACCAATCACATATGATCCATCAAGCGTGATATATTAACCCGTCAAATATGATCCGTCACACTTGATATATGAACCTATCACAACTGAGCCATCACATTTGATGCATGAACCCTTCACAAATGAGCCACAAACAAATCTATCATAGTCTATATTTATTATATTCATTGTTAACATACATGAAATAAAATTATATTTTTAATATGCGGAAAACACCAAAAAATATACTTTTTACTGCTCGCGGTGATGGCCAAGCAGGACAGTCTTGCGTACGCCTCTCTCGAATTCTATGGAGTCGAATTCTTGGAAGACATCTGAAATTGATGTAAAATGTATATACATATATATAAATATACAGAATAAAGCTGGTTTGACGTAAATATGTATGTACTTATCTTTATTCTTTAAAAAACGATCATTAATTAGATTTTTTATTATCTTTAATCACTATTAAATTATATTTTAGCACAAGAAAGAACGCGTTCAACTGATATCTTCCACGAATTTGATTTCTTTAAAAGAATTATCAAAAAAGCAACCCTGTCCTCTCACAGCTGATAAAAAAGTGTGTCAATGTATTGGTGTGAAACTTTTGCATGTGTTAGTTTCCATCACACGAGTTTTGCAGGGGATCTTTTATAATTTGATACATTTGAATAGCAAATAGGAAACACTTACATATTTTGATACTGGGAATAAAAACTTTTCGAAACGGTAAAAAACGTACCGATTCAATTCTAACCTCAAGTGTGTATACACAAATCAGCGATGCCGCTGTCACTCCAATTGGAAGATTTCACTCCGATTTTGACCTCCTCACTCCGCCACTCCCTCTTGTACTAAATCACTCCCACTTTTTCATGTATGAAATAATTCAGAAATTTTGAATCAACTTTCAATTTTGTATGTATAAAATTACAATCTGGCAGCGTTATTGTTTACGTCTTATAATTCTGCCGCAGTGGCAACTTTTCACTGATCTTTGTTTTGTGCGCGCTTCCATGGAAAATTTCAAATCAATTGCTCTAAAATGAATAGCTGAGTTAAAATTTATAAAAACACATTAGCTGGTTTTTACATTTTTTTGTTTTCATCAGAAAAGTTTGCCCTGGACCAAATGCAAAAAAAGGTACATTGACAGGTAAGTTATATTCCTAAAGGATACTTTTCCATATTTCATAACCTCATATTCTCTTTCCAGCTATTTGATCAAAGGAGAAAATTCCCCTGCTGCTACAACACAGAAATTGGCCTATGATGTAGCTGTTGCAAATGACCATACTTATGTATACGATTTGGATCCTGTGGCTGCTGCCGTCTGTACGAGTGACTTCGATGCTGCTATTTCTGCTATAGTTTCCGATGATTGTAGTGCTGCTGCTATGAATGATTTGCACACCACAGACGGTGACTTCGATGCTGCTATAGTTTCGGGTGATTGTAGTGCTGCTGCTATGAATTATTTTCACACCATATGTATGGTAAATAATTGTAGTGCCGCTATTTTCTACGATTTTCACACCAAAGACAGTGAAAATAAAGCCGCTCAAACAAAAATTCATCGATAAATGGAAGATGAAATTTAGTTGGTTAGAAAACAAAGATGAGAAAAGCTTCTGTAAAATTTGCGTAAAATTGTTGGGAAATAATATTTCTGATTTGGAAAGGTATGGCAATTCTGATGGTCATAAAAGGGCAGAATTGTCTTTACAAAAACACAAAATGCATAATTTATTTAAAAAAAAAACTTATCCTACTTATATATACATACTTGTACTTTTATATCTAAGACATTTATCTAATGCATGCACTAATTTATGTATACAAAAGTTTATAAACAAATGTGCTATGAATAAAAACACAATTTTAATTTAATTAAATTCATTTCTAATAAATACATATGTCCTTTAATTTTTGCGTTTGCTTTCCCATATTTACATTTCTTGTTGATTTCCTTATTTTTGACATCCCTCCGCAATTTCACTCTGCTCTTTCGTCCGTCACTCCGAAACACTCCGCTATATGTCAATTTTCACTCCGCTCATAAATTTTGGAACGGCATCGCTGACACAAATATACAAACCCGTTCACGCAAAAAACGTCAAATAAATGGTCAATGCACAATTGCAGAAATAGCATCGTGAATGGCAAGCTAATAAAAAAGAAGAATGTAATTTTTTTAACTAGGCGAGTTCCCGTGGCAGTGATCCAGATCCGGATACAAATTTTACAAGCAAATGCAACAATTTGGCGATCCTGGTATTTATATGGATCAAAAAAATCTATTACAATCTATACGGATCCGAAATTGATACAGATAAACACCAGGATCACAAAATTTTTGTTGCATTTGCATGCAAACTTCTTATCCCGATCTGGATCACTGCCACGGGAACTCTGCAACTATTGATTTATAAAGGTAGCGCTACATAGGATTTTATGAGCTTCGTAATTGCGTATCTACGCGTTTTGAATCAAATTTATTAATGAGCTTCAGACTTTGGTATTTGTTTAAAACGTTTTAAGAAATGTATTTCAATTTTTCACTACTTTGGCTGCATGCAAGTTTAAATAACATGGAAAAACTTATATTGATTGATATGTACGTATTTTTTCATACTTTCCAGGGTATGATATACCTATACCCTGTACATACATATATAAAATTCCAATTTCATAACAAAAACTTATTTGTTTTCTTTTTTCTCTGAAATCAAACTTAAATTCCATTTAGAAAAAACTTGGATACAAGCTAAGTAGTTCGTTATAATCGAATTCAAATATCTACTTATGCCCGTCATAGAGATTTTAATAAACAACATTCATATGCAATATGAGAGTTGCACGTTCTGCCGTTAGTGTCTACTATTTATTCATACTGCTATCTTTCTATTTAAGTATCAATTAAGCCAATTAAGTAGTGTACATAGTATGTACCTACCCATGTTCATATGTATTTATGTACATTATAATCGCCACGTACATATCATGGCAACAATAAAGTTAGGAGAAAAAGTAATTTCCCGTGATGGAAATATGGTATATATAATTGCGGAAATTGGACAAAACCATCAGGGAAGTCTTGACACTGCCAAAACAATGATAATGGAAACAAAAGTATGTACATATGTTTGAACATTTTTTTTTTTACAACTGTAACACACTTCTAATGCAACTTTAAATCGATTATGTATTAATTTTACATAGGTTTAAATAAATAAATTTAAACATTTTCAGAAAATAGGATGCGATTGTGTAAAATTTCAAAAGTCCTGCTTAACTGCCAAATTTACGAAATCTGCATTAAATCGTCCGTACACATCGGAGAACTCGTGGGGCTCAACATATGGAGAACATAAGAGATATCTCGAATTTAGCGAAAATCAGTACAAGGAACTTCAATTGTATGCAAAAAAAGTTGGAATTGATTTCACTGCATCAGCAATGGATGAGGTAATTAAGTACTAAACATGAAATCATTTAAAAGTAGATATTGATACTTTCGAACCTTTAGATTTCTCTTGATTTTCTACATGCAATGGACGTACCTTTTATAAAAATTGGTTCGGGCGATGCCAACAACACACCGCTTTTGGAGAAAGCAGCCAAAATGAGTGCACCATTGGTTGTGTCAACTGGAATGCAAAATGATGAAACTATCGAAAACATTGTCAAGATAATGCATAAAAGCAATAAAACGAATTACGCATTGATGCATTGCATTTCCGCATATCCCACTGATCCAGCAGACTGTTCGCTTGCGACAATAAAACTTTTGAAAAGGAAATACCCAAATGTTGTTATTGGTTATTCCGGTCATGAGAAATGCATTGAAATAAGTAAAGCAGCTATACTGCTCGGTGCTAGAATAATAGAGCGTCACTTTACTTTGGATAACAATCAAAAAGGTTCTGATCACAAATGTTCCTTGCAGCCTCAAGAATTTGGCAAACTTGTGAATGATATTCGATATTTAGAAAAGCTGGGCTCTTTGAAGACTGAACATATTTTAAACATACTGAACAGAACAGAAATTGAGATGACTTTAAAGGATGTAGAATCTAGAAAAATACTTCCAAGTGAGCTGCAATGTAAGATGAAACTAGGCAAATCCATTGTTGCTGCTAAAACTTTAAAAGCTGGAAATGTACTACAATCATCAGACTTGTGTATCAAAGTAAGTGAACCTATAGGTATTGGTCCAGAGTATTATTATTCCATATTGGGCAAAACCCTTGCCCTCGATGTAGAAGAGGATTCGCCTTTAATGCTTCATCAACTCTGCGACTGAAAAGAACTACTGGACAAAAATTAGTTGCAATCAAATTATAAAACTGTTAATAAAATATTAAATTCACTCTGAAAGATTTTATTTAAAATGCATTTTATTTTTTTTTTTAAATATGCGACACCAAAATTGTCCAAATATGCAGATACATTGTGGTCATTACACACCTACTCAGCTATATCTTCTTCGGCCAAGCAATCAGCCTCCACCGTTTCCATGTCTTCTTCCCCGTCACCGTCTTTCTTATCAGCGGGTTTCTCGTATACAACTGGTAATGGCGATACGACCACCCCATTCCATACAGACATCTCTCGTACAATACTTGTATTACCCTCTAAGCCTAAAATGTGTTTATATCCACCGTGAGCAAGGACACGCAAAAGTGTTTGAGCTGTTAAACAACAAACATCCTGTTGCTCCAATGTCATTACAGTGTGTACACGAATGTGTCCAGGCTCACAGGGATCTGTTATGCCAGCAGAGCCAGGCAAAAACAATCCGGCGGCAAGTAACTGAAAAACTCGCCGAAAAGCCAGATTTATCGGTAATGCTTGACGAGATGGATTATTCATAATGGCCAGATGTGCTAACAAATCCAACATCCATGGGGATAGTGGTGTAAATGCTTCAAATCTTCTTGTAAGATCTTTGAGAATACGTATTAATACCTTTATTGATGAGTGATGGGCATTCTCCTCGAACCATCTTGTATGACGAATTGCTGATAGATGAGATTGCATCAGTTTCTGATCCAAGTGAATATCGGCTTCCAATTTTCGTATATTTTGTGGGAGTGTTGTTAATAAAATACGAACTTTGGCTTGCCAGTTTGATATATCAAAGCCCCGATCATGTATCGCTTTATTTATTTGATCAGCTTTGGTAAGTACTTCAGTTTTCATAGCGGTCTTTAGATCTGCCTCGACTTTCTTGGCCAAAGCTTCACATGCCTCCTTAGTTGGCAAGGTTTTAAGAATAACTACGATATCGGCTACATTGTTGCCTTTTAACATTGTACCTTTTTTAAATGAACCAACCTGACGTACTTCCTCTAGTTGCTGGAATTTTTTTTGGTTATAAAAAAGATTATTATACATACAGACATACATATATTATTAATGGATTTTACATACGCATGTATTGAATTCTCCGGGTGCTACCACCAAATTATCTAGAACGGATTGAACCTTAGTGACTAGATTTCCAATAGCAGTTTGTTCGGCTGGAGTTGGACTCAGGTCTTGGTTGCGTTTCAAAAGGGCTGCGGTTAGGGCAGCATCATCTGCTTGAGGTGCTACCTTTGGAAATAAAGCCTCAGCAACCAATGTTAAATCGAATGGATGTCTTGGTATAAAGGTCTTTTTGAAAGGTGGACGATGTAGTCCGCCGCGCATCGGTCTGCCTCCACGCATTGCTCCACCACGAACCATTTTTTATTGATTGAAAAATTTTAACGTAGTTTGCACCAAGAAAATGTGTACACTTGCTTGAGAAAACGCGGATAGCAAAGATGACCTTAAATCGATAATTTATCGCTTGTTCTAAAGACGCCATTTTGAATGTCAGTAACGTAACGTGGAGCTTGTTACGTTATTTTTGGTAATGAACGTCAAATATATCTGAGAAAAACCAGTCATCACAATGTTGATATTTCTTCTTTTGCACAAAAAATAGCCTAGAATACACGAAAAAGCATATATATAAGCATAACATAAAAATTACGGCTGAATATTTGACATATATATGGTCAGAGTCAAAGAAATTGTACACACCTGCGGTTTATTGATGTGTAAACATCTTTGCTGTAGCTACGAGTAATTTCGAAAAACAGGTAAAGTTTACGCGTAAAGCTTAGTATCGACCTCTCAAGAAACGCAAAAGTTTCATATAAAATGACGTACAAGAAATGCTCAAGAAATTTTTCTTGTGAAACTTTCTTGAGCGAGTATCGACCTCTCAAGAAATTTAGTACACTTTTTTAATACTATTTTTCAACGTTATGCGAAAACAGCAACACAGGTTTTGCCAAGAAATATATCATCGAGCATTTATTTCTTAAAGAAATTTTGACGTTTGTTGCGTGTTGAAAAAAAATCGTGGAAATCGTTAGTGAAAATGGCAAAAAAGAAACGAAAAATAGAATGCACAATTTTTCTAATGATGTAAGGGCATAGTTGGCATCGATTTCTCATATTTTATTCCATTCCGGCCATCAATATAGCACAGTTTACCAGTAATATAAGGTCATCCTCGGCGCTTTCGATGATTTCCTAAAATAACAACAAAATAAAACTATTGAAAACATATATTTAAAGCTTTTATTTAATATTTTTTAAGAACTTACTAATTGCTTATGTTTAAAAAAGGTTTATTTTGTTTACGTTTTTGATGCTCTTCTTCATTTCACTTGGTATTCACGGTGGATTACTAAACGTCAAAATTTCTTGCCTACTACCTTTTTTTACTCAAGAAATAAATCCAAAAATTTCTTGAGCTGTTTCTTGAGAGGTCGATACCAGCCTTTAACCGTAAATGACATTTGTGTTAGTGCGCTGCTGTGTCCGTGTGAATCGCCTGGCATTGTCAGTGGTAGGTAGGTAGATAGACATGTACATACTTACAAATGCTTGCATGATAACCGTGCAAATGCAAAGATCGTTGCTGTTGTTGGTGTTTTCTGTAACAATGCGACAAATAGGCAAAATAAAAAGGACCAACCTGTTTGAACATGTATGCAAATGTATGGATATGCATACCTACACCTACCTACCTAATTTTCTGAGCAATATTGGTATCAAATGAAAGGTTCTGAGCACGGATTCTACACGGATCTCTACTCTTTATGATTCCTATGTCGGGTCCCGAGATATGGGTCAAAACGAGGGCCCGGATGATCTTTGAATGTTTCTGAGCAGTATTGGTATCAAATGAAAGGTGTTCAGCAGGGCTTCTACATAGAGCTCTATTCATTATGAGTCCTAGATCTGGTCCCCAAATATGGGTAAAAATGTGACCCCGGATTAGCCCGGAATGTTTCTGAGCAATATTAGTATCAAATGAAAGGTGTTGAGCAGGACTTCTACACGGAGCTCTACTCTTTATGATTCCTAGGCCGGGTCTACAGATATCGGTCAAGCGTGGACTCGGATGATGATGCATGTTTCTGAGCAATACAAAACAAAACAAAATAAAAAATCAAAAGTCAAAAACCAAAAATCAAAACAAACAAAAACAACAAAATATTAGCAGTCACAATGACAAAAAAAAATTACAAAAACGATAGTCGCCTTTTAATCAATAGAAAACCAGGAAAAAAGGAATAAAGAAAAGGGAATGAATATCCGATTTCGAAGCTGTTTACACATCATTGTTCATGAATACCCGTTATTCACGCTTTAATTTTTTTTTTATTGTTCACTTTTCACGTAGACGTTCGAAATCGTTGAAATAAATTTAGATAAACAAACGACACATGCCAACATATATTTGTCAAAGCGTAAGAAAATTGAGGGATGGTCACCTTGACGCTTCGCTTTATTCCAATAAATCAAGATTGAACTATTTCGTCATGCTTTATTCGCTTCACTTTAATTCTGAGCATGCGTATTTGATAAGCATGTATTGAATGTAACTGTCACAGCAAAACCCCGAAGCATAGCGAAGCAGAAGTCAAGTATGGGCTAATATCATGATTCAAATAAAGAAGATTGTGCATTCAGCGGTACCGCTATGCGTTCATCCAAATTTGACAGAATCAGCTGATTTAGTGACGTAGTAACATAAATTCTCTTTCACCCAGTTTCGTTTCCGGTTTTCTAATAACTTAAGATTGTGTGCGATAAATGTGAAATTTATATTAAAAAACTATTTTAAATGAAGAAAAACGAAGTGCCGCGTATTTATTCGTGTGAATAATAGTTCAATAAAGGTATTTTTTGCCTATTTGCAAATTTTCTACCTCGTCGATAACGTAGTTGATGACGTACTAACCAAAATGAACCCAGGCTCACGGATGAATATTTTGCTGAATATCGCTGAGTGCACAATCTTCTTTATTTGAATCATGGGCTAATATAAAGGGAATAGAAGCTGATTCCACATAGAACTTTGTGTTGCGCTACGTAACACTTTCTGCGTGACAGCTGAGATTAAAATACATGTATTTATATGAGGTTTCTCACATAACAAAAAGTAACGCAACGCCGAAGTTACGTAAAGCACAAAGTTGCCCAAATCTCAACTTTTGCGGGCGTTGAAATTTTTTTTCAGTTTCACTTTAATTCAAATGTAAATAAACAAATTTAAATTTCACACAATTGAAAAATAATTTAATAGATTTATATTTTCTTATTTACTTTTTTGTAAATAAAACGGAGAATGAAAGATTTTTCAGAAAATAAATATATTTTGAGTGATGTTGCAGCGTTCATTGTGGTATAGTTTTTCAGTTTTGCGTTGTTTGACATAGAAAGTGGCGTAACGCAAAGCGGAAAAAGTTTTATGTGGAATCAGCTAGAGAGATCAGATAAAGTTATCAATAGTCGATAAATAATACTCTTCCTTAGGTATATACGCATTTACCGGTTGTGTTGGCGTTGCTGGTACTTCTGTGCTTTTAATTCATAGATCTCGGCAATGGAAATGGAAACGGAAAACAAGGAAAATGAAAACGGAGTAGAGCTTACAGAGACAGAAAATGAATTGTATGATAGGCAAATTCGTTTGTGGGGATTGGAATCACAGAAGAGGTAAGCCAAAAATAAATTGGTTACTGTTTAGTACTGAATGGCCTTTGTACTATTCATAGGTTGCGCACTGCGAAGGTTCTAGTATCTGGACTAAGCGGCATTGGTGCGGAAGTAACGAAAAATCTAATACTTTCGGGTGTCAATTCAGTTAGGTTACAAGATGATAAAATCGTAACCGAAGAGGATTTCTGTTCACAATTTCTAGCACCGCGTTCTGCCGTAGGCAAAAATCGTGCAGAAGCATCTATTGAGAGAGCACGTGCCCTCAATCCAATGGTAGAGATATCTGCGGATACTGAAGCACTATCCACAAAAAATGCTGATTATTTTGCTAAATTTGATGTTGTAGTCGTGATTGGGGCAACTAATTCTGAGTTATTGCGAATCGATGATATATGCCGGCAACACGATGTAAAGTTTTTCGCCGGTGATGTATGGGGAATGTTTGGCTACTGCTTTGCCGACCTTCAAGAACACAATTTTGTCGAGTAAGAAAAGTTGGGATTTTTGAGAATTAATTTTTATTTATGCTTGCTAATACGACTTTAAATTGTTATTAATGCATTCTTACCATCTGCAGGGACGTTGCTAAGCACAAAGTTATTTCAAAGCCAAATGAAAAGGTCAAAACCGAGCTTGTAACCGCTTCTATACAACGCTGTGTCAACTTCCCACCGTATAATGCGGTGACTGAATTCGACATCAATGATGCAAAGTTTCAAAAGAAACTCAAACGAACAGGACCAGCTTTCGTTTTATTGCGCATTCTTCAGGAATTTCGGGAAGAATTCAATCGTGATCCATCCTATAAATCGCGTGATGCCGATATCGGTGAACTAAAGCGCATACGAAATGAGCTAACAAGCGAGACATCCTTACCTGAAGTATACCTTGAGAATGTGTTTGCACAAATTTCCCCAGCTGCGGCTGTTGTAGGCGGTGTTTTGGCACAGGAAGTTATAAAAGTGGTATCGAAAAAGGAATCACCTCATTGCAACGTATTTCTTTTTGATCCAGAAACATGCTGCGGATTTGTTGAAACATTTGGAATGTAATTTGCAAAATAAATACTTCATTTTAAGACACCACTCAGTAGTTTTTGTTTATTTTATTTGTGTATCAAACTAAGTTAAAAAGCGACAATCAATAGCCTTGATTAGATGTAATATTTAATTAGCATTAGATAAATGGTCTTCAATCTCGGTAGGTGTGAGGCGTCGGAAACCCTTTTCGGTGCAAATTCCTACCTCGATGTTATCCTTAGTCATTACACCCTCGAATCCGCCCTTCAACGTGCGCATGGCGTCAACCACGGCATCGTCCAGTGATTGGGAAACCGAGTTATTTGACTGCAAATTGAATCTAAAAACAATGCATGCAAATGTTAGTAAACATAAATTTAAATTTTGACACCAAGTAAATACCTTTTCTCCATATAAGTCTTACAACTTTGTGCATTTTTGCCAAGAGCAGTTGCCTTCCATGCGAAAAATGCACCTGTAGGATCACATTGGAACAAGTATGGCTTTCCGTTATCCCAACCACATATTAGCAGTGATACACCGAATGGTCTCACGCCTCTAGTAACGTTAAAAAAGCAAACAGATTTTTAAGATAAAAACAATAATTACTATGTCTAGTGTATTCTATGGTTCTACCCGGATTGTGTATATTCCTGCATAACATTGGCTACTTGCTGTACCAATTGTGCAACTGGCATAGGTTCTTTGTAAACCAAAAAGTATTGTTGAGCCATTTTTCGTGCACGTTTAAGAAGTGGGCGATAATCTGGTACAAGTCCCGAATAGACCATGCCTATATGATCGGTGATGGCCTCAACTCTGTGCACGCTATGTTCTTCATATAATGGTGACTTGTATTTGTTTTCTGTTGCTATAACAACACCATCAGATGCTATAACCAACAAAAAAAAAACAATTATATTAAGTAGCTTTCTGACTTTAAATTAAAAAAAAACTTACCAACAATACCCACTGATGTTGCACCAGCAGCCACCGCTGCCAGAGCATATTCCAATTGAACCAATTTACCCGATGGGCTACAAAGAGATACATATATACAGACATTACCTGGCAACACTTAACTACATATATAAGCTCATACCTAAATGTGGTCAAAGAAAAGCTGTAACGTTCAGATGCCATTTATATGTTTATTATTAATTACAAATTTGATCAGGAAATCTCGTATAAAAATTCAACCGGATTAAATGCACAGCAGCCAAAATGACACAGCAAAGCTAAAATGAACTGTCAAACTTGTCTGGCGTTGCCACTTTGCTATAAATGACAGCAATGTTGCCACATTATTCTTGATATTAGACAAAATAATCGGTTACTTTAATTTCGAGCATAAGCCCATATGACACTACATTTTTTTTCTGGTATTCTACCAGGTTTTTTGTGTGAAGGAGATGGTCAAATACAGTTTTGCGTTGGTGTAAGCGAGCAAGCTATATTGAAAAAAAAAACCAAACAAAATACCATCTAGGCGATTAAAAACCAACGAGCCAGCTTGTATTTCGGTAGGTTTTTTGGCATTCGGTCATTTTTTCTGACAATTTTTCCAATTTGACAACCATAAAATAAATTATATTTAAAATAAAAAAATATATGGAAATACAAATTTTAAATTTGCCTCTTGTAAGCTTCTGCTTTGGCCGTAAGGGTAAAGAAGAAGTCCGCAAGAAAAATTATATTGCGTACTGGCTTCCATTTATAACACGGAATACAAAGCTATCCTGCCCTTTGGGTTTCATAACTATTTTATTTCAGTAATTTAAATCAAATTTCCAAAAAAAATTATTTTTGAAATATTTTATTTAGTTTGAAGTTTACTGTCAATCAAATTATTTTTGAGGGAGTATTTGTCTCTTTTCAACCTATAGAAGAATTGTTTTTGTATTTTGACTTTCGGTGGGTTTTCAAAACCAAAAAAATGACTCTCACCATATACCTTGAATAGAACTCTTGAGGCCCTGAATTTTATTAAACCACCACATTGATTAGTCATGTACACATTATTTTTTTTTTATTTTTTATTTATTATTTAAGGAAATTACCTTACATACGGATTTTAAGTGATGTTCATTCAAATGTATAGATACATCAGCCGCAAATTATACTATACTTTCCTTAACATATTTTCCGGCCTAGGGATTCTAGTAGTTGTGATGCCTTCACTTATTACAGACCGAGGGGTTGAACATTCCGATTGCCTTTTGTTGAGAGAAATATCGCTAGCCACAGCTCGCAAATTTTTTAATCTCTTATTTTGCACACTAGAAATACTGCTAGTCTTCTTTTTTTGTTGTTGAACAATTCTTGACCGTTTCAAAGTTGAACATGGTGGTGCACTCTTTACTTGGGATGGCGACAATTCCCTTTTGATATTCTTAAAGCCCCTTACAAACTTCTTTTTTGTTGTATTTTTTGATGTTTTTTCCAAAAATTCCTTCGGGATGTTGTTTTGCTCCGCAGGTGGTAATGGATCTTTCAGTGCCATAATAGCATCCCTATTTTCCTTTATTCTTCTATATCCTTCTGGGGTGATACTTTTGAATTTCGTTTCTCTTATGGCCCATAAGGTTGCTGCAAGTTGGGCAATGGCCGCAGTTGAATTTCTCACTTTTTCTTTGATTTGCTGCAATGACTATATAAATTAAGCCTTGAGTAAATAAATACTAAGCGCATAGTGTTTTTTATGTTAAGCTAAACTACATACATATACATATGTACATGCACACATATCTGAATACCTTTTGTTCGTTTTCAAATATTAACAGCATAGATACCACCAGAAATGCCAAGAATATTAGAATGAAAGATGACAATAACATAGCGTCGAATGTGACCACAGAGTCCAAATGGTTATCGGAGATGAAACGAAATAATTTTGAGAAGCCATTGCACATCTTTTGTGTGTAAGGATACGTGCAAGTAATTTCAGGCCAAATTTTGAATGCCGGATCATTATCGCCAATACTGCTCATTTGGTGTTTTGCTTAAACTTGACGTTACAATTTAAAAGTTTTGCAAAGAAGCAACAAAAATATAATATTTTCTTTTCATTGATATCCCAAATACATAATTAATTTGATTTTTATTTAACTTAAAAATACAAGAGAATTAGAAAATGTCTGGGCAGAGAAGTGTTTTTTTTTATGCAGAGCAAAATTTCGAAGATGCGATAAAACCCTGTTGGGCAAACATGATAAAGAAAATGTTGGAATTAGCATAATTAACATTCGCATTTATGAGCGTACATTAAATATGTTTACAAAATATACATATTATGTATAAAATTAAAAACATACATACATATTTAGAATACATTTAGTATAAACTAGAGCAAATATGTAACACCGCTAACGAAAAAAAAATAAAATGCTTGTAAAAATATGCGGAGTCATTATTATACAGCAAATGTATAAATTTGGAATACATACTTATACAAATTTAGCATAAAATAGAGCAAACATTAAACATGTTTGTCGCCACTAACAAAGAAAAATATGTAGTGCAAAATCATCGTTACGTAGCAAAAGAATAAGAAAAAGAAATGTTCTGTATATGTATGTATGGACATATTTTACACCTGCATGCATAGTGACATTTTTATTGAATTATATGTATATACATATTAATATTTTAGCACGATATACATACATACATACATCTAACGCAAAGCTTATCCTACAATTTCTTCTACCACAAATTAGTGGTTCTAAAGTTACAATCAGGGTTCGGAAATTCTCATTTATGATTACTCATTTTAATTCATTTGTGAGAATTTTCACGAGCGAGAATATTTCAAATTATTTTTTCGTTCATTTATCACGAGTGAGAAATGCAAAAAAAAATTATGCTTCTCACTCGCGATAAGTGAACAAAAAAAAAATTTCCATATTTTTCACTCACGAGCGAAAAATAAAAAACCAAAATTTCTCACTCACATGTGATAAAACCGAACTAAGCCGGCTTCGGCTGTTCACATATGAGAAAAGCAATGCGAGAAATACTGATCGCGAGCAGTATTTTAGCGTTCACGAAAAGATTTTCTCATGGACATTTTTCAGCTGCGTTGTATGGAAGGAAATGCAAGCAGATTTTCGCAGTTGCCTTAGCCAAGCATTTGTGCGTACATATTTATCTACATATTTATGTATCGTTGGGTGTATGCATGCAAGGGAATGGTTTCCATATATACATATCGTCGTTTAAAGTGCATTTTTGCGTAAGAGGTATTTTCATTTTCGAGTAGCGGACATTGGTTGAATTTTACAGGAGAGCAAAAAAACTGTTTCATTTCAAAACCGTTACTTCTTTCTGCGTACAAACTTAAATTTAAATAGTTACGTAGATCAGTTTGTTAGCTAAAACATCAACTTAGTGTAGAAAAAGAAACAAATTGGATTATTAGGACTCTTTTTTTTCATGTGCGGTTGTGCAATTTTTATTTGGCACAAAAATCACGCACAAGCGGTTATGAAATGGCAAAATGTTCAATATAATTCTTTTTTTTAGTATTTTATAAAGAAAAAAAGTAACAAAACTTAAACTTATATTAAATTTAAAGCTAAAATTAATATTTTTAATTAAGAAAACGTAATTTTGTTTACACATTGCTGGAGAAGTCGTAAGGTAAATGTGGTAAATTGTCATAAAAGCTATGACAATCGTAGGGCATCACTTGTTTTAAGTGTTTTAAATCTTGATATTTACTTTTTGTAATTTTGAGGTGACTTGTGGATTGGATTACGAACATCCGTGTTCAATCTGGTTTATAACCTGACTTGAATGTCTTATAAATTTTCGCATAAGAATCATGGCCGACAAAAAACATGTTTTTATCGCAATGTAATAAATTAATTTTTATACACAGCTGTAATAATACACAGATTTAAATATTTTTATCAAATTTCGTATACAGGCATATCTATATGTTTGTTTTCTCGTTTTTGGGAATAAAATTGAATAAGACAAAATTTCATTGTAGTTTTTCAATGCAAATTGACTTAAATTTTAAGGTTTTATTGAAACAAAAAAAAAACGTCCAGGAATTATAATTTTTCAGAAATTATAATCACCCTAAAAACAAAGTGGTTCTAATTTGTGAGCGTCTACTGTACCACGAGAGATAGAAGACCATAAACAGCCCATAACTCGACAAATAATTGAGATATTATGACGAAAATCGGTGGACTTATTTCTACCACTTGCGGTAGTATATGTGCAAAATTTTAGTGAAATCAGTTTATGACCACGCCTACTTTTTAGTAAAAATATTTCTCGAATGCCCTTCAGAAATTTGTAACGTGACATCTCTGTAAATAAAAGTCATAAAGGGATGAAATTTTATAATAACAAGAATATTTATACGTTTAGTCGGATTATTGATACGACTTTTCAAAATGGGCGTGGCTGCGCCCACTTTATGCGGCACGGGCTTTATATAGATTGCACCGTGTTTCCAGCAAACGTAAAAAAACTATGAAAGCTTACAATATTTGGCTCCACTCGAACTGAGGCTTCCTTTCTTGTTTTTTTTTTTTTAATTTTTGATACCTTTAGTCATAATTTGGTTGGGAAAATTGTAAAGATTGTAGCAAAAAAACGTAGTATCAGAGCTTACCAATTAGCAACTTCATTTAATTTCTTTAAAATAATACCTGCTTGATATTTACCTGACATTATTTGTTTAAAATATTTAACTTTTGCTCCCTTTAATATAAATTGGTCATTTAATTTATTTATCTAATAACATATAACTTCGCTTGTATGAATGAACTGAAATTATACGCGGTAATGCTGCCAAATTTTAACAATACTCTTCATAAGCGATTATGAAATTTACTGTTATTATGCGTTTTTGTTGTTAGAATTGCAAAGTTTTGGTATGGATCGATAGAGCTGAGCGTCAAGAACTCAGGGTTGGAAAATCTCATTTTTGGCAAAAATGTCCCTTACTCGAAAATGAAAATACCTCTTACGCAAAAATGCACTTTAAACGACGATATGTATGTATATATAATAAAAAAATATTTATGTATGTACATATGTAGTTTGGGTGGATTGTACCGCCTCTCAAAAAAAAAATGAAATCCAAGGACAAAAAAGTACTACTTAAGTACTTTCATTGATACATCCATATGTATGTATATACATATGTATGCACATATGTACATATATACCTATGTATATACATACATATTTAGTTATGTATGTATATCATTCCACGTTCAAAAACCTTCGTAAATAGGTATAAAAAAGGAGCTGGCATCTACATACATTTGCTATAAAAATGGCTATTAAGAACTCGTCACATATGTATGTATGTATTTGCAAAAAAAAAAAACAAAAATTATAAAAAAAGACTCAATAATGTAATTATAATTAACAAGGAAAATTTAGTTACCCGCCTTCTACTAAAGATCGCAGGCAATCCGAGATAATATTGAATACGTATACATAAATAATATGTATGTATACACATACATATGTTCATATGCAAACCATTCCCTTGTATGCATACACCCAACGATACATAAATATGTAGATACATATGTACGCACAAATGCTTGGCTAAGGCAACTGCGAAAATCTGCTTGCATTTCCTTCCATACAACGCAGCTGAAAAATGTCCATGAGAAAATCTTTTCGTGAACGCTAAAATACTGCTCGCGATCAGTATTTCTCGCATTGCTTTTCTCATATGTGAACAGCCGAAGCCGGCTTAGTTCGGTTTTATCACATGTGAGTGAGAAAATTTAGTTTTTTATTTTTCGCTCGTGAGTGAAAAATATGGAAATTTTTTTTTTTGTTCACTTATCGCGAGTGAGAAGCATAATTTTTTTTTGCATTTCTCACTCGTGATAAATGAACGAAAAAAATAATTTGAAATATTTTCGCTCGCGAACGTGAATGAATGTGAGTGAGAATTTCCGAACCCTGGTTACAATCCCTAATTCGCACATCATCTATCTAGGCTAATATTATTACTTTAAAGTATTTATATTAGGGGCGAGTATCCCATTTCTGAATTGGATTTCAATTGATAACATTTTAAAACAAGCAAATACTAATAATTTCAACCCAATACACATATTTTATGTATGTATGTATATATGTATATGTTCACAGTTAAAACGCGCCCACCAGCTGTCAACCAAACTGGTTTGAAAACATACCTTTTTGGCGCAGAATACATAATCTTTTGCTTAAATTATCAAGGACAAAAAGGGTGACATTAATTATTACATATACCTACATACATACTAACTCTGACACTCGCATAAACTTAATGGATTCGATGATATAAGCGGAGCACGTGTACCTTAAAATATTTTTTTTTGTAGAATTTGAATTTAGCATCTTTTAGTTGCCGCTGTGGTGTAGTGGATAGAGTGCTCGCTTGCTATACCAGAGGTCTCGGTTTCTAACCCCAGTACCGACAAACACCAACAAAATTTTTCTAATTAATTAAAAACCCAATTAATTATGCGTAATAACATACCATTCGAGTGTATTTACATATGCACTGAAAAAGCTTCTCATAAATAAATAATAGCTTAAAAAAACTAAAAAACACGCTTTAATCTTAAAAATCGTACTAAAAATTGAGAAATAATTTAATTAGAAACAAAATGATGAACGAAAATATAAGTATTTAAGGAAAAGCGTGGGGTGCTCAGTATGTCAAAAAATATTTAAAATCGGTGTTTTTTTACCAATAATTTTATTTTGACTTTTTTGAGATTTCATATATCGTACTCTTTAATTTCGCAACTAGGTATATTTTTGTACTAGTTGTACGAATCGAATATTTTCATGTTCAAATATTATTGAGCACCCCCACGCTTTTCCTTAAATACTTATATTTTCGTTCATCATTTTGTTTCTAATTAAATTATTTCTCAATTTTTAGTACGATTTTTAAGATTAAAGCGTGTTTTTTAGTTTTTTTAAGCTATTATTTATTTTTAACTTTTTAGTGAAATTTTTCATTAAAGGATGTTTTATGCGGACGCAAGAATAAAAGTAAAAAGAAGTCTGATGGGATGTGGTGTTCTCCGAAATAGATCTACATACATATGTATTTATAACTTCTACCAAAAATCCCAATATGCAGTGAAGTAAACTAGCTTATTATGCAATATTTTCCCAGCCCTTTTATTCAAGGTTTTCCAAACTAGTTTGGAAATACAAAATTTCCCAAACGTTTTGTTATATTTTACAATCAGAAAGTGAAGAGAAGTTGAGGTGAAGCATTTGAAAAGAACAAAAAAAAAAGAAACCTGATTGAATAAATTCGAATTTAGACAACAAAGTTCCGAATACGTTTGTAGCGTAATGGTGAGGTATGCTGCCTACGGACCGAGGAGCTCAGGTTCGAGTCCCGAGTGGCGCATTTTTATTTTTTTTTTTTTTTGTATTTTTTTTTATTTTTAGAGAAATTTTTTTCACCTCACGTTTACAAAACATTTTATAAAAATTGCTTTCCAAACGTGAAATGCAATTATAGAATTAGGGTTCCTTTTCGTTGATTCAGCACTTACTATTAAATGAATTACAAACAAAACCAGTTCTTGCTTTGCATACGTATGTATGTACATGCGGCTGATTTCATTGCAAATACAACAAACCCAAAACAGAAAGCTTCAAGCTTCATTTTTGAGTGAATTTATGCATTGAGTTTATCGCCATCGCTATGAGCGATCGCTGGCTGTTGTGCGTTAGTTCGCTCGCTATTTGAGTGGTTATACGTTTTTCTTCGAACATTTGTTTGTGATTTGAGAAGAATGTATTTTTGAGCGTCGTGAGTTTTTCCGTACCCTGAAAGCTTGTTACTTATTGGCTTATATACGGGAGAGAATTGAAATTCATAGAGGCTATTTTGAGGAAAGGTAACATAAAAGCCGCAATGAAGCATAAAGTATAATGTTGAATGTCCTATTATATGATGCCGTTGGGCTGTTGATGTCATGTTTCGAATCCGGAGGAGAATAGAAATAATAGAGACAACACAATAAAAGTGAATGTTTGAAAGATATAATAATTTAGTTAAATTTAGTTAAATGTTACAACTTTTAGGACGGGATGAAGTTACATACATACATACATACAGGTGAAGCTAATAAAAGCGTGTTAAAAATGCATTCGCCTTTTGGAGCCGGCATAAAACTGTAGGTCCACCCAATATGTAGTAAAAAAACCAAAGTTAAGGAGCACGCCTGGAATTGGTAGAGAAGCTCGGCCATAAACTAGTTGGCATGACTTGCATTTTATACATACATACATAGTTATATGGATGTAAAATATTAATTTCTCTGCGCACGCGAAACACCACACACATTACTTACATACCTATGTATGTATGTATATGCTGAAATTTAACGGCACTGACTATGCCATAACGCGAAGCGCGAACCAAAGTTGTTGGTATGTTAAGATTTTTGCCCTCATTTTTCTGCAGCTGAAGCTGAGGTTTGACCTTGACAAAAAAAATTTGTTGTTTTTGTTTATATTAATAATAATCTGAGCAAAATCGTAAATTGCAGTAAAAGACAGCTGTTTATAGATATACACATACTATATATGTATATATATATAAATATACTATGTATACATGTTGATATATGTATGTTTAGGTATACATATATGTATATGTATGTATGTATTTATTTACTAGCGCCTGCCAAAATTTTACTAACGGAAATAAATAACCAAACTATTTAATTTTTCATGCTATAAGTCTGCTCATTTCCGCCAATTCACTTAATTTATTTATTTTTTTTTTAAACACATAGTACATATGTATGTACATGTGTTTGTACATAACTACCCAATAAACACAAAAGCGAGGATGATATCGTGGCGAATTCGAGAAGAATTCGCGGAGGTGAATGTAATTTTTCGGACTCGTATCGAGTTCGAGATGGACTCGAGAAAAATCAATTATCGCAATAGCATTTATTAAATTTATTAAATCTTGCTTTACACGAAGAAATTCCCTGTTGGGCTTTAATTTACCATTTAAAACTCTACTCAAGAGATTGAAAAGCTCAGATGATATCGTGGCGAATTCGAGGTGGATTCGCAGAAGAAGATTTTCTAGAATGTATTCGCCAATGGGCATAAATCTCGAATCGCCAACGATCCGAGAATATAAAAATGCGCGAATCGCTAATGAGGGGTGACTCGCCTGGGAATTCGGATTCGCCGATCTATCGTCGCGAACTATCGCCGCGATAATATAATCAGAGAAGCGAATTCGTCTCGAATTCGAGGCGAATCCGTTGTGTTTATTGGGTACATGCGTGCAAATTTACTAATTGCTAAACATAACAATTAATCTCAGCGATTGTGTGAATGCAGATATTTAATTTTAATTAGTGTTATTAAGAGGCGCTACATACGCCCTATGTATGTATGTATTACATATTCGTACATACATATGTATACGCATGTATGTAGGTATAGCCGCCCAAATATTAAAGAAGCTTAGTCCAAAATTCGTGCAGATTTATTATAATTTTTATACTGAAAATTTTATTTCCTCTTCTTGGCATACATATGTATGTATGTAAGTTTTTATGTGCCCAATAAACACAACGGATTCGCCTCGAATTCGAGACGAATTCGCTTCTCTGATTATATTATCGCGGCGATAGTTCGCGACGATAGATCGGCGAATCCGAATTCCCAGGCGAGTCACCCCTCATTAGCGATTCGCGCATTTTTATATTCTCGGATCGTTGGCGATTCTAGAAAATCTTCTTCTGCGAATCCACCTCGAATTCGCCACGATATCATCTGAGCTTTTCAATCTCTTGAGTAGAGTTTTAAATGGTAAATTAAAGCCCAACAGGGAATTTCTTCGTGTAAAGCAAGATTTAATAAAATTAATAAATGCTATTGCGATAATTGATTTTTCTCGAGTCCATCTCGAACTCGATACGAGTCCGAAAAGTTACATTCACCTCCGCGAATTCTTCTCGAATTCGCCAGGATATCATCCTCGCTTTTGTGTTTATTGGGTGTGTACCCAATAAACACAGAAGCGAGGATGATATCGCGGCGAATTCGAGGCGAGTAGATTTTAGCGAATGTAATTTCTCGAACTCGCCTCGTCGCGACAAGTTCGAGAAAATAGATTTTCGCGATATAATTTTTTCAATTTTTTTTAAGTTGTTTTGCACTAAAAAATCAATATAGTTCTGAAATTTTACATTTAGACCTGAACTCGAATATCACAGTTCAACAGATGATATCGTGGAGAATTCGAGGCGAGTTCGCGAAAGTAGATCAAATCAGTTTTTAATCAAATAAATAAATAAAGTAAAATAAATAAATAAAACAAAGGACTATATTTAATTCTTTTTTGTTGTGATTTTATTTAATGCAACGGAATAAAATAAATATTACTGCTTAAATTTATTTGAAAAGCTTTTGTTACTTGATGAAAGTTAACCTTTATTTATAAAAATATTTTAAGTGCTTTGTATTATTTTATACGGATTTAACCCATTGCCAAAAATTCTCGAATCGCCAATGATAAAAGATTCAAATCGCCAACGATCCGAGAAATTAAAAGCTCGAATCGCTAATGATAAAAAATTCGAATCGCTAGTGATAGGTGACATGCCTACGAATTCGGATTCGACGATCTATCGCCGCGAACTATTGCCGCGATAATATAATCAGAGAAAGCGAATCCGACGCGAATTCGAGGCGAATCCGTTGTGTTTATTGGGTACATACGAGTAGGTACCCAATAAACACAGACGCGAGGATGATATCGCGGCGAATTCGAGGCGAGTTCGCGAAAACAGATTTTCGCGAACGTAATTTCTCGGACTCGCCTGGAGTTCGCGGCAAGTTCGAGAAAATCAATTTTCGCGATATTAATTTTTTTAATTTTTTTTAAGTTGTTTTGCACCAAAAAATGATTATAGGTCTGAAATTTTACATTTATACCTGAACTTGAAAAGCTTTTGTTATTCATGAAAGTTAAACTTTCTTTATAAAAATATTTTAAGTGCTTTGTATTATTTTATACGGATTTAACCCATTGCCAGTAAACCAAACGCTGAACTTTTAATTTTTCGAAACGCCATTTATAAAAAAATCTGAACAAATTTTCGAATCGCCAACGATCAGAGAAATTAAAAATTCTCGAATCGCTAATGATAAAAAATTCGAATCGCCAGCGATCCGAGAATGAACAAATTCTCGAATCGCTAGTGATAGGTGACATGCCTACGAATTCGGATTCTCCGATCTATCGCCGCGAATTATTGCCGCGATAATATAATCAGAGAAAGCGAATCCGATGCGAATTCGAGGCGAATCCGTTGTGTTTATTAGGTACGTTTGTTTTTTGAAATTGAAACGGCTGAAAAAATTGTGTCAGTAAAGCACATACACACACCCACACACATGCAAAGAATATGCTGCATGCTGTTCGAAAAACCGGCTAAGCTTAACTTTCATTTTCTTTTATAAAATCATACCACCAAAAACGAGGAGCGAACATCTTAACCAGTTTTTGTCACATTTTAAAGTTGACTTTAGCATATGCATACATATGTACATAATTTAAAAAATGCATTTCTGTGCAAATATAAGTGCCCATGCAATGTATGTCTACGTATGAACATGATTTGCGATTGTCTATAGCGCATTGCTTAATTATCCTTAAATAGTTCATGGTTTCGTTTAATTTTTCTCGTTTTTTTTTTGGTAGTAAATGTAATAAAAATACGATACACATTGTCATTAAAAATGAAGATTTGCCATAAAACTAAATTGAGGCTAACCTCCAGTGTTTTGTGTGGGAGCTACTTTAACGGGTTTCTCCAAAACTTGATACGCAACCGGCGTTGCAGTTTGAATGAATATAAATATAAATACATCTGCACTTAACTACTTACCAATAAATCCTTACGTAACATATAGGTATGTGTTTGTGTATACACACTCAGCAAAAAACGCGCGTAAATCAAACTATTTACACCTTGATCTGACTATTTATTTTTAACACGCTTTTATTAGCTTCACCTGTATGTATGTATGTATGTATGTATGTATGTATGTATGTATGTATGTATTTATGTAATTTCTAGTTGCTGCAACATATTTACTAATGAGATTATGTTATAACCTCCGCTATCTTCCAGCACATGGCGCGCGTGTTTTTATATTTTTTAAATAATTACTTATTACCAATGGTTTGGCAGTTGGCATGAAAAATAATAATTCTAACTGTATTGTATTGCATAATTATTAAATAGTTGATATAAAACCACAATCGACTTGAATTGTTGTCATATTAAAAACAACTATGAAATATATGTATGCTTTATATTGGTCTGAAAAATGCAGTATATAGAAGGAGAATATATATATCCTTCGTACTTATACGGTAGGAATAATACGTTTATTTTAAGTTTAAGTTGCTTCACAGTATTTTCATAGTTATTTTTCCGATGCGATTTTTCTCTTGGTGTTCCTATCTGCATACATACATAGTTGTATTAAAATTCATAAATGCCGATATGTAAACTTGAGTTTTAAAATTGCGAATTTTGAATTTCTTTAACGCAGTTAGTAACTCTCACACTGTAAAACTTTTCAAAAAATCCAAGGACATACTTATACATATATATATCATTTTATAAGACCTTTATATTTTCCATTGGGTTTTCTTTGTTTGTCCAAATGACCAGTTCTGTGTTGCAGCAGACGATATCTTGCATTGTATTTGATAAAAGAGTCGAACCACTCCTTTAGTTAAAATATAGAGGACATCACAATTGAAGCAGTTTATAGATAGTTTTAAAAATATTTTATTATTATTTGCATTCCTCGGTTAATATTAAGGTCATTGGGCCTAATGCATAAAAATCCAAGCCAATGTTTCTACTTTAAAAATATTCTTGCCACTGAATTATGAACCTAGTACATAATTATCATGTTTTACTAGCTTTATTACAATCATTATTCATTACTAATATTATCATTAGTAAAATTTTGTTGTTGTTGTTGTTGTTATGTATTTAAGTTGTTATATTTATTTGTTTAATGCATACAAATAGTTATGTCTAAAAATTTTTGTATTTGAACACCGACTTTGTTTAGAAACAACGCCTTAACAAATTGTTTCATGGATAGGATAAAAAGGTCAAACGAATAGTCATGCTATTGAGATGTACAAATGTTGGCACCTGAACATACATACATATGTACATACGTGTTTAAGTGCATATATATATATGTTTTTATGTACATGTGTAGTTGCTTTTAATTAGCATTTTTGTCATAGTCACAGCCAAAATATTTTTCTTGCAAATCACTGCCATTCAAACACTGTGAATTATGCACATGTAACTTCATGTTTACACGCAACCATCCAACCAGTTAAACATACATACATAAATACTTACCCATAAACATGCATGTATGTATGTATATATGTAAACAGATAACGCCAAAAGATGCTTCTTTATTGACCTATTCTGGTTTTTCATTTAACATAGTCATGTATGAAAACTACTCTTTAACAAAATTTGCCACAATATGAATATTTATACATATACAGAGAAACCTCTCCTAACGGACACCTCTCATAGGCGGACACCTCCCTTGAGCGGACATTTTTTCATGCACCAAGATTTAGGTTAAATTTTTAGAACAAATTGCCCTCTCTTAGGCGGACACTCTCTTGGCCGGACGCGGACAGTTATTTACTATTGAATTGAACAAAAAACTTCTATTAAGCGGACACGAACCTCTCGTCAACGGACACTTTGATTTCTTTTTTATAACGAATCACATAAAAACCTCTGTTAGGCGGACACGAACTCCTCTTAAGCGGACAAAATATAAGTATGTATAGCAATACAAAAATGTTCGCGGAATGTTCTTTAGGTAAAAAGCGCTACGAAGAAAGGGGAATCACCGACTAAAATAAATGTCCGCATGATTTTATTACAATAGATAAAAATACATTCACCGAGAGCACATATTTCCAGTTAGATGTTCTAACTGACGAAAACGTCGAAACCATTGAAGATGATAGTACCGATACTGAAAGTATTACCGCTGAATGTAGGTAATGCAATCTCCTCGAACGAAATGGCTTTGACTGCAGTTTCAAATTTGAAAAGATTTTGCACGGAAGACCTCATTGCATTTGAATTGTTGCAGAAATTTGAAAGCCATCTGCAAAGCAATTTTATTTTAAATAAGCAAAAAAAACCCTCGTCAACCGACAATTTCACAATTTTTTAAATAATTTAAAAGATATCCCTATTTCTAGTTCTCAGCAACTTGCTAATTGAAATGTAATATGTATGTTAATACTTTATGTATATATGTAAATACATACATACATATGCATATGTATTTAAGTGAAGTTTTGAAGACATAAGAATCCTCGTTTTTTCAGTGAAATATGAATAAATAAATCCTTTAAAATCCAAAAAATTTATAAAATAGCAACCCACTCCCTTAAGCGGACACCTCTCTTGGGCGGACAAAATTTGCCCGACGGTGAGTGTCCGCCCAAGAGAGGTTTCACTGTACATATAAACCACATACAAACCCTGTAGGGAAAATCTCTAGTTCCCAACTAGGTCGCTTCTAGTGCATTTTTCGCCACTACTAGTGCGAGCCAATTCTCTTTTGCATGTTACCAACTGGCGAATTTAACACGGCGATGTCCTAGGCGGTGTCAATTGTCACTCTCTGCACTACATTTTCGATAGTTCCGAACTAGTACTAAATTCTACAGTTTACACTAGTTCGTTTATTGGCACAATTTCGATAGTTCTGAACTAGCTACAAGTACCTAAAATTCTACAGTTTTACATCTGCAGCTTAAGAGCAGCATTTGACACACTTCATGCAAGTGGGGCGATGGCCGACTGGCTCACGCATGTGCCTTTCAATCTGAGGGGCGCCGGTTCGAATCCTGTCGGTGTCAAGGTGGATGATAATTTTTTTTTAATTATTTTTTTTAATTAATATTTTTTTATTTATTTATTTAATACAAATTTACAACAATATTTAAAAAGTAATAAAATAAAAAAAAATAAAAATAAGCACGAGGGATCGGAAAATCATAATTAGGGGAACATTTCATTTCATAGAAGATGCAAATAGAAAGCTCTTTATATAAAATACTTCACTAAACATCTGAGAATTGCAGAAATATACAAAGCCGACGGCAATTGAACGAACGAAAAATTTTCATAGAATTTTTGTCACTTCGAAATTGCATACAAATCAAAGTGTGTCTTATAATGGTCACTCAATTCACTCCTTCTGAACTGGTGAGGGTCTAACTACAATTGATCTAGTTCCCTCTTGACACCTTTTCGCTAGTTCGGAACTAGAAATTTTGCTCACTAGTTATTGAGTTCCCTGCAGGGAACGTACATGCAAATATGTACTTGCATGCACACACATTCATTCATATTTAATATATGCCTGTTGTCGCATCGCTTCGCTTGTTGTCGCTCCTTCACCACAAAAGATAATATAGTTCCCCAACATCTAGTCTTATTTGGTTTAGTCAATGTTGTGACTTCGGGTGAAAACCTACAAAATTAATAACTGCTTAAAAGGTGAAAAAACCGCAGCGCTTTTAAATACATATGTACATACATAAGTATTAATAAATGAATAGTGATCGTTCTACCACAAACTATTGGAAATACCAAAATACCTGCCACAAGTTTATGTAACGCATTGAATTGGACATTGTGACGCATTGTGCTGTTGTGTTGTATTGTGGTCGTTTCCGAGAGCGCGATTATGTGAAATTCGAATTTAAAAGTAGTAGTTATTTGGCTTAGCAGCGTCATTTTGTCAGTCAGTTGGTCTTTGTCTGGCTAGAAAAGTCGTTTAGTTTAGTGCAGTTCCAACATTTTTTACTGAGTTACAAACTAGTATTTAATTTTATACAAATATATATTAAAAAAAGGTAACGTTAACCAACGCAGTGAGTGCATAGTATACATATGCAAATATCTATAGATCGTGAAATTGGTTTTAAATAAATTAATACAAGTTGATGATGATTAATAAAATATGTATACCTATTAATAAAGCAAAAATAACCATAGATGCGATTTCAAAATATAAAAACCCACGAAAATTGGTTAATAGTACTATTTTTATATTTAAAATTAAAGAGAGTTTTTATTAAAATAAAATTTCTGATTTTATGCAATATTTCGTTTTAGAAACAAAAAAAAAAATAACCAGGAATTGGTTCATATGGAATAAGTGTGAGTTCAGTTAAACCCTGCAGTAAATTTGTTTCACTGCTGAAGGATCAGTGATGATTCTTTGTTGAATATTCATCACTGTCGTCATAACTCAGTATATTTTTATTTGTTTTTGTTTTTTTTTTTCTGAGGAAAGCAAACCATTTATATGAAAAGTTCAGCAGTCTTTATATGAAAGTATTCACTGATGCCTCCTCGTCATAGGTGAATTGCATCAGTGATTTATTAAGGATTCATTGCGGATTTTTACTGCAGGGAATATTACATAGTTGTATATGTGTTCGGTCAATTATTCAGAATTTTATTTTATAGATGTCGTTTTCGATTCGCCATCACACAAGCGAGGTCGGATCGAACAAAAATGTTCGAACCCATAATGAGTAGTAGCCATACTCGCTAACTAGTCGATAAAAATTTCCCTCTACTCGCTAGCATTCACATATAAATTTGACAGAAGGAAATTTATAGCCAGCAGAGAAATTGTGAATCGAAAGCGGCTAGAGTAATCATTCATTTTTTTCAATACTTTGATTTTAATATAAAAAAGCAGCATAGTAATATTTACCAAAAATCTGTTTGATTCTTTTTACATGTGAAAATAGTACTTTTTTCTCAGTGTACATAAAAGTAAACATTTTATTTCTAAAAGACAATGACCGACAAGGGGTTTTAAAAGCTTCCTAGCAGTTGCCCTTTGAGGTCGGTGGGGAAATAAACAGATTCTAATAATGTACACCTGTCATAAAATAGGTGCCCTGCTCAAATCTTGGCCTAAAACTAAATAAATCTCGGTTATTGGAGTTTCCAAAAGTAAGCAGTAATAGCTTAAACAGAATCAGCGTTGGACGAATTTTCGTCGGACGCGGCGTCCTGTCAAACGATTAAAATACACGGCAGTATGTGAGAATGAACAGAACGAAAACGCTGGCGAAAATCGCCCGGCGAAAATTCGTCAGAATAGACTTATTTCTAATTTGGACGCTATCGCCTGTCAAATAAATTGTTTGGAACTTGATAAAAACATGTAATAAAACAAAAATATACGTTTTTTGATGTGGAAAAAATTGAAAATATGGACAGAAGAGAAGAGTCAATGGAAGAAGTAAGGAAACATTGTAATTATAAAAATATGCATATGGCAATTTCGCTTTGATTCTGTTTTGCTGGGCGATATTCGCAAACAAATGTCATCGCCGCACCAGGCGAAAACACGTCCGGCGATTGGTTCTGTTTAAAGCTTAAACCATCGGCACACTCTCCGTTTTAATATATTTGCCATGAAAAGGCTCCACACAAAATTCATCTGCCATACGGAGTCGGCAGGATAATGCACATAGAAAAACCCAATTCGGTGGAATGAAATTAAGTAGCAAACTACGAATTGGTGTAGAAACTCGGCCTTAAACTCAATTAAGTTACATTCGCGGCAGTTCATTATATTTTATTACCTATTATGAAAGATACCTTTAGAACCACATATGAAGAACAGTAATGAGCATAATTTAATAAATTTATCAACCCATTTTTCAAAGCTTTATATGTATGTATATGTACATATTTCCACACAGATTTAAATTTACAAAATAACTGATAACTTTTAGCCACTTTTATTTTTGTTTAGTTTCTCACATAAACGAATGTAAGCACAAAGCTGATAAAAAAAAATAATAAATAAGTTCGATTCTCGGTTGAGGCCGCTTGAAGAAGTCTGATGAGGGGATGTGGTGATCTCCGAAATGGATCCATAACTTCTACCAAAAAATTTTTTTCAATTTTTCTTCATTAAAAAATGGCCAATAGCTCATTTAAATTCACAAAAAAAAAAATAATCTTTTTATATGCAAACTAATATTAATATTGCTGTAAAACAAACAACGATTTTCACACGTAAATTGTAGTTAAACGTTGATTTTTATCTAAATATGTAATCAACATAATAAACAATAGCTGGACAAACGTACATACACACACACACATATGTTTATCTGTCTGTATTTAGTTTAACTGTTGGAGAGCGCCGTTAAATATCTAAAAACAAAAAACTCAAAAGATACATATTTCGCAATTGTCAAACCACTATATAAATGCCCATATTAACACGTACATACATACGTACATCTGTATGTATTTTTGTGCAGTTTTCTGAACACGGTCGATGCTTTGAGTTACTTGCCATTCTAACGAAATTTTGTCGCTTTTTTTTAGTTTCGTGATAACAAATATAAAAAAAAATTAAAAAAATTAAAAAAGCGTTCTAACCAAACTGAGGTGTGAAAAAGTTTATTCAAGAAATTATTGTTTTCATGAATGTACATTAGAGTGCATTTAAAATTCAAATTAACGATATTTTACTGTAACGCCCCCTCAAACGGTACTAACATTGTCAGAGATATCACACATAAATTTTGGTCTCGATTGGTGGCGGTTAAGGTGTGGCGCATTGAGGTCAAAATTCAAAAAACTCTCTGAAGGGTAAAAAAATCGAAATATTTTTTTTTAATTATCTAATACCTCACAGTATTATACCGTGGGACAGTTTAATGGTGTTTCACGGGGATCAAAACTCAGATTGCCATATGCGACACTGAAAATTTAAGTTTTCTATGGCATGCATTTTACTCCATTAAAACACCACTAAAGCGGCACCTATCGGTATCCAAATTTATATTTGTTATCTTTGGGTATAGAAGTATTGATTTTGGGCATTAGATAATATTTTGATGTTTTGACTCTTCACAGAGTTTTCTGAACTTTTAGCTTAATGCGCCACGCCTTAACCGCCGCCAATCAGGACCAAACTTTATATCTTTGAGCATATTACTACCGATTGAGGGTGCTATACAGTCTTTTTATATACTTTTAATTTTTTCACATAAATTAAACGCACTCTAATGCATATATGCAAAAATCATACATATGTATGTATAAATACATATATGCATATGTGTATAACTTCAAATGCCATTGAACAATTCACAACTTTAATAAGTGTGCTTATTTGACCGTTCGCTTGCGCTAATTGCTAAAGAAAAAAGTAAATATGTATGTTTGAAAAAAAAAAATATTATTTATTTTCAAAAATGAAGTTTTATTTATTTATTTATGTATCTGTTATTTATAATAATTATTTTTTGTTTCATTTGTTATGCTCACACGGAAATATGTATGGATTTTTGCGCCCTATACAGTAGCATGTTTGACAATAACACTATGCAATCGACGTTTTAATAGAATAAAACATTAATGACTAAATTTGCACCTTTCGATTTGTGATTATTAACGGGCTTTTATTAGTTTCACCTATATTTATGCATGTATGTATGTAATTTCTTGCTGCTGTCTAAATACATACATATCCCTTTCGGATATTCTATGCCGTACGGCATAGTCGCATTTCAGTGGCAGGTTTATGATATAAAACTTCAACAACCAATTTTTTTTTTTAATTTTTTATTTTTCTTTGAAGAATTCTGAATAAGAAAGCATTGAAAAATTTTTGATTACTGCAACCAGTAACTCGCGATAATTACAAAATCAATCATCTCTTTTGAGTCTTGCTTTTTGCATAAATTCAGTTATTTCACGGAAAAAAAAATTATTTGGCAAATTTTTGTACATGTATTAGTAGAAAATTGTTGATTTTAACATCTCGAAAAAAATTAGGACCCTGGACTTTTTAATAAGGCTGTAGGATTTTTTTCATTTGCTACCATGCCATACGGCATATATTTCACTCAATGGAAATAAAAAAAATGTATGGAATGAAATTAGTCGCAACGATTGCGTGTTTTTTTGAGAACAGAGGCCAACAAAATTGTCACTCAGAAACCTGTGTATACTTTTCCATAGGTCCAACTACCTCAATTCACTCCAGTTTTAGAGATATCCTGACCTAAATGTGTAAAGATTGGGGGTTTTCCCCTTTATTTGAGGTAATGTAACATAAAATGTGTCTTTCAGTTAACAGAATTAAGTTTATCTAAAGGTACGAGGTATCACCTTCCATACTCCGTTGAGCTTGCTAAAATATCATTTTTCCACGCTGAGATATTGCATTTTTAAATGTGCATGTTTGCAAAGGATGCGAAGGATATTCGTGTTGCGCATTCTAAATGGCCCGAGGAACCGTTTCAGATTATACCATAAAAGATAAAGTAAGTTATATTTGCTTCGAAGAGACATGTACACAGCAAAAATTTTAGTTTAATTTTAATACCATTTTGGTATTTATATATAACAATGCCAAAAAGTATAAAATTAAAACCATTCTGGTTAAAAAAAAGGAAGAGAATCTGAGAGACAAAAATTATTCTTGGTGTCAAATTAATATTTTTTTGGAATAAAATCAAAGCCAAATTTTGATTA
Source organism: Urophora cardui (assembly GCA_960531455.1). Lineage (NCBI taxonomy): Eukaryota > Metazoa > Arthropoda > Insecta > Diptera > Tephritidae > Urophora > Urophora cardui. The sequence continues at coordinate 145,804,894 of OY482672.1, forward strand.
TTTTTATAATATTTTTGGTATTAAAAATAGTTGAAATGGTATAAGATCAATCCGAAAATTGGAATAAATTTTATACTTTTTTGGATTTAAAAATAAACCTCCATAAAATTTCCAGTGGATATACCCCAAATAACCACTTATCCCAAAGATTAATGAGAAATTGAATAACGTTAACATTGTTTATTTATGTACATAAAAATCCAAAACAAACATTTGCCCCTAAGTTTCCATGAGCAGCAAACACTAAAGTACCTTATGCATATATCGAGCCCCAATCCCCATAATTGTGTATCCAACAAAAACTAAATTTTACGGGAATCAGTTTTTTTTTTAATTTGTTTTGCATACAGTTTGTATGTAGCCTTGAAACTTACATATTTATACCATGTCTCCACATAACGTGTTTCGCTCTTTTTTTCTGCATTTTCTCTCTCAATCTTGTTTCGACACGGAAACCAGTGCCGAAACTCGCCAATTTCCATACAAATTTCTGAGAGCGAGTGAAGATTGAAACACTGTTTCATTCTGAATCATCTTGCCAACCTCGATGATATCGATGTCTTCTCTAATTTTGTATCGAAAATCTATCGAAATCTCACACAAACCAAAACAAAGACGCAAAAATAAGCAAAGATACAAACATTTAAGAAGAACAAGAAAGAAAAATGTCAAAATGAATCACGATTAGGCACGTGGAGACGGGTTATTGAGCGAGATGTTTTGCTACATGTTTCTCTGGTGAATCAAGTTATGTGGAGACGGGCTTTTAGTCTCTTAATTCGAAACTGCATATTGCACAGCTATGAAATTTTTTGGAGTTGATGCATGTTATAATAAATTGTTGATTTCCATAAAAAAGCTGAAATCGATAACTTTGTTGGATACACTTTTATGCTAGTTAGGATTCGATATATGTATATACATATTGTCAACTTTTACACCAAAATTTCGGAGATGTCCAGGCAAATTTCAGCACCATCGCGGTTCTTGCAGTGATACTGCAAGAGAGACCTTCAACTGCCTTATGTCTGTAAAAATAAAGCAAAATTTACCCTCATGCTATTTTATTAATTTCTTGAATTACTTACTTGATACAATTATTTCATCAGGCGTAAAAAATTCGATTCGGCCATTTAATTACTCCTTCGCATTGTATTTTTAAAAAATTTTGTTTATTTTGACTTTTTTTCTGAAAATTTGTTCTTAATATTTTTTTGGTTTTGATTTCAAACCAAAAAGGTTTTGATACTAATATACATTGAGAAAGAGAAAGTTTTTTATACTTTTCAGGATTTGTTTTTAAACCATAAATGATTAAACTTCTTTAGAGAGAATTTTAATACTTGTCAAGGCTTTATTTTGAAACTATTTTGGAATAAATAAAATTGTAAAACTTCTCATAGTTTAATAATAAGGCTTTTTGGCATTCAAATTTAAATTTAATTCCAAGAACGATTAAACTAAGTACCAAATGATATTAGAAATAAACTATCATTTTTTACTGTGTATATATATATTTTATCTCATTTTTATCTTTTTTCTTCTTTGTTTCAGGACTGATCCAGGAGTGGATCCAGTAATTTACTAGAAGAAGAGCTGAAATCCTTTACACTATAATTCTAACGGTTTAAAGCGAAGTTAAGCTTTTATCTTTAATGTTTTTTGTTTTATGAATGGTTTATGTCAAAGTATTTTATTATGCATGACTTCAACTTTTTAAAATAAATACATTATACCTTTAAATCGAAATTGTATCTCGAATATCCTTTGCATCCTTTGCAAACATTCACATTTAAAAATACAATATCTCAGCGAGGAAAAATGATATTTTACAACGCCCAACGGAATTTAGAAGGAAAAAACTCATGCTTTTAGATAACTTTAACTGTTTTTTGATTGAAAGAAAAACTTTGATGCTAAATGATCTCGAAAACTGACAAAAAATTTAATTTTTACACTTTTGGATAAGGATATCTCGAAAACTAAAGTAAATTGGAATATTTGGACTTTCGGGAAAGTATATTCTAGTTTATGGGCCACAATTTTGCTTGCTTTTGTTATCAAAAAACACGAATTCACTGCTGCTTGATTTCATTCTATACATATTTTTATTTCCGTTGAGTGAAATCTATGCCATATGGCATAGTGCCAAAAACCACTTTAAAAAAAATTTTTTTTTAAATCCCTTTTGATTATTCATAACAAACCCTTTAATAGTCAATAAAATGCAAATATAGATTTTTAAGGTCAAAAACAAAAAAGAAGTTCCGAAAGGGATATATGCAACATATTTACTAATGAGATTAGGTTATAACCACCGCTATATTCCAACAGATGGCGCGCGTATATTTATATTTTTAAAATAATCACTTATTTTTGTTTCTACATGTAAAATTCATTCACTAAATTTCAAAGAAACTCACTGTATGCAAGTTCGTTTCCTTAGTCTTTCGTACCTGTTCGCTAGTGCAACTCGTTTCTGAAATATATGAAAATAATACCATGCCTCATTATAAGAACACAAAAAAATTTTCTATTAGTATATTTAACGCCCAATTGAACCCAATTGGGATATAGATAATATTCGGCATAACCTCTCCAGGAACTAATTGTAAAATTGTATACATGTGTTTATATGCACGTACATACATAGTTCGCATATACTCTTCTGTGCGAGAATATCGCGTGTAAAATATGCAGCAGAAGCCCCTAATTACTTGTTTCAGTTTCGTAGTTGATATTAAATTGTTAAAATAGTGCAGCATATGAATATGTATATTTGTATGTGTGCAAGTACGTGTCAGAGCTGTCAAGAAGAGAATTTATCCGGATTTTTTTTTTTTAATATTAAAAGGTGTGTTTGAATTAATTGTGTGGTTGCATTTTTTACAACTCTGCTACGTAGTACAAAATGAGCAAATGGACGATTTAAATACATTCATAAATGATTCTTTAGATCAGATCTGCTCAGCTCATGGGCACTCAAAACATAATTGTTTTTGTTTTGTTCCGAATCATAGGCACAGATACATATTTTCACTTCAAATATAAAACTTAAATTTTCTTTGTACTGTCATAAGCACTCAGATATAAAAAATTTCTATGTACGTGCTTATGATCAGACTTGGGCATTATTCGAATACATTTTTATTTAGATAATTATTCGAATAAAAATTTATTTTTCAAATTTTTATTTAGATAAATTCCCTACGAATAAATTATTCGGAAATTTATTTTTTATTTCAAATAATAAATAAAAACTCAGGGTACAATAAAAAAAAAACAACTGAGTAATTTATTATTTTTTTCTTGTATGTTTGTTTTTTTACATACATATGTTAATGAAAATTATCTTATAATAATAATACAATAGAGCTATTATAACTCTGACGGGTTTTATGACCTAGCTTCTCTCCCAATTCGAGCTGTGCTCCTTTTTATTTTTCCTACTAAATGTAAATTATCTATCATTACAATAATTTGGTTTCTGAATAAACGAAATTATTTATTATTCAAATAAAGATTAAAAAATATATTCATCTATTCGTTATTCGAATAAATTTTGCCCAACTCTGCCTATGATTAATATTGTATGTGCACAGCAAAGGCACTTTGTATAGGAGCTCAATCACTGCCGTAAAAAATCGAAATTTACACTAACACATGTGTAATGAAAAAAAAAATTAAAAAAATTAGAGCACTGGAAAAAATTAGTATTCAAAAAATTTTCATATAAAAGATATAAAAATTTTTGTATGTATGTGATACCACCATTTGAAAATAAATTCTACAATAAAATTTTATTGGAATTCATAAAAAAATTTAAATGATTAAAAACTTTCTCAGTACATATACAAAATATGTAGATGCATTGGGTTATGTACTTTCAATAAGCTGCAAGCTCAAAAGTGGACGCATTCTTCGTTCAATTGTTTGTTTTTTTTACATTTTTCTAAACTTTTCCCGCTTCTAAACTATAAATTTGCTTTCCTACAGGTACACATCACTGCAATGGAGCTTATAAACGCAGAAAACGAAAATGAAAAGTCACAGATAGCCGAATGGTATTCTGGTAAATGTATATTAATAACTGGCGCTACTGGCTTTATGGGTAAAGTTTTAGTAGAGAAAATCTTAAGAAGTTGCACTGACGTAAAAAGAATTTATTTGCTAATAAGAACAAAGAAGGGCATCGATGCACTCAAACGCAAAGATCAATTTCTGAAATGTGTGGTAAGTGACAGCTATTGTTTGAAATCTTTGTATGCAGTGATTACTCTTTACAACAAATACTTCTAAATAGTGTTATGACATTTAAATTTCAATTTCACAGATTTTCAACAAGATCCTAAAAGAAAATCCCAATGTTATAGACAAAATTAAAGTCGTAAAAGGTGATGTGATGGACCAAAAGCTGGGATTAAGTGCTAACGATATCAACGAATTGGCATCGAATGTTGAGATAATATTCCATTGCGCCGCCAATGTGCGATTCGATCAGCCACTTAGACCGATGGTACAAATGAATGTTATTGGTACATTGAAAATACTGCAATTAGCTGAAAAAATGGCAAATCTCAAAGTTATCGTACATGTATCGACCTCGTATTGTCAGTGTAATGAAAGTGTGCTGGAGGAACGCGCATATCCAGCGCCACAAAATCCTTTTGATGTAATCAAGATGGTTGAAAGTATGTCCGATGAAGCTTTGAAGGAAATAACACCAAGGTAGATACTACATATTTATGAAAAATAGAATAATTAGTTTTCACAAAAGATTTTTTCTTTGTCTCTTTGTTTAATCTAAACCTTAAATATGCGTATTTCCTTTACTAAAATATAGTAGTAGTTATGAAGGTAAGCTTTCTTTGCCATACATGGCGTATGAGTAATATTTATAGTACATATATCGCACCCTAAATCATAAAGGGGCACAACTCAAAATTCAAAAATTTTCAGGAGAGCCAAAAAACTTTTTTTCATTACAAGCAATCGTATGGCAAAGGGCCTGGTATAATGGTTATTTTTCGTTCGAAAGAGACAGTTATTCAAAAGGTTTTTTGGCAATCTCCAGAGATATGTTCCTTATACCCGTTTATGAAAAAAACTCGATTTCGAAAAATTTTGAGTTGTGCCCCTTTATGATTTAGGGTGCGATATGTATGTAACATAATCCTTTTCTATAAATTTTATAAATATAGCAAGAAACACTTTAGTTAATTGATTGCTTAATCCTCTTATATCTAGACTGCTTAATGGACTTCCGAACACATATGCCTACAGTAAAGCACTCACTGAAGATCTAATATGCAGATATGGGAAAAGCCTACCCATAGTTATAACTAGACCCTCGATCGGTGAGAACTGGAGTATATTGAGTGAAAAATAATAAATTAAGTAAGAACTTTTATTTTTTTTTATTCTCTTTCTCTCGCTCTGCTCATTTACTCAGTCACCGCTGCACTCAAGGAACCCCTACCCGGATGGATAGAAGGTGTTAATGGACCAACTGGTCTAATGATTGGAGCGGCGCGTGGAGTCATACGTTCAATGCATTGCAATCCAGAATACTCATCGACTGTCATACCCGTAGACAAAGCTATAAACGGAATGTTAGTAGCCGGCTACAATCGCGCCCAGTCTACGGGAAAGGAATCCGTAGAGTTTTGCAATCTTTGCATATCGAAAAAAGCTTTATTCTCTTGGGGTGAAAGCATAGAAACTGGCAAGCGTTTGTTTTACCAATATCCACTCAGTTTTGCATTATGGTATCCAGATGGTTCGATTAAAAAAAGCTACTATCACCATCTCTTTTGTGTGATATTTTTCCATTATCTTCCAGCATATTTGATAGACTTTTTCCTATTGCTATTTGCGCGTAAGCCTTTGTAAGTAAATATGTAAATACATACATATATTACATGAAACTTATAATTATATACCTTTCATTAGTATGGTTCGCGTACAAAATAAAATTTCAATGGGACTCAAACTTCTGCAATACTACACAACTAAAGATTGGGATTTTCAAAATGAGAAATTTCTTCACATGAGCGATAAATTGAATCGAAAAGATCAAGATATATTTGATACGTCTGTGAGCCAAATGAATTGGGAGCATTATATACGTGGCTATATAATCGGCATGCGAACATATATACTGGGAGAGAGTGATGAAACACTTCCGAAGGCAAGAAAAGTTTTAAGGCGCTTATATATGTTGGATCGTTTGACAACATATACAATTTATGCATTAATTTTCTGGTTCTTTTGGGCTAATTCGGATTCTTTGGTGGAGCGAAGCGATTCGTTGATAAGATCTTCTTTGCAGATCATATATAAGAATCCAAATGCAACCACCATTCATATCTAATCGTTAACTACTTAAGAATTATGTACATATGTATGTATGTAAATTTTTAATAAAGTACAATATTGTTATACTATGTATGCATATTTGCTGAAACAGTTGTGTAAATGTGCAAGTGTAGGAAATAGAACTTTTGGAATTGCCCTTGAAGGGTTTCGAAACCAAATCAAACTTGACAAGGGATGACGGAAATTCGTTCCACAATACATCGCAATCCTACCCTGTCGGAAAATCAAACAACAAAAAAGAAATTATACGAGCATACATTTTACGTTTTAAAATTGTATGGTTGTCCGTTGTCGTCCAAAATGTTTATATTTGTTCTGTCAAAATTTTCTCTTCCGTTTGGCACTGCAAAATCGAGTTTTCTTTCTCAACATGGTTAAATTTCCACTGCATTTTCCCCTAGAGATTGGCACACAACCTAAGTAAAGCTCTGTCGCGTGGTTTTTGTTGCTGTAACTACAAAACATTTCCCCGAAATGCTGAAGCGTGCAGCGCTGGGTTAGGGGGCTTAGAATATACCCGTGGTAAGGAATGCCTGTCGTAAGAGGCGACTAAAATCCACCGGCCTAGAAGGTTGATTATGGCCAAAAAAATCGTTCGCACGACAGTCGGGCTAGTGTCAGAAGGGACTAGTACCCGAGCGTACCGGATTTATTCGGCAAAGGACTGTCACATCCCCTACACTCCCCAAAACCTTCGGGGAGTGTCTTGGTGGCTACAACAACAACAACAACAACAGGGGCAATGCTTGGTCGTATATGCATAAATCCGTGTTGTTCCGGTACATGGTCGCCCAGACTGGGATTAGACCATGTTATAGTGAGCAGAAATGAGGTTCTGTAACAAAATCGTGAAAATTGTCGGCTAAACTTTCCTTTACCGACTCATTATTGTAGCAAATATACATTTAATTTTTTACTCAAATATTAATGGCTTAATAAATATTTGCCGTCGAAAAACTACCCACTATTTTCTGAATTTTTCTAAATAATTAAAAAAAAAAGAAGGAAAATTTGCCATATATCAGTCGAAGACTTTGATAGAGCTCAATTATAAAAACGAAGTACGGATATTGTAATTGTGGTGTGTTCACGATTATTCACCACCAAGAAGATTCTGGCAACATAGGTTTTCTAGTTAGATTTTTCACACCAAATCAGTTCGGTAACACTATCAGCATCAGCTGATTACAAAATGTCAATTTTTAATACTTTTTTTTGCGTGCAATTGAGGATTTATCAGGCAAAAAAATATAATTTGAAAATCCTTCGACAATATAAGTTAATTATATTGTAGGCGAGCAACAAGGTGTTCGACACATAGATTGACTGCTTACATACTAATTATTAAAACTTCAATTTAACATGCAATCAGGTGCGCGAAATTATGTGATGTTTTTGGAAAGGGTACAAAGCAGTGCTTCATAAAGCGAGGATCTTCGTATGCTTGATTATTATTGCAGTGAGTATTGTTATTATTATATAACTATATACAAGTATATAGTACTTTTTCTAATTGATTCAGAGTTATACAAATAAATCCTTGCCAACTAGTCGTGCGTAATCATATACCACAATATCAAGGAGATAAAACCAATAGCAGCTCTGCTGAACCCCTAATTAAGCTTGTAGTCATTTTGTCATGATGCTGTTAAGGTGACACAGTGTGATACGCAAAGATTTTTTTCCAATTAGCAATCAATATTAACAATAACTTGTACAAACGTACAATATATTTCATGTACATCGTACAAATAAATCATGAACAACGATTCCGAATTAAAGGATGTTAGCAGAGAAGCTGTGAAAAAATCAACAAATTCACATTATGTTGTATATAGAAAATCAATTTTGACTGCATTTGATTGGAAGGAGTTTGCATGTGGCTGCGGTGCGGCTTTTATAAACATTGGCCTAACATATCCAATCTATAAAATGATATTTCGCCAAATGCTCCATGGTGTGCCAATAACATCGGCTTTCGGCCAATTGCGTCACGAAGGTTTGGGATTCCTCTATCGCGGCATATTTCCTCCGATGGCACAAAAGACTATTTCTTTGTCGTTAATGTTTGGAGTGTATGATGGGACACGACGATATTTAACAGATAATTTCAATATAAATGAATATACTGTTAAAATAGTGGCTGGTATATCGTCGGGCACTGTCGAAGCTATACTTTTACCGTTTGAGAGAATACAAACACTCTTGGCACACTCCAAATATCATGAATACTTCGCTAATACTCCGCGTGCCATCAAGTAAGTTCTGGGCCTTTTTAAATACCCAAAACATATGCACATATATGTATATTTTAATTTTATTTAATTAAGTAATTGCATATACCTAATTGTTATTTAAAGCTATTGACAACGGACGTATTGTAGAACAATTTTCCGTCATTCCTTGTCAACTATTGACAACTCTTTGTATTTTATTTTAGCTACGTACTGGCCCATCATGGATTTTTGGAATTATATAGAGGTATTGTACCGGTGATTTGGCGAAATGGTCCGTCAAATGCCATGTTCTTTATGCTACGAGAGGAAGCAGCAATATACCTGCCGGAAACTGTAAGAATTACAAACCAAAAAGAAGTGAGTTTGCCTATTTTCATCATTTATAAAATTTTTTTTCTCTTACAGAAATCCAAAGCAAGTAAAACAGCTCAGGAATTTATGGCTGGTGCAATTATTGGAGCGTCGATTAGCACAATTTTTTATCCTTTTAATGTAATTAAAGTTGCCATGCAAAGTGAAATGGGACAAAAGTCAGAGAGCATGTGGTCGATTTGTAAGCGAATTTATTTTGAGCGTGGCAATCGAGTCAAGTATTTTTACCGTGGATGTGGATTTAATTCATTTCGTTCCTTTCTCAGTTGGGGCATTATGAATACGGCTTATGAAAATGTGAAAAAATTAATGTCGTAGGTTCTTTGGCGGCGGCAACCACATAAGGAAGAGGAAGAATTGTATTATAACTGGTCCCTGTGTACAAATATCACATAACTACATGCATATGTATATACATACGGTACGACGGTATGTACGAAAACTAGCATATGATTTTTTGTAGCTGACGAAAAGTAACAAATTCGACTTTTGGCTGACGAAAACTATCTATTTCCTTTAAACAACAATAAATTTAATGTAAAAACAGTATATTATTACTGTTACTTTTCGTCGGCCAAAAGTGAAATGTTCTACTTTTCGTCAGCCAAAAGTGAAATGTTCTACTTTTCGTCAGCCAAAAGTCAAATGTGCTATTTGTCGTACAGAATTTTTTAATAGCCAGTTTTCGCCAGAATTTGTAAATGTGCTAGTTTTCGTATGGTGCGACGATACGTATATATAAGAGGGTCGACTTTTAAGTTCTTTATCCTTTTTTGCATCTGTAAAGATTTCAAAATTTCGCCATATTGTTCTACCCTTGTATATATACATATATGTATACGTTTTTATGTCTAAGTAGCGTGAATATTATGTATTATTTGATAAGTGTGTTGTACTGAAGCCAAAATAAGTTTTGTATAAAGCTTTAAAAATATGTAAAGAAATATAATTTCTCTTGTACTGAATTATGTTATATGTTAGCAAAATTGTGTTTCTATAAATTTAAGTATGATTAAAGTTTATTAAATAATTTTCTTCGTCTTTTAAGTTTTAACTGCCATAAAATGTGGGCAATTAATTTAGAATTGACCGTCGTATTTACACATTTGAATTGTGATCAATACAGAAGCTGAAGGAGAATTTTGTGCAGGCCACCTATTACATATATAAGTTTACTCATACATACTAACGTAGTAAATTCACAATAAAAATAAAATAATAAAAAAAATATCTAACAATTAATTTTCTTATAATAATAATAATATAATACAATGGCGCTATTATAACTCTGACGAGTTTTATGGCCGAGCTTCTCTCCCAATTCGAGGTGTGCTCCTTTTTTTGTTTTTTCCTACTAATTGGGTGGACCTACAGTTTTATGCCGGCTCCGAACGGCGAATGCATTTTTTGTGAGAAGCTTTTTCATGGCAGAAATACTCTCGGAGGGTATGCCGCCCACTGCCGAGAGGTGACCGCTGCTCTTAAAAAACCCAATAATTGGATTTTTACTAATTAGAAAAATTGGTTTGGCTCGGACCGTGGTTTGAACCCGAGACCTCTGGCATAGCAGGCGAGCACTCTACCCACTGCACCACAGCGGCCACACATTTTCTTATAATTGTCCATAAGATTTACTGGTGTAACTGTTATTTCTTTCAATAAATAATAAATAAAACTAGGCATTTTATAATTAAATTATGTAACATGGTAGTGTTTAAAATCATTTTAATTGAAATCCAAATTTGGCGTTTATTTATTTCTGTTAAAGAATAACTGACTAAAATAATTTTTTTTTCTACATGTTTGTTTTAATAACAGTACATAACATTTAATAAATGTTTATTTTTAGGCGTTCTACTATAGATCTATTAAAGCTTGCTATATGTTTGTATATTGAGGCTATTATTTTGGACATACGTATGTAAACATGTACGTACATACATATATAAATACGTAAATTTGTGTATATGTTATTGTTCTAGAGGTTAACGCATCGCCCTTTGTAATGAAAACGAAAAAAAAAAATCATTTCGTTCTGCACCTGCGCACCGCAATAAAATGCGGGATACTAAAAGCCTACAAGCATACAATTGTGTACATACATATATACCTACAAGCCTTTGATTACTTCTCTATGTTTGTGTGTTTGCTTGTCTTGGCGTTAAAAAGACGAAAGTGGTTGATAAAAAAAAAAAAAAAGACATAAATGTTTTTTTATATGTGCGTATATTTAATGGCGCATTAGTTAAAATACTTGTACAATAATTGATAATTTTAAAACAATACATTAAAACATACTTACATATGTACATAAATAGTACAACAAATTTGTTTTATTTTTATTTTTTAATTACATATGTACATACAAACATACCCGTGTATGAAATGGATGCGGCATGTGAGTATTTAAAAAGGAAGTAGGTGAAAATCGCATTCAGTCGCATTGTTAATTTATGCCAGTCAAGTCCTCACTAAAATGCGGTCACGTTGGGAAAATTTAGAAGGAATAAGTGCTCGCGAACGCTTGCGTTACATGTGTATAATAGGGTTCATAATCGTTTTGGCATATTTGCCCATTTATTTTAAACGAAAGCAGTACAAGAATATAAGCAGACATATACCCACAGCATATGGATTACCATATATTGGAATTGTGTATAGATTTCTGCCTATAAAACGTATGATAATTGAATGGATTTACTTTAGTACATATAGTAATTGAATTGGATATACATAGATGTTTGAATTTTAAAAGTGATAATTAAGTTAAGTTGAGGTTTAATTTTAGTGTTAGAAAATGGTGAATACTATAACCACTTTATACAATCATCGTTATTGTGATTGCGCTTAAAATTCACAACTAATAATATTATTTAATGCAATTCCATTTGTGATTAAACTCCTTTATTTGTCTTTACAATTTGTATGTAAAATTTATAATTAAAAAATTACATATTTGTTTAAATATAACAGGATTTCTGTATGCAATAACCTCTGGTTTCGAAGAGCTCAACACGACAACATATTTCGCTTGGTTGGGTATTAAACCGGTCATTGTTACGATAGACCCAGAAATATTAAAAACTATTACCTCGTCCTCGTCATTTCTGAATAAGGCGGAAATATTATATAGACACATTGATGATGTTATATCTAATGGCCTAATTAGCAGTAAAGGTATACATCTAAACAAAAAATTCACCTTAATCACTATAACAAAATGTTTATTAACTTTCTTGGCCAGTCACTAAATGGAAACATAATCGCAAATTAATAAATGCCTACTTCAATCACAGAAACCTAATGAGATTTATTCCATTATTTAATCGTGGTTCAAATATTGCCGTTGAACGTTTACGAGAACTTTCTGAGCGCGGCGAGCGTAAGCTTTTTGGGCTGATAAAACGCGTTATACTGGGTGTTGCAATAGGTGAGTTTTAATATACGCAATAAGCGCTGTAAAGGTATTTTGCAATATTTACATATGTGCATATATATTTACATAAATAGAAAGTACGATGGGCATTGATATGAGAGAAGACTCTTCGAAATACAATGAGCTATTGGATTCATTTAACACGTTAGTATCATTTTATTTATTTAAATCAGTGGTCGTCATTCAAAAAGATGCAAAAAGAAAGTGCTCAGGAGCTAAAACTTGCCGATGACTGATTTATGTAGATAATAGAAGCTTGTTAAGCTCTAAAATAAATTACATTGTAGTTTATTAATATATATAAAATCCTGTAATTATTGTCTTAGTCTAATGGAGAGAATCGCCAATGTTGCCGCATATAGCACAATAGGTTTTGGATTTTTAGCACGCAGCTCAGGCTATTACAATTCAATGCACTATCTGCGCAATTTTATGACAAATGTAAGTGGTTAATGTACATAGATATATTTGTATGTATGTCTCTATGCATGTGCATAATTATGTAAGCATATGACAATAGCAAAAAAAAAAAAATTATTCACTCATATTTGGCGCCATAATATTTTAATACCATTTCTATTTTAAATTTTATATAGTTAATAAAAGAACGCTCAAATTATGGGGAAAACAACATTAATAATGATTCATATAAAAAGCAGGCATTAGAATATGACGAGGAAAGTATAAATTGCTTCTTGGATACCGCTTTGAATTACTGGGCTAATGGGCAATTCGAAAATGACGATGTCATAATGGAATCCATTACTTTGATTGGCGCAGTAAGTATGCGTAAATATGTATATACAAATAGATATGTATGCATATACATACGTCAATGCTATAAGTAAATCTCCAGCTGGACTATGGCTTTAACAAAGGAAAAACCTAGATTCCATTAACTTAATACATTTTTTTATTTTTCATTTACACCTACATATCGTCGTACCATACGAAAACTAGCACATTTAAAATTTGTGACTAAAGCTAGCAATTAAAAAATTCTGTACGAAAAGTAGCACATTTGACTTTTGGCCAACGAAAAGTAACAGTAATTATATACTGTTTTTACATTAAAATTGTTGTTATTTAAACGAAATTTATAGTTTTCGTCAGCCAAAGGTTGAACTTGTTACTTTTCGTCAGCCACAAAAAATCGTATGCTAGTTTTCGTATGGTATGACGATATATGGATATGTACCTACATACAATATTCATATTTATGTATGTACATATGTTCCACAGTCTTTCGAAACTATTGCCACCTCAATTCATTCAGCCTTGGTTATGCTCGCAATGCATCACGATGTACAAAATAAGCTTTTTCAAGAAATCTATACGCTATTTCCACAACAAGGGCAGGAGGATATTCAAATCACATATGAACATCTGAAGCAAGTGCCTTATTTAGATATGGTTGTAGCGGAGACGCTACGCCTCATGCCTTCCATTCCAGTTGTCGCACGAGAAACAGTTCGCGAAACTACATTAACATCGAAATTAATTTTGCCAACACAAATGGAAGTGATTATACCGATTTTTAGCTTGCACCGTGCGAAATGCTGGTGGGGCCCAAATGCACACCAATTCAACCCTGACAACTTTTTACCAGAAAATGTAGCCAAACGACATCCATATGTATATATGCCGTTCTCGAAGGGTGCCAGAAATTGTATTGGTAAGTTTGTATGTACATATGTATGCATATACAATGTATATTATACATATGTATGTATGTACTCACGCATTAAAGCATTCTTGTCAAGTAAATTAAGTAATTAAAAGTTTTATTAGATTTGTTTTTTCTTGTTTATGTTGTTGTTTTTTTATTTTTTTGCACTTAAAACTTTTTTATGATGATTTGTTGTAAGTGAAATTTGCTATTAAGGCAGTAACAATTTTAAATTAATTAAGGGACACGAAGTCCACGCTTATAGAAACATTTAATTGGTAACTGTAAACTGTATGTGTGTATGTATGTTGATTCATAATATGAATGACTATAATATAATGGTAAAAGTGATACATATATGTATTGAATGTGATTGATTTGTTATTTATTATTTTCGAATTTATGCGTAGTATTTTATATGATAAGATGCGATTTTATATGATGTTAGACTATTTTATACCGTATGATGCGATTTCATATTTGATATGATGCGATTGCAAACGATGTGAAGAAATTGCATTGCATACATATATGTATGATGTGATTTCACAATATGCTCTACGATTTCATAATATGATATGAGGCTATTTCTAATGATGTGATGTCATTTAATATGACATGATGAGATTTCTAATGATTTTGTTTTAAGTGAAAGGTAGGTTTTGTGTGCATGGAAATTTGGTTCATTTTACTCATGTATGTATTATTTAAATAAATTAATAAAAAAAGAAATATATAATTAAAAAATCCTTCTTACATTTAAGGCTACGTATCTTGTGGCCGCTGTGGTGCAGTGGGTAGAGTGCTCGCCTGCTATGCCAGAGGTCTCGGGTTCAAACCCCAGTCCGAGCAAACACCAAAAAAATTTTTCTAATTAGTAAAAATCCAATTTTTGGGTTTTTTAAGAGCAGCGGTCACCTCTCGGTAGTGGGCGGCATATCCTCCGAGTGTATTTCTGCCATGAAAAAGCTTCTCACAAAAAATGCATTCGCCGTTCGGAGCCGGCATAAAACTGTAGGTCCACCCAATTAGTAGAAAAAACAAAAGGAGCACATCTCGAGTTGGGAGAGAAGCTCGGCTATAAAACTCGTCAGAGTTATAATAGCGCCATTGTATTATTATATTATTATTATTATATCTCCAAAGCAGCATGAGATTCCAATGTCTCACTTTACTTTTACTTACATACATTATACTTACACCATATCGTCGTTTGAAATTATTAATTTCAACTGATCTTATGTAATTTGCAGGTTGGCGTTATGCAGAAATCGCCGTAAGAATCACACTAATGACACTTGTTCGGAGATTTGAGTTTTCTACCGACTTCAATTATGAAGATTTACATTTCGTTGACCACATAAGCCTTTGGTATGACGTTGAACCCTATTTAAGAGTTAAATTGAGAGATATTTAACTCAAATATAAAATACAAATTTAATTTAATATACATTTAGATCAATATGTATGTACATATGCAAAATAATAGTTATTATAAATAGTTATCAATGAAATTGTATACAGTAAAAAATAAAAATAAAATAAAATGCCATCACACACGGACAATTAATAAATATAATAGCCCTGCAAAAATTATTGGACTACTTAGTACATTTGTGCCAAAGTCAACTAACTACAAGCTTGTCACATGTATTTAATCATTGGGCTAGTGTCATGCAGGTACACTATCGTATTTTGCTACGACCAAGAATTATCTAAAGAAGGACATCGCAGTAGATAAGCTGATTGGAATTGTGTATGTATACTAAAAATTGCGAATGTCGGACAAAACCAATTGGGAAAAAATTTACCTTGAAATTCATTTCTCTACTCTTTCACATTGACATTTTTAAATGAAACACACACATGAAAACTCAAGTAATATAACCTTCTTTGGATAAACCTTGGCAACGACCATCGCTCGTTTTTTCACGATCATTGCTCATTTTGACGATCGCCCTACAGTGTCACAACAAACTAGCCCAAAACCAGAAACATTTCATATAAAAAAATTGGTCCAATTAACATTGTGATGTCCTAGGAGAGGACCAGTCCTGCCATGCTTGTATAACAGCTAAGAGCGCATCTGATTATGCAGAAACCGGTAAAGCAGTTTGCAATACCTGCGCCTAAAAGCAGGCAACAAAAATTATGTCAATAATTGTCTTTTACAATAAAAATAACATAGGCATTTTCTGCAACAACAACAATTACACAGAAATTTTCCAACGGCAATTGTGCATGTATGTATTTTCCAACTGATTTTAATGAAAATCAAAATGGACCTATTCTCGGGAATTCCTTTTCTAAAGATGGTCTAACTTTTAAAATCAGTTGAGTAGAATCCATGATGAAATAATAAAATGGTGGACGCAGCAGAGGACGGCTATTTTGTTTTTGGAATAGTTAGCTGTCAAATTATCGTGTTTTGTTTTGATTTTGCCCTCTTGCACGTGTTATTCGTGGAAATAGCTTGTGTGTTCGCTTGTATGTTTGCTGGCGTTTTTTCTGTTTTTGACATTTTTATCTACGGCCGTTCAACGGTAATCGCCTATTCTCTTTTAGCCGCTACGACCATATAGAATTATTGGATCATGGTAGAATCGCCAAAAGGTCGCGGACAAAATTCATGTTAGCGTATTAACATCTGTGTTCATATCGAACAGTAGCTTATGTCGAAAGGCAAATTTTCAAGAAGCTGGTTGAAAGCCTGAGAAACATTTTAAACAAAAACTGCAGAATGTACTCTCTGAGATGCATTAATTCAATTTTTGGAAAACTAACTCATTTTTCCTTAAGTACACTTAAGCTACTGTTCAATATGAACACAGATATAAATTTTAATTTGCAATAAATAGCAGTTTGGTAGTGGTCCTGTCCTAGGACATTGCAATGTTAATTGGACCAATTTTGTTATATGAAATGTGGCAGCTTTAGGACTACTTTATTGCCACAAACGAATGGTTTATATGTACATGCGTGTATGGATTAGTTTCGTTTTCTGCAGGGCGAACGTAGTATTTACACATTTGCACTGTGATCAATGAACCTGCCGTAAATTTGTTTCACTGCTGAATGATCATTGATGATTCTTTGTTGAATATTAATCACTGTCGTCATAACTGAGTAAAATTTTTATTTTTATTTTGTTTTTTAGAAACTAGAAAAAACAATTTTTTAAGCATGGATGTAACTACAGCTATTTCACCTTAGATCCCAATAAAACTCATCAGGATACTTTTGCTTCTGCCAAGAATTGAACTTGCGCCCTTTGCAAATTTTTTTTTTTTCTAGTTTCTAAAATATAAATAAATTAAATAAATTTTATTTTTTTTTTCTGAGGAAAGCAAACAAATTCTACTGTAGTTCTTAACCCTAGTTACCGATTTGAGAATAGTTAGAGAATTACACTAGAAACTGTATTTCCTGGGATATTATCTGTTTAACGAATTCCATCCAAATCGGTCACCTTTTCAAGTCCATAAAGAGATTATATAAAATTATAATCAGAATGTGTAAGATGGTTTTGAGAAATATAAATTCGTATTGTGAATGCATAAATTCAAATTGGGAAATGTGAATTCAAAATGAGGAAAGGTAAATTGCTTCTAGTAGTACCCTATGGCGTATGAGTAACCTCGAGTTTTCTTAGAGTTTTATAAAGAAAAAAACAAATTTCAAACCGCACAAGTCTACGTTTTGGGGTATAACTATTTAATTTTCGCAGCTATAATTCTGAAATTATGTATTTGGAGCATTTATTGTACACAAAGTGCTGTAAGCGAAAATCATCGATATCGGAGATAGAAATCCCATGCCATGATTTTGGCCTAAAGAAAAAAGAGAGCGTTCTAAGTAGTTCTCCTATACCAGAAATTAAATTATAATTTTAAAACATTGTCTCTTTATTAAATTTACTTATGTTTGAGTAATTTTCAAGAAAATTTAAGATATATTATACACAGAGATATTTGCGAAAATATGTGATTTCGGGCATTCAGCCTCCTAAACGGGAAATCAGGCTATATCTCGAAAACGACTAATTCGATTTTAATTCTAATTTCATATTTGGTTTCAGCATAAAATTTTCGTTGAATTTAGTGTGACATTTGGCCTGGTTAATTTTTTGGCGATTTTTGTCCATTTTTGATTTTTAGGATATGTTAGTAAATCGCCCTGACCTAGTTTAGCTGTATGTATGTAGATGCCTACAAACCTTTGTTGACTTATTTCTCTATGTTTGTGCTTGTTTGTTGGTGACAATTTAGTAATTTGACCTTGGTGCTAAAAATACGAAAATAATTGATAAAAAAAACCAGCCATACACCTTTTATTTTTATAAGTATTTTCGAAAGTCGGAAATTTACTCGTGTTTTAACTCTCGACATAGTTTTGTTTAATAAAAAGAAGAATACCCTGAAAATTTGGCCCTATTGAACAACTCTAATCCGTGCTAGAAACGAGTTGAAGTTTAAAAATTAGCAGAATCATTTTTAGTAAGCACATGTGAGACAAATTACTTTTTTACAAACATAGCGAAGGTGAGCAGCTATCGACTTTGGAAGTTTGTGTCTGTATTATGGGCACTTTACTCGTAACCAGCATAACTATCGTCGGAAAATGCTTCAGAAACAGAATATCGAGACGGTCCAGCACTATTCATGTTAGAGTCCTCAGTGTTGGGTTCCCATTCATCTTCCTCGAGTAATCCCTTTTGTAATAATTTCATCTATAATTGTTTTTGGTGGGCTTCGAGCTAATTTCAAAGTGAATACATAGATATCAATGGACCGATGTTCTCTTCTCACACAGTACATAGATAGCAATGGACCGATGTTCTCTTTCTCTACAGATAGATGTCCATAGGCGTACGGGCCACTCTAGTATCTATATTTATCGTATAATTATAATTTTAAAACAATATACAAACATATCGTACATCAACTATTTTTTTTTAAATACACGTTTATCAAATGGATACCTCATATGAGTATTTAGAAAGTAAGTAGGTGGAAATCGCATTCAGTCTCATTGCTAATTGATCCCAGTCAAGTCCTCACTAAAATGTGGTCACGTTGGGAAATTTTAGAAGGATTAAGTGCTTGCGAATGCTTGCGTTACATGTTCATAATCGTTTTGGCATATTTGCCCATTTATTTCAAGCGAAAGGAGTACAAGAATATAACCAGACATATACCCACAGCATATGGATTACCATATGTTGGAATTGTGTATAAATTGCTACCTTTAAAACGTATGATAATTGTTTACATATTGTAGTTGAACTGGATATATCGGGGACCACACGAAAAGTAGCACCCAATTTTTTGTGTCTGACGAAAACTAGCACTTTAAATTTTGGTCTGACGAAAACTAGCAATTTCGTTTTAACAACAATTATAATGTATGTATAAACAATATATAATTATTGCTACTTTTCTTCAGCCCATAATTTACATTGACATTTTTGAAAGTGCTAGTTTTCGTATGGTACGACGATATGTGCATATACATACATATGTGTGAATTTTAGAAGTAATAACTTAAACGAGATTAAATATTTTTTGAGATGGTAGAATATGAACACTATCCAATCATCGTTAGAGCCTATACACACTTGCGACTCAATCGATTTAGTCGGGCTTTGATTTGCATGGGAATGTATGGAAGCATTCACACTACATTCAATTAGTCGGACAACTGAAACAGTTGGATTTGCATACAACAGCCCAATTCGACTAAATCGATTGAATCGCAAGTGTGTATAGGCTCTTAGTGTGATTGCGCATAAAACTCATAACTTAAGTATTATATTATTTTGTCCAATTTCATTTGTGATTAAACTTTATTTATTCGTATTTTCAATTGATGTAAATTTATAATAAACAAGTAAGGAAGCCTAAGTTCGAGTGGAATCGAACATTAGATACTCAGCTGTATGCTTTCATTGTTTGTTTGCGTTTGTTCGATATAGGGTGTATTTTATATGACACGAGTGCTGCATAAACAGGGCGCAGCCACGCCCATTTTCAAAATTTGTATCAATCATCCAAATAAGCATATAAATATTATTGTTAGTGCAAAATTGCATCCCTCTATGACTTTTAGTTACAAAGACTTCACGTTACAAATTCCAAAAGGGTGTTCCAGAAATATCTTTGTTAAAAAGTAGGCGTGGTCATAAACCGATTTCAATACATTTTTGCGTGTCTATTAACACATGTTATAAAAGTGTATAAACCAAGTTTCGTCATAATATCTCAGTTATTTGTCGAGTAATAGGCTCGTAGATTCCTTTGTATAAAAAGAGGCGGTGCCACGCCCATTTTCCAAACTTTTTTATTTTTTGTTTCCGGTCTATTGTAGAACTCATGTCACAAAATTTCAGTGATAGATCTTTATATTTGACAGAGATATCGCTTAAAATGTTTTTATTAGGTCACTTTATAATACCCATATATAAAAGTGGGCGTGGCCGTCAACCGATTTTGATAATTTTTCGCCAAAACATTTGCCTAAGTAAGCAAATTACGCATATCAAATTTCATCGATATATCTTCAACGGTTTCTGAGTTATGACATATAAAACTTTCAATGTTTGCCCCTTAATAAGTGGGCGTGGCAGCGCCCATTTTCCAAAATTTTTATACTTTTTGTTTTATGTCCGTAGTTGGACTCCTGCCACAAAATTTCAGTGATAGATCTTTATATTTGACAGAGATATCGCTTAAAATGTTTTTATTAGGTCACTTTATAATACCCATATATAAAAGTGGGTGTGGCCGTCAACCGATTTTGATAATTTTTCGCCAAAACATTTGTCTAGGTAAGCAAATTACGCATACCAAATTTCATCGATATATCTTCAACGGTTTCTGAGTTATGACATATAAAACTTTCAATGTTTGACCCTTAATAAGTGGGCGTGGCACCGCCCATTTTCCAAAACTTCATCAAATTTCTTCATAAGGGCCTGAGCTCAATACGTGGGTAAAATTTTATCACTCTAGCTATATTAGTGGCTGAGATACCAAATTTCCGATTTTTTCTATATAGGAAAAGTGGGCGTGGTCATGGTCCGATTTCGCCCATTTTCAATACCAACCGTCCCAGTCTTGATACCAACTTGCATTTCAAATTTCATCAAAATATCTCAATTTTTACGCGAGTTATCCTGCGTACGGACGGACGGACGGACGGACATGGCTCAATCGATTTCTCTTTTCACCCTGATCATTTTGATATATATAAGTCCATATCTATCTCGATTATTTCATTATGTTACAATCCACCGTTATGAAATCAAAATTATAATACTCTGTGTACTAGTACAGCTGAGTATAAAAATACATTATTTGTTTAAACATAACAGGATTTCTGTATGGAATAACCTCAACTTTCGAAGAGCTGAATACCACAACATATTGCGCATGGTTGGGTATTGAACCGGTCATTATGACGATCGACCCAGAAATACTAAAAACGATTACTTCGTCCTCGTTATTTCTAAATAAAGCGAAGATATTATATAGTCATATTAATGATGCTATGGGTAATGGCCTAATTACCAGCAAAGGTATACATCTAAACAACAAATTCGCCTTAATCACTATAAAAAAATATGTTTGTTAATATTCTTTCGCAGTCACTAAATGGAAGCACAATCGGAAATTAATAAATGCCTACTTCAATCACAGAAACCTAATGAGATTTATTACATTATTTAATCGTGGCTCAAATATTGCCGTTAAACGTTTTCGAGAAATTTCTGGTCGAGGCGAGCATAAGCTTTTTGAACTGATAAAACGCGTTACACTGGGCGTTGCGATAGGTAAGTTTTAATATTCGCAATAAGCGCTGTAAAGGTATTTTGCAATATTTACATATGTACATATACTTGTATTTACATTAATAGAAAGTACGATGGGCATTGATATGAGAGATGACTCCTCGAAATACAATGAGCTATTGAATTCATTTGGCATGTTAGTATCATTTTATTTATTTTAATCAGTGGTCGTCATTCACATGAGTATATGTAAAAACAAATGTAAATACTTTCTCAGAAAGTGCTCATGAGCTATGCCTTCCCGGTGACTAATCTATATATATATAAAAATCAAGCCCATTTCTTTGTCGCCGGCTTTCGCCCAAACGCGTGGAGGGATTTTGACCAAATTTACACACCAGCTTAGTACCTTACCCTAGATGGTTTATATGCATATTTTTTTCAAATCCGGAAGTCGGTTCCCGAGATATAGGTCAAAAGTTCAAAACGTGGATCTAGCTTTCCCCAGCATATTTTTGGACGATAAAGGTATCAAATGAAAGGTGTTGAGCAGAGAATTTACATAGAATAGTACTCATTGTGATTCCTATGTCGGGTCTCCAGATATGGGTCAAAACGTGGACCCGAATGACCCTCGAATGTTTCTGAGCGATATTGGTATCAAATGAAAGGTGTTGAGCAGAGAATTTACATAGAATAGTACTCATTGTGATTCCTGTGTCGGGTCTCCAGATATGGGTCAAAACGTGGACCCGAATCACCCTCGAATGTTTCTGAGCGATATTGGTATCAAATGAAAGGTATTGAGCAGAGAATTTACATAGAATAGTACTCATTGTGATTCCTGGGTCGGGTCTCCAGATATGGGTCAAAACGTGACCCCGGAAAATTTCTCAGCGATATTGGTTTCAAATGAAGGGTGTTGAGCAGGGATTTTAGATAGAAATGAACTCATTACGATTCCTAGCTCGGATCCCAAGGTGTGGGCCAGCACCTGGACTCGGATAACACCGGGATATTTCTCAGGGATATTGGTACCAAATGAACATGAACCCGGATTGCCCCGGTAAATTTCTCAACGATATTGGTGTCAACTGAAAGGCAGGGCTTTTACATAGAGATGAACTCATTATGATTCCTAGGTCAGGTCCCCAGATGTGGGTCAAAATGTTGATCCGGATGGCCCCGGATAATTTCTCAGCGATATTGTTATTTAATCACGGCGCATGACGATTCCTAGGTGGAATCCCAAAATATGGGTCAATATGTGGACCCGGATAACACCGGGATATATCTTAGGGATATTGGTACCAAATGAAAGGTGTTGAGCGGACTCTCATGTAGAGCCGTACTCATTACGATTTCTTGGTCAAGTCTCCAGATATCGTACCCATTATGGTTCCTAGGTCAAGTTCCCGGATGTGGATCAATAAGTGGACCCGGATGAGCCCGGCATGCTTCTAAGCAATACTGATATAAAATGAAATATGTTGACCGGGTCTGCTATATAGAGATATTTCATACTGATTCTTAGTCCCGATACCCAATTATAAGTAAAAGAGACGATTCGGACTCCACGGAATGTTTTTAAGCAAAGATGGTATGAAATGAGAAGTGGAATGCAGGATATGTTATGCTAAACCCAGTTTCCTAGGGAAAGGGGTACAGTAATAAGACTGGGAAAGGAGAGGGAGAATATAATAAAAATGGAATGAAGAGGATGGGCAGAGAGACAGTAAGACAGGGAATTATAGAAGGAATAAGAAGGGGGAATAAAAAGGAGAAAGACAGAAAAGGAGAGGTAAGAGAGAGCGATAGAGAAAGAAAAGCGTAAATGTGACGGGAAAGGCAAAAGGAAACGGAAATGAAAGAAAAGATAAATGGAAAGGGAAAGAGAAAGAGACAAGTAGAGGGAAGGGAGTTGGAGAGTAATACGAAGAAAAATGAGATAAGAACATGAAAAGGGCAAACTTTTGAAAATATCAATTTTTTCTTTCACTTTTTTTTTAAATTAACTGACTTTTGCTGAGCTCTGCAGCCCGAGGTAATTTCGGTTTCTAGATACTTCCAACATTTTTTAAAGTGTGCGTTTTTCCCTTCAAGTATCTATAATAGGAAGTGGGCCAAAGCAAAGCTTGGCTGGGTACAGCTAGTTTATTTAGATAAAAGAAGCTTATTAAGCATTAAAATTAATTAAATTGTAATTTATAAATGTAAATAAAATCCTGTAATTATTTTTAAATCTAACGGAGAGAGTTGCTAATGTTGTCGTATATGGCACAATAGGTGTTGGATTCTTAGGACGCACTTTGGGCTATTACAGATCAATTCGTTACCTGCGAAATTTTATGAAAAATGTAAGTGGTTTAATGTAGGCATGTATGTATGTCTCCATGCATGATTCATATGTGCATAGTTAACTCTGTATGCATTTTACAAATAGCATAAAAACTTATTCCTGCATGGTTATAAATACCATATTATTTTATTACAATTTCTATTTTAAAATTTTTATGGTTAATAAAAGAACGCTCAAATGATGGTGAAAACAGCATTAATAATGATTCATGTCAAAAACACACATTAGAATATGACAAGGAAAATATGAATTTCTTCCTGGATATCGCTTTAGATTACCGTGCTAATGGGCAGTTCGAAAATGAGGATATCGTAGTGGAATCCGTTACTTTGATTGGTGCGGTAAGTATGCATAAATACATGTATGTTTATACACAAATATACGTCATTTAAAATTTAAATACATAAAGCTTTAATAAAGAAAAAACCCTAGAATAATTTTAAAATTTTTTTCCCTTTACACCCACATATGTATGTACTAGAGCTCCAGATTTTTTTTGAACATTTTCGAGTAGCCCGAACAAATGTTGTTCAAATGCTCGAACAGTCGTTTGTTTGTTTATTACTGTATGTTTGTACGGGCATTTGAGCAATTCGGGCATTTTAAAGTTTGTTTTTTTCTTTTGTTTATTTTTTTTTTCTTCATATGTAGTTGTTTTTATTTTTGTTTTTTCGATACACATTTTTTTTGTTTGTAAGGTCGAATGCTCGAATGTTTGTACGGGCATTTGAACAACAAACGGGCTTCAAACAAAAACGATCAATTCGATTTGTTCGATACCCGGGTATCTAGAGCTCTAGTATGTACATATGTATGTATGTATGTATATTCCAGTCTTTCGAAACTGTTGCCACCGCGATTTATTTAACCTTGGTTATGCTCGCAATGCATCACGATGTACAAAATAAGCTTTTTCAAGAAATCTATACGCTGTTTCCACAACAAGGGGAGGAGGATATTCAAATCACATATGAACATCTGAAGCAAATACCTTATTTAGATATGGTTGTAGCGGAAACGCTACGCCTCATGCCTTCCGTTCCAGTTGTCGCACGGCAAACAGTTCGCGAAACTACATTAACATCGAAATTAATTATGCCAACACAAATGCAAGTGATTATACCGATTTTTAGCTTGCATCGTGCGAAATGCTTTTGGGGCCCAAATGCACACCAATTCAACCCTGATAACTTTTTACCAGAAAATGTAGCCAAACGGCATCCATATGTATATATGCCGTTCTCGAAAGGTGCCAGAAATTGTATTGGTATGTAAATATGCATGTACATATGTAGGTATTTAAGCATTAAGGCATTTTTTTAAGAAGTTAAATTATTAAAATTTTGATTACCTTCTGCGATTTCAAGTGATGTGAGGAGATTGCATATTTTATATGATGTGATTGCACATTATGTCCAGCGAATTCATATGTTTTGAATCGATTTCGTATGATGTGATGCATTTTCATATCGCCGCTTCCAAACAATACTGTAATAAGTCGACTTAGTACGTTTTCCCGTTTTTGGTAGAAAGTTTTAATTTTTTCTTAAGAAGTAATTAGAATGCTATCCTTATTCCTTCTAATTTGTAGAAAAATTGAGAAGCAGATATTATATTGGATGAGAAACCTGTATATTATTTAAATAGATAAATAAATATTAAGTCTATGTATATTCCAATTAGCCTGAAATTTCAATACCATAGTTTAGTTGTGCTTCCACTACATCGTTGTTTGAAATTATTAATTTTAACCGATCTTATGTAATTTACAGGTTGGCGTTATGCAGAAATCGCCGTAAGAATCACACTAATGACACTTGGTCGCAGATTTGCGTTTTCTACCGCCTTCAATTATGAGGATCTACATTTCGTTGACCATATAAATCTTTGGTATGACGTTGAGCCCAATTTAAGAGTTAAATTGAGAGATATTTTACTTGGTTGTTTTTTTTCCTTATTCGTTTGTTTAATACTATTTTGCTTAACATTATTTTTATTGAATAGATATTTCTATTATGTACGCATAATAGTAGTTTTTATACATAAATATGTAGCTAAAATAAAAAAGTTTAATTACATGTGATTATTTTATATTATACTTTTAATAGGGGGTTGAAAAAGAAAAACGCCTTGCACGCAGAAGGCCTCCAGCATGTTCTATCACCCATAACTTCGTTAAATCTGCAAGCAGCTCTTAGCTTATGCATTTAGTAACACTTTCCTGGAAGAATGTTAAGAAATTTGCTAGAGTGAAAATTCAGATATCAAGATCCTCTCCTACACTAAGCGCTATAACTCGTTTAAATTTAAAAAATACTGTGTGATTATCCCGGGATAATTCCAACTAATAATAAAACGAAGGGAATTAATAAATTGTTATAAATAAATGATCATATTTTAGTGGTGCCACAACAATAGGGTGGCTCGTATTTAATGGGTTTAAGCTGGTGGTTTAAGCACTGTGTTAAAAAATAAGAAAGAATTTGTAATTTATCAAAAATTTAAAATGTACGTAAGTAATACACGAACCGGATGTGCTCTCTGAAAATTACAGTTGGCAATACTCTTCAATGGCGAACTGTCAAGTTGACGTCTCATTTACTGCAGCCAACTTCAAATTCCTTTCTTTTTGACGTGCTCTTTAGAAAAATTGGTTTGTAGTTAATAAAAATAATCCTTGAATATAAATAGCATCCTCGAATTAAACTTATATATATTGATTTAATTCCACATTTAAACAACGAAAATGTCTTGTGAACATAAAGCTATTTTCACTTTGATCGCATTTACCATTCAATTAATAACAAATTTGTTTACAATGAAATGGATAGTTTCGATGTGTAAAAAATTGATTAAATTGTTAATTTTTGGTGTATTCCTAGATTAAAGATGACGATTCGCCCAGCCTACAGACCGAAAATTGTGAAGAAGCGTACCAAACACTTCATTCGCCATCAATCGGATCGCTATGCGAAACTTTCAGTAAGAAATTATACATTTTGTACATTGTTACATTTTGATTAATAATTTATTTTTTCTTATTTAGCACAAATGGCGAAAACCAAAAGGTATTGATAATAGAGTGCGTCGCCGTTTCAAGGGTCAATACTTAATGCCAAACATTGGTTATGGCTCAAACAAACGTACCCGTCATATGTTGCCAACTGGCTTCAAAAAGTTCCTCGTACACAATGTACGGGAATTGGAGGTGTTAATGATGCAAAATCGTGAATACTGTGGTGAAATTGCGCATGGCGTATCATCAAAGAAACGAAAGGAAATTGTTGAGCGTGCCAAACAATTGGCGATTCGTCTTACAAACCCCAACAGTCGATTGAGGTCACAGGAGAACGAATAAACAAGTTTGTCAATGTTCTTTTTATTATTAAAAACTAATAGAAATACCAATTTATATATTGTGTTTTGTTTTAAATTGTAAGCATGCAAGCAGTTTGTCAAGAAAATTTATAAAGACAGGATATAGTATAACAATCATCTGGTGCAATCGTAACTGTTGTCGCAGAAAACATTCGCCAGAAGTTTCGAGTGGCATTCCATTGCCGGATACTGCTGTCTTTAGAATTTGAGTAATTTTAATATGCATGATGCTAATCTATTGCAAAATTTTTAGGATCCCGGAAGTGATAGGATCATAGCACATACAATTAGTATTCAATCTTATTTTTATTTGGTCCCCAAAAATGAGATGTATATATAAATATAACCCTATAAGAGAAAAACCAATATTATTAAGTAACCAGTTTTATTTAAACTGAAACATAAATTCCATTCAGTGATGTGATACGTAGGGAAAATTCCCTACATGTAGGGATTTTAGTCGGAAAAGTGACCGTAGGGAAAGAAGGACAGATTTTTATAAAATAGCTAAATATAGGGATTTTTTGGCAGTCAAATCAAAATTTCAATTCAACTTTTTTTTTCTGGCTACGCTCTTAGCTCCGAATTTTTTTCCCCTTAAGGCATGTATGTAATACTTCTATATTTCTAAGAATCTATCTAATCAATGTGTTTCATTTACGCTATTCATGAACTCGGTTCTGACTGCATATGTAATTTGTGCGCATGCGTCAACACAAGCAAAAGTCGTGTATGTGAATATATGTCACATACACATTTGTAAAATTGTAGTAGCATTACAAAAAAAAAACAGAAGGGGGTTTAAAAGGGGTCGTTATTCCCTTCATATAAAATTTTCATGATCGTTATAAAAACACAAAGCAGTAGATTAAACAATGAAATGCCAATCTTTCGAAAACAAAATAATGTATTTATTATTTCAACGCATTTCACAACCAAATAACATGCATACCTACATGCTCGTGAACGTCCAATGAACGCTCTTTGGAATTTCATTTTATTCATGTATGTATACCCAATATGCACAAGTAAAATTATTAGTAAGTAATATTTTTTCATTTGAATCTAATTTGAAATTGGGAAACGAGTTGAATATCCATTCGACCTCAAATCAATTTCCAACTAAAATGTTTCTTGGGTATGTACACACATATATATGTACATACATATGTACAAATTAATAAAATTCGGACTTATCTTTGTTAAATAAAATACCTATTTCATAGTATCAACATTTTTCTGTGGTTCCCCTTGTTTTTGGAAACAAAAGTTTAACGGCGCCCATGGAATCTTGCTTCCCTTTCTAACAGTATATCGTTACTGTGATGTTTGACGAACAAAACAAGTGAATACTAGCAATATAGAAGTATTATATATATGCCTTAAGGCCTCTCCGCAGCTCTCAAAAAAACGCTCAAGAAAAAATTTGCATTATTTCTTGAGCATTGAAATGGTAGTAGGAAAGTAATTATATTTTCAAACGAAATGTCACATTTGAGTTTATTTACCTCTTCTGTCAAATTTTCTTGAAGATTTAACACAAAAATTTTTTTTTTTTTGGGAAAACGCAAACTTTTATAATTTCAAACAGTTTTCTTCTACGGCTAACTACAAAATCACTTTTATTTCCGCCATTTTTATCGTTTTGAGTATTTTATAAGACTAGACTCAAAGGCATGACCCAGTTATTGAAATATATGGCAAAACCCCAGAAATCGAAAATTTCGAGTTAAATCCCTATTGCATAAAACGTGCGATATATACATATGTTACATACAACGAATTAATACATATATTTTTTTTATTATAATAATTGTTCAAAACAGTAAATCATCAGTATTTCATTGTAATTTTTTTTTGATTTTAGTTGAGAGCCAGTGTGTATGCAGTATGCAGTAGAACAGCCGATTTTCATTATTTAGTAAAAGAAAAGACGTTCATCTACTGCCGTGCGGTTTTTTCATTGTTCTAGCATGGAAATAACTAAAAAAAAGTGTAGGGAATTACGTAGGGAAAATTTGAAACAAGCGTAGGGAAAAGTAGGGATTTTTTTCTTGCTCTGTAGGGAATTTCCAAAAAAGTATCTACCATCACTGATTCCATTTCAAAGTAGTTGTTAATTATGACAAGTAAATAATTAGGTTTGCTCTTCATTTAAGATAACGTCGTGTTCACTTTCCAAATGCTTCTCCAAGTTTTCTTTACTTTCAAAAGGTTGACCGCATATTACACAATTGTGCTCTTTTGGTGGCATAGTGTCAAATTTCGATATCAATGTTGATACTGCTTCCTTGGTTTCAATTTCCTCTTGTTGCTCTTGCTGCTGTTCATCCAATTTTAGTGATGAACGCGTTCGGCATGGTGGTAATTCGATATTGTGAGTTCTCATGTGTATTTTGAGTGTGTAACGTTCCGTGAAAGATTTTGAGCAATGAGTACAATGATGGCGTGGCCTATTTTCAGAATGAATGACCATGTGATGGTTATATGTTTTTCGTGACCTAAATGATTGATTACATATGATACATATTAGTGGATTCTCTTCAGCTTCATGACGCATACGGTGATTATATAACATGTTGTCCAGAGAGAAACGTTCACCACATTTTTCACACTGATACCCCTTTTTGTCCCAATGTTTACGCATATGACGCAAAGTGTTTACCGGCCGCGTGAAGCGCTTGTCACAATAACGGCATTCATTCTCGGTTTTTCCTTCATGCAAGTTCATATGCAACTCCAAGTACTCTTCATCTCGCCGTACTGCTCCACAAATCGAACATATAAATTGCTTGATATTGTGAGCTGCAGTTATGTGCCTTTGTAGTTCGGCCTTCGACTTAAATATCAAACCACAAACCACACATTCCTGACTTCTCTCACCGAAACTGGTACTTGCTGCCAATTCATCACCATCGTCTTCAACTTGATCCTTTTCACTGTTCAATTCCATATCATCGTCATCCAGTAGACTATCGAGATTTTCTTCCTCATTGCCAACGATCTCTATGAATTCCTCTTTTGCATCTAAATCTGGATTAAATGCATCATCCACTTGGCCATCTTCCACAATCATAGCCTCGGCTGCAGCATCTAAATCAGAATGCTCCATCTTAAGTTCTCCAGATAATACAGAGCGAAGGCGATCGGTAAGTCGCTTTTGAAATGAGAGCAAATTCACCATTAAGTTGTCGTATTCGGCCAATTCATCACAACATTCAATGCATATGCTAGCAGCTCCTTGGAAAACCAAATTTGTTTTGACACAGTTAGCCAAATGTTGTAGAACGACCTGTATTGGTTTTCCTGAGGCAGGAACCTTGCATGTTTCCACATTTTGGAATGGTTGGTTGGCTACTTTATTTGATTTGCCACACAAAAAACAAAAATCGCTGGTCAGCTCCCGTATGCTACTCTCCCCT
Organism: Urophora cardui; assembly: GCA_960531455.1. Taxonomy (NCBI): domain Eukaryota; kingdom Metazoa; phylum Arthropoda; class Insecta; order Diptera; family Tephritidae; genus Urophora; species Urophora cardui. The sequence continues at coordinate 145,835,934 of OY482672.1, forward strand.
TCAGCAAAGATCAACTCCTCTTTTACTGGTTTAACTGTAAAGTAAAATGAGATTTTTACAAAGTTAAGAAAAAAAGTGCAATGCAAAAATGGAAAATATGCACCAATATAATTTGTATCAATAAGTTCCAAAAAAGTTAGGGTAAACAAAAACAAGATTGCATATCAATATACTCATATTCCTATGCTGTTTTCTAGCAATGCTTTGAAGTCGATTTCGACCTTTATCGATTTAGAGTTAAAAGGCGAGAAATTGAACCCACCGCCGAAAAGTGGGGTTAGGGATGATTAGTCGATACCCGATTTATAAACTATTTCTCTAGTTATTCTTATTTTATCAGTCCAATCGAAGATCGGCCGGCTCGCAGTGATGTGGATAACAAAGAATATATTTATTTATTTCAATTCTGGTATATATTTTACCTGTGTCTATGCCGTGCATTGCTCTTAGGTGAAATGAAAGCGTCGTGGTACTCTTGTTGAATTTTAATTTCTTCCAACAAACTTTGCACTTTACTCTTCCCCCGTCTTCAATTTTTTCAAAATGACGCCAGACTGCACTTCCTCGCATATTTACATTGAAGGAAAGCTCAAAAAAATGTATTACGACGCTCGGAAAAATTTACGAAAAAATTATTAATGGCGAATGATTAACAGCTTGGCTATTTGTCCATCGCTCATGGAGGAACTATAAAGGATAATGCATAAGATCAGCTGACTTCTTCTTCAATCTTCATAAACACACAAACACAAGCATTTTTTTTGTTCACATATGCCGCACACACACGCATCATAGCATTTCCATAGGGGCCGAATCTGTCAAATTCTTCTACATTCCTCTTTGCATGACACTTCTGGCCCCACTATGTATGAAGGTATGTCGTCATACGAAAACCTTTAATATTGAATCATGCCATCGCTTGTGTGGTTGAAACAAATGGAATTTATGAAACAAAGGATGGTACGTACTGCGGTCGCTATTTAGGGTGGGTTTCTATAATAATAGTTCAGTGTTCACAGATTTACGGTGAAATCGATAAAAAGAAAAGGTACAACAGCAATCTCCCAGCCAGCCCAGCGTTACCACATCACCAACATCCTTACACATTTCATGAATTTTACTAACACAATCAACCGAAATTTGGGTTGGCTTTCCAATAATGTCACACGCCCCGAGAAAAACAACTTTTACTGGGTTGTAGGGGAGGAGTAGTAGGTTCTGAATCAGTTAAATTCAGGCGCCGGACGTACCTAGTTTTCCCGGAATTTGTTAAAGTTGTTAAATTTTTACCAATAACAATCCCAATTCCTCATTTACAAAACAAATTTCACTCTCTATTTTAGTCACAACACGTATATTACTAATATATTTAATAAATTATACAATATTGCGTTAAAATCACTTTTATTAAAAATGTTGCTAATAGTGACTTCTGCGCAAAAGTTTTTTCTTTATCTATCGAATTTATATGGAGATTACTCAAGTTTAACCATAAATTCCTCGAAAACGAGGTACGTCCGGCGCCTAAATTTTACAGATTCAGAACACCCTTCCCCTCCCCTACCTACCGGTAAAAGTCGTTTTTTTGGGGGCGTGTGACATTATTGGAAAGTTTCCCCCGAAATTTTGAAATGTGCGAAGAACCAAAGTGATATTTTGTTCAATAGCTTCAATATAAGAAGAATAGAAAAGATAGAGCATGTGCATGTGCCAAAAGGTGATATGTAATCACACGTACACAAAACTTCTGGGTATGTTTTTTGATTCACCATTAACTGCTATTCCGAGCGTTACCGGAAAATTACTTTACTGGTAATTTATGTTGCTGAAAATTGTTACCATCTTTTCAATCGGTATTCTGGCACAAATGGTAACGCTGTCAAAGCATTTCCATATGAACGGAATGGAATCGGGCTGAAAATGGTAACAAAATGTTACCACATATTGAGGTGGTAACTTAATTTTCTGCTGCCAGAATACGAAAGGAGTGTTTAAAGTACCAGATTCTTTATTTCACCAGTAAAGTAAATTATGTTACCACACCGGAATAAGGCCATAAGAATGTTATTGCAAATGTAACTAGCAAATTGGGTACACGTTGTCGTAACGTTACTAGGTACGTTACTGTAACATGGCTGGCTGGGCTCTGCGTACTGAGCTGTAGAAGTAAATTCATCATTCGTGTTGGAACACTTTGTTGAAATTCTGCTTTCATCCCAAATTGTATATACGATTTTCATTAAAAAATAAATATAAGAAATAACCGTAACTGACAGCGTTGCCATTTGATTCAAAATCGGAGTGAATGTGACAATTCTTGCTTTATGTATGTATATAAAAAACCCAAAACAATTAATGTGGCGGATTGTACTTTTTGGACAGCATTTATCTGTATTTTTCTGCTATGCGAACAATTTTCGGTAATTACAATTTTCAATTTCTCTAAAAACTTATTAGTGGTATTCATCTTAAGTGATAAAGTAATAAATTGTTAAAATTTATCAGTTTACCCGCATTTTTACATGAACGCACCTTGGTAAATAATTGTTTAAACTCTTGTCAGCTGTCAATGTCAACTTGATTAATTAATAAAAAAAAAAAACCAGATGAAATAAACAAAAAATTCATATAACATTTTTGTAAAAATTATTTTAATAATTCGTGCTAAAATGCCCAAAGAAAGCACAATTTCTTCTTTTGAATTGAAAAAGTAAAACTGACAATGTGTCAGACTTGAATTTTACCGAAATTTATAAATTTACGCAACAAAATCGTTCGGTAAAGTGATAAACTTAGCTTAAATATATTTTCATGCAAATTTTGACAGATAATTTATCACAATTATTATTTTATCACTTTAGCCCGTTTACCAGTAGTTTATCACTTTAGATGAAGACCCTTATTAATTTTTTTGTCACAACGACATTTGCGTCCAATTATATTTGGAAGTACAGAAGTGAGAAGGCCAAAAAAAATCGTTCGCACTACAGTCTGGCTAGTGTCAGAAGGTACTAGTACACGAGTGTGCCGGAGTTATCCGGTAGAGGATTGTTACTTCGCACGCATGATCAATATATATACCGTGCTTCGCACGACTAAGTTTCCTATTTGATAAACCTCGGGATACGTGCAAAGATTATTTAGCCGCGTCATGTAATGATGTGCTGGATAGTTCAGTTCAGCCCTAAGGGAACTCCATACAAGATCACGGTATATATATTGAGACGGTAATGCCAGTAGGCGGAAATGTCAAATACTGCTTACGTCACAGGACCAATAAAGCCGCGAACAACCAAACAAACAGCTGTGCCAATGGCAAAAGGAAATGACGTATGAGGACCTGATACTTTTTTCTAAAACCGAAAGAAATATGGTGGCCAGCGAACTGACATGACATTTTAATTGGATCACGATACAAGATATCGACACTACAGATGACCGATCCCGTGATTTTTTAGGAACGGTGACAAACAAAGCTAATTTAGGGCCTTTTCACATTACTCGGTACGACTTCGGATCGACATTTTTCCCTCGGCATTTTTAACTTACCGAAACGATTACGCATTGCTGTGTTTTTCACACTTGTGGGAATACTTTAGGTGCGTAATCTTCAGAAAATAAGAAAACAAACATCGAAATTTACAATATAAAATCTTAAAATTCAACAAATCACTCAATAACAATAATATCTCTTAGTGAAGACGGAGACATTATAACTTGCTACATTTATAGCCGCAACGAGTTTTTTACTGACTTTGTTCTTCTTCTTTTATTACGCCGCAAAAATGTATGCAGTAATTCCTCAAATTTTACTGATCGGTCTTACTGCGTTCCGGTATACCGAAATTAATCGGCTCCGATTTCATGTATGCAACACTAATGTGAAAGTGCCAATTGAAATACATGTGGTCGGTAAGGTTTCGGTATACTTTCGGTAAAAACCAAAAATGTCGATCCGATACCGCACCGAGTAATGTGAAAGCGCTCTTATATAGGTTAACCGATTACTAACTTTTTTCTACTTTTTTTATTCATATTGTGGTGCTTATGTCAAATTTATGTCAATTTTGATCTTGACGAAATATGATTTCTACAATGGCGGATTATGATATTGAGAAACACCACAGAGTACACAAACAATTTGCATGGAATGTGTATGTATGTATGTACGCATGTCGTAATGCGAAAACCTATTATTGAACCATAGTGACAAATTCACATGTACGCCAACAATTTGCCGTCTCTAATCGACACAGTGGAGTACTAAATGAATATTTTCACATCACTATTCAAACAAATTTACAGCATCTGTCTTAGGTATGGGCAAATTGGAATATATATCAATATATATTATATCGATGTTTAAAAAAACATCGATTTATGCCGTGTAAAAAATGGATATATCGAAAGAGTGGGCTTTCCATTAAGGAAGTACGCCTCGCGGAAAACCGCTTCACAGGTTAAGAAGTGTTCTCACAGAACTCAAAACTGAAATCCAAACTTAACGGAGGCTTAAAGTTTATTAGATATTTGTTGTTAAAGTTGGATGGGTCTATAGATATTCTATGAATCTTGAAGTATAAACTAAAAATCAGGATCCACCTATACAGGTCGGCTCTTCAGATCAGCTGACTTCTTCTTCTTCTTCAACAGCTATCCAATTTCTCTGCTTCTGCATATTCTATACAGACATTCGTGTTTACTATTGGTCAAATTTTTCTTTCTCTGAGTTTCTCCATCTTTCGCTCGTGAGCTGAATGTCAAATTATTTCGTTCTCCTTTCAGTTTTGACATTCCGTTTAACATTCAGCTCACGGCATGTTTGTGTGTATGTATCATGGACCGACCTGGTAATTGGATCATGCTAAAAATCATTAATAAATAAATAAATAAAATAAATTCAAGCATCGTGGACCACCACTTCTTAAAAAATTTTCTGCGAACAGTTATTTATGAAAAATTTGAATTGGCAAAAAGTTATCGATTATCGATGCACGGTAATTTAAAATGTCGATATTATCGTCTGTATTATTTTAAAATATCGATATATTGATATATCGATATATATCGCCCAATGCTAATCTGTTTTGATATGTAAAAACAAAAAAAAAATATATATATATAAACAATCTTCTAAAAATTTATGCACCGACTCGACGACGTTTATATTAAAAACTATAAGGGTAGATCTTAGAAACAATTTTCAACATTCTATCATGATGTGTTTAGTATGTTACTGTACAGTCGGACAGGATGATATGAAAGCCATAGATGGAGTAACTCCTTTCACTGGAAAGTCCATATCTACTGTTATTCGACATATAGCGAAAATGGCAAAGAGATCTGTAGATTTGTCGTATATTGAGCAATTCCGGGTATGTAAAATATGCTTGGAAGATATATTCATGTTTGATGAATTCATGGTAAAGCTACGCGATGTGCAAGAACGTATCATTAACCGTTTGCAGAAAACATTATTAACTGAAGGATATGCCAAAATATCAACGCTAGAACCTGAATATGTGGTCTCTTCTGAGGAAGAGAATAATAGTCACGTTAGTTTAAGTTTGAAATTGGTTCTTGATAACAATGGTGGTGACGACCAACATTCGACGAAGACCAATGAAGTATTGGAGACTCGGGACGATGATTTTGAAATTATTGATGACATTGTTGTCTTGGAAAATGATCAGAGCGAGAGTCTGTTAGAAAAACTTCCTGTAATGCCTAAGCATGGTATAAATAAATTCAACGACCCAGTGAAATGTAATTCGTGCAATAGACTTTTAAAAAATAAATCCCAATTACGTTTGCACGTGAACAATGTGCATAAACCAAATAAACAAAATTGGAAATGTAAAATCTGTGGTTCAATTGAGAAGAATGAAGAATATCTAGAATTACATATGAATATTCATGAAGGGAAATCCATTTTGCAGTGTCGATATTGTGACAAGCGATATAGACGGAAAATCAATGTAATAGAGCATATGCACAAACATTGGGATAAAAAAAATATCCAATGTGAGAGATGTGGATTAAGATTTTCAGAAAGACCAGCATATTATAATCACAAATTACAACATGAGGCTGAAGAGGATCCTCTCATTTGTGCAGTGTGTAAGCAATCGTTTAAAACCCGACGCACATATAAGAATCATTTGTGGGTACATCGTGAAGATCGACCTCGTTTTGCATGTGAGTTTTGTGGCAAAAAGTTTGTTGAAAAGTACAGGCACAATCTGCATCTCAAAAATCACCACAGCGGGAAAGAATCCAGACAGAGAAAAGATGGAAAAAATGCGAGGGCAGTAATAACTTTAGATTGCGTTATATGTGGAGATAAATTTCAATCCAATGAATTATTTTACCAACATTTGAAAACCCAACATGATGTTATTTTATTAACTTAGCTCATTTAAACAAGAATGGATCTTTATTTAGAATTTTAAAGCTTTTTTTTCAAATCAATTGAAACCATATCGTCGCTCCGGAAGAAGAAAGACGCATGTCAGTAATTTGTCGACGAAAAAAGGCGCATTAAAAATATGTCGGGGAAGAAAGACGCTTTACAAAACATGTCGACGAAGATAGACGCATTAAAAAATATTTCGACGAACAGAGACGCATTATAAAATATTTCGACGAAGAAAGACGCATTGGCATTAGCTTTGTTCAACAACTTTACTTGCAAGCATGATCCAATAATTCTATATGGTCGTAGCGGCTAAAAGAGTATAGGCGATTACCGTTGAACGGCCGTAGATAAGAATGTCAAAAACAGAAAAAACGCCAGCGAACATACAAGCGAACACACAAGCTATTTCCACGAATAACACGTGCAAGAGGGCAAAATCAAAACAAAAGACGATAATTTGACAGCTTACTTTTCCAAAAACAAAATAGCCGTCCTCTGCTGCGTCCACTATTTTATTATTGCATCATGCTTGCAAGAAGAGCGTCAGTGACAAATTAAGAGTAAAAACGAGAAAAAGAGAATATTATTATATATATATATATATCAACCAAAGTTATTGAACACAAAATCGTAAACATTTGCAAGTAAACAGCTGATGCGCTGTTTTCACAATTTGATTTTTAGGTTAGGTTGTAATTCAAATCTTTGAAATTGAAAATGAATATAAATAAGTGAATTAGGAAGACGAAAATCTACTTTGGATATTCCACAACATCGTCAAGATTCCTTTTTGGGCTAATTTATTTAGTATGCAATTAGAAATTTGCGATTAAAATGTTTCCATATTTCCAATTGAAATTTTTGTGATCATATGTTTTTGACGCTTCTATTTTTTTTAAAGCTGCAAGTAGTTGCAAGTGAAAATTTTACTTGCAACTATTTTCAACTCTCTCGAAGTCTTATAGCATGTTCATGGTGAGCCTGCGTTTTGCGTTTCGGAGGCAGTTTTGCGTTAAGTCCAAAACGCAACATTAAATGTTACAATTCTCCATACAAATGCCACCACCAAAATGCAACTTAACGCAACTATTTTTTTGCGTTTTGAATGCTAACGCAGAAAGCAACCCTGAAATCTTCGAAAAAATTTGCCATTCGAATGGAAAATAGTGGCAACACTCTGGCAATACAAGAACGAAATACCTACAAGATTACGCATATAGAGTAGCATGAGCATGGGCACACGAGCTCCATGATGACGTCACTCTACATGTAATGAACGAAAGTAAACAAAACAGAGATCAAAATTAATACCAAAGCGGTTGGTACGTTTGGTTTTCAAAATTAGTGTATTATATTATTACATATTTTGCAAATTCTTGTTCTATTTTTTTAATTAGAGAAAACAAAAAAATAAACCTCAACACCTGATTGCGTAATCTGGGATATTAGCTCCGTTTGTTTCGAACTTCTCAAATGCGCATTTACAAAACGCGGCAGCATGAACACTTTTCGAAAAGCCATCTTCGAAAATGCAAAATGTTGCGTTTCAAATCCAGCATGAACATAGTATTACTCTCCCAATTTGGGTCTCTTTTGCAAATTTTTTGGGTTATTGAACATAAAATTCGCAACTATTTGTAAAAGCAATTAAAAATTTTGAGTTATTGAACAAAGCTATTATTAACTGCGAAGAAAGACGCATTAGCATTAATATTGACAAAGAAAAATAAAAAATCGAATACGTCTTTCTTTCCTAAAAAAATATTTAAATGCGTCTTTCTTTATAGTAAAAAAAAATAAAGCGTCTTTCTTCGTTATCAAAAAAAAAAAAAATAAAGTCTTTCTTTTGAAAAATATTTTTAATGCGTCTTTCTTTGACTTCTTCTTCCTCAACAAAACAGTTTGCGTCTTTTTTCTTCTATAGCGACGATATATAGTTAATATAGTTTTTGTACATACATATATTTTATGATGATGGAAAATCGTCCCATAATGCATCATAACCATACCCTGTCGAAAAAACAAAATAAGGACCGTTTACTTAACATCTATACCAAAGATGACTTGATACGAAACTCTTTTTTACTCTCTCACTTTTACGATTTTCCCACGGGTCTAATGTGGCTTTGTTGCCAGCATCAACACAACATAAAACCCGGCCGATCAGCTGTTTGTGCAAATTGCGGGTGCCAGAAAGGAAAACGCGCCAAAATAAATTGTCACTTTCGGTGGATTTTAATGTTTTGTTTTATGTGCCCAATTTTGTTGAAATAATAAAGAATTATAAAAAATACATAGGTAATTGTATTGCTTGTGTGTAATATTCAGTGAAGTTTATTGTTTTAAGTGGAAAAAATTGTGTTTCAGTTAAAATTATAAAAAATATGTTAATGAGATGGAACGCGGGCAGCGTTCTTCAGTAGATTTATATATATATCCTGTTAAAAATTATTATATTTCAATTCTAATATATTCACATTTTAATAGAATTGCAAAATAGAGTAAAATATTTCTTCAAAATACCACCCAACTACATGTATTATCGTTCACCACTTTTTGTGCGTTATTCTTAATTTGTCTGAGATTGGGTTTCGAACATGAATATTCGGAATGTGGGAAAATCATACTATCCTGTGCATCACTTTTGTGGTTATATCCTTATCTTAATTTGGTATAAACAAAATTTTATTATTGCCATAGTCTTCAATAACATAAGGAAGCCGAAAAATTCCCAGAAAAAATATGTAAAATACCCATTTTCAGTTTTCGAACAGAGTGGCACCAATGAAAAATGTTATAAAAAATGCGCATTTTGACAGCGCTCTCACGAAATGAAGAGTTTCGTATCTAGTTATCTATGATATATACCATTGTGTACGGAGAACAGTGACTTGACTCTGGGATGTGTGTTAAAAAGGTCGAACAGCTGTGCTCAGCTGATTTTGAAGTTGTTGTTATGGCCCAATGACGATGGTGAATGCAATATAAGTTGCTCTTCTTCTTTCTATTTTGTAGGTTGTTGATTTTACATTCTTGCACATGTTATTCGTGGAATAGCTGGCATTTACGCTCTCTCCGGGAATTGCGTTTTAGGAACTCAGCCTTAATTTCTTTTCGGAATTATGAATTGGTTTTTTCAATTCCCAATTCCAGAATTGCGTTTCTGTCGATTGCTACGACCATGTCATTATGGTCCCTTTTCTTACAACAACCACATCCGGCCGCCATACCAATCTGTACCCCCGGAAGTCGCCGCCATACCAATCTGTCCCCGATTTTGACATTTGCCGATGAGATATCGTCTTTTTTTTTTATCGAATTTCGACTACGCATCCCAGAGCCATTTCATTGTATGCTATACACTATGATCTATACTGACATCATAACATTGTCAAAATATACAAGTCAGACAGCTCATCGAAAATCGAAAAAAAACAGTCGATATGTCATTGGCAAATGTCAAAATCGGGGACAGATTGGAATGGCGGCGACTTCCGGCACAATAATAGAGTCAGAGAAAGAGAGAGAGGACTAGTATTACAATAATTATGTTCCAGAGCAAGTATGCGCTTTGGAACTGCTGCGCCTGATCTCGAAATCAACAAAAGGCACATAATTTCATATAAAAGTATCTACCAAATACAAATAGACCCAACAGAGTTTCTGCTGCAGTAGAAACGATCATTAGTGTATAAACTCTGTTTCCAAGCGCATAAGAACATCAATCAAAAGTCTTAATAACTCGATAACAAAGTCTGAGAACTCACTTGTTTAGTTGCATGTTTTTATAAAATTATTTGCTGGGTTGTTTGCAATTCCTTCATTCTCGCGTTGTCCCATAGAGAGGCGAGTACTGGGAGCTAGGAAGGAGTTGATACCGATATCAAACTGATATACGAGTTTACCTTCTATAGAATGTATTCTTTGTTAAAAAACCATACATGATCCAAATACCAGGTCGGTCCATGGTACATACACACAAACATGCCGTGAGCTGAATGTCAAACGGAATGTCAAAACTGAAAGGAGAACGAAATAATTTGACATTCAGCTCACGAGCGAATGATGGAGAAACTCAGATAACGAAGAATTTGACCAATAGTAAACACGAATGTATGTATAGAATATGCAGAAGCAGAGAAATTGGATAGCTGTTGAAGAAAAAGAAGAAGTCAGCTGATCTGAAGAGCCGACCTGTATTGGTGGATCCTGAAAACATCTCTGCTGTGGTCACGATAACAAAAACCCTTGCTTGTGACAGCTGCATGATTCAACAATAAAGGTTTTCGCATGACGAAATACCTTCATACATAGTAGGGCCAGAAGTGTCAAGCAAAGAGGAATGTAGAAGAATTTGACAGATTCGGCCCCTATGGAAATGCTAGAGTGCGTGTGTGTGTGGCATATGTCAACAAAAACAAAATGCTTGTGTTCGTGTGTTTATGAAGATTGAAGAAGAAGTCAACTGATCTTATACCATGTCTCCACATAACGTGTTTCGCTCTTTTTTTCTGCATTTTCTCTCTCAATCTTGTTTCGACACGGAAACCAGTGCCGAAACTCGCCAATTTCCATACAAATTTCTGAGAGCGAGTGAAGATTGAAACACTGTTTCATTCTGAATCATCTTGCCAACCTCGATGATATCGATGTCTTCTCTAATTTTGTATCGAAAATCTATCGAAATCTCACACAGACCAAAACAAAGACGCAAAAATAAGCAAACTTACAAAGATTTAAGAAGAACAAGAAAGAGAAATGTCAAACTGAATCACGATTAGCCACGTGGAGACGGGTTATTGGGCGAGATGTTTTGCTACATGTTTCTCTGGTGAATCAAGTTATGTGGAGACGGGCTTTTATGCATTCTCCCTTATTATTGCTCCATGGACAGCTGTCAAATGTAATTTCAATAAATATGTAAACAACCATAACACATCCCTAACATAACAAATCCTTCGATATTTGCTTAATGCATTAATCTTATGGTATGAAAAAAGCAATTTGTAATTTTATTCTCTATCTGCTAGGAGTTCCTTTAACTAATCTGTTTTCTATTATATATTGTTATATTCAGTGCTGCTGCGTTAAACTGCAATATGCGTTGTCTAATTTGTCGATTAGCAGTGGACAGTGGTGATAAACCGGAAGATGTCAACCAAAAAACTCCCTTTTCCAAAAAGCCAATCCATGCCATAATCGGTTATTTGGCGAAAACGGCAAAGCCTCCAATAGATTTAAGATGGACGTCCGATCAACTAAAGGAATGTCATATATGTAAAAGCTGTTTCCAAGATGTTTTGGTTTATGACGAATACATGATTAAAATAATTGAAGTACAAAAACGCATTGTATCGTTTCTGAAGAATCTGACGGAAAATGATGAGGATGTTGAAATACAAGTCTTAGACGAATGTACTAACGGTGTAAGTGAAAAGTTCGAAGAAGTTGAAACACATATTAAGTTTGCAACAAGTGATAATGACGTTAAGGCCACGTCCACCGATGAAATTCACATTAACGCTCTGAAATCTAATGAGGACGAAGTTGTGGAAAGAGATGATGAAACTTCAGAGGATAATACCAGAGACTTTTCAAATGATGATTTAAACTATGAGATTGACGATAGCAATATTGAGAAGCGTAACGGTGTTACACGTATTCGAAAATACAAGATTCCAGTAAAATGTAAAATATGCCATCAAACGTTTAAAAATAGAACGCTTCTACGTAGACATTGCAAATCGACACATAACCCATTAAAAATTAGAAGTAAATGTGAAATTTGTGGTATTACAGCGAAGGACGAAGAATACCTTGAATTGCATATGAATATACACGATGGTAAAAGTGAACTGGAGTGCAGATACTGCAATAAACGTTACACCCGTAGAATCAACGTTGTACGGCATATGCAGAAACATTGGGACAAAAAGAAATTCCAATGTGAACGGTGTGGATTGAGGTTCTCGGAACGACCCATATACTATAATCATAGATTGCAGCATGAAGCCGAAGAGGAACCTTTAATTTGTCCGGTGTGTAATCGATCGTTTAAAACTCGTCGTACTTATAGAAATCATTTATGGATACATCGTGAGGATCGGCCTCGGTACGAATGTGAGATTTGTGGAAAAAAGTTTGTTGAAAAATATACCCTTAAGGTACATGGAAAGTCACATAATGATGATCACAATGAGGAACAACAATGTAATGATGGTCGCGGGAAAACGACAGAATTAACGGAAGAGCAAAATATATTTGAATGTATTGTTTGTGGTACTCAGTTTTTTAATAGTGAATTATGTGATCAACATATGAAAGTGGAACACGATGTAATTATAAAAACCGAAGATATTTTTATAGAGAGCTATAATTAAGCAGGACACATAAATCTACATGTGTTAGCAGTAGTAATAAATAAACATTACATTTAAAGTTTTCGATTTTGCATTTATTTAGCTTTATTATTATGTATTTAATTGAGTCCGAAAATGAGAAGAACTCTAGAATTTTGCTAATTTTTAGTGTACCCGGATACCAGAAATCGTTATAGCTAATGTCCGTCATTTTAAATGCTCCTAAATGAACCTTAAGGCCTTTGGCAACTTACAATCTGGATTGTCCAGTTTGAGTGGTTTTTTGAGTTAGTTAGTCAAATTTGAATGTTTTTTTGTGTGTATCGGAGGCCGTCGTGCTACACGTACTTGTTGTCGGCTGGCGGAGACGAAAACAAAAATTTTTGATATTTGCGTCAATCACACGACACTCACACATATTCACTTGCTCTCAATCCAGATTGTAAGTTACCAAAGCTCTTTAGTTTGAGACCAAAGAACGTAAACACAATTTACAGTATAATTTTAGCTGCAGTTCTGGATTTTGCAACATAAATATGTATGTAAAGTTTATAAATCAAAAATATATATTTATGTATATGTTTTACCTATTTATATGACGAAATCTACAACTGCAGCCAAAATTAAACTGAAGGCACTTTTATTCTCTGAGCAAGAAAATTAAACTCGAAAAATAACTTATTTTCTAAAATAAAACTAAAAAAATAATTTATTTTTTGGTCGAAAAATAAAAGTCAAAGACTAAATTTTATTTTCTGATCGAAAAATAAAAATCAAAAAATAACTTGTTTTCTGGGCAAAATATAAAACTCGGAAAATAATGGTTAACATTCAAGTTTTTGTATATAACTCATAACCGCTACGGTCCCTGGTTTGAAGTTATTAATAAGTACACTTTCACTATTCAATAAAAAGATGATGATCAAAAAAAATAGTCATTTGTTAGGAAAAATCGTCAAATATTTTTTTTGAAAAGAACGGAGCAAACGATTTTTTTCCGTTCCCCAAATTTTTTTTTCTCTGGCTCCGCTCTTAGCACCAAACTTTTCTTGTCCGGGCACGTTATCTACTTATGTACCAGAGATGGAAAATGATTCTTGTCTGTGCATTTTTCGGCCTTTTCGGAAGCATCTTGGCATCAATAAATTTTCGGTGCTACTTTGCGGAATTCAATTAAAAGTATAAATATTTTTAATGTGTAAATGTGTAGTCGCAAGTGTGAATAGGCTCTTAAACAATTCTCTGCTCTAGGCACCAACAACAAAGATATTTTGAATTACCGTGTATCGATAATCGATAATTTATTGCCATTTCATTTTAGGGTTTATAAATGCCGGACTAATATTTTTTGAACGCGTATAAATATACGTTTAAAAAATTTGGGTGTACAAATCTCCAAAACCTTCCAAGTTATAAACCGGAGTAAGCGCACATCTTAAATTTAAAATAATTTGATCACCAAACTAAATTAAAAACCTACCGAGATTTCTAGAAAATGAGCTGTATAGTATGGCGAGCCAAATTGAGACTGAGGATTAAATATAGGGTTGTATACTTATGTATATAACACTTTGAAATCAAGATATTTCATTTACAGAAAATGTATTGTTGTTGTGTAAAATAGTCATCGAATTAACCCATTCTTTGTTTCATTGTAGAATAAGCTTATGATGATGAAATCGCAATTGCTGTTTTCATAAAACTTGCGTTTCGTGACAAATAAAGTACAGTAGTGAGTTTCTGTAACTCATATCGATCAATGTTCTCTACTGAAATAGTCGATTTGACGTCATCATGACGTCATTCTCGATGCATGCGTTTCTGTATGAAAATGAGTCGAATGGATCGATAGAACTGACAAATCAGCTGATATGTTCCATTCCAATTCAGTAGGAATGATCGATTAAAGGTGTTTCTGTAAGCAAAATAGTCGATATATTATCTATCAATATTGTTACGTATTTGTCGATAGCTCGATTATTTCTATAGGGTTCGTATCGCTGAATTGTTAAATAAAAGTCTTTATTTACTTCTTAATTCACACTGCTTTATTTCACGACTAAAAAGTCTACACTTGTTTTACTTGACTTGATGTTAACACTTCTACGGTTAAATTACGACTGACTCTGGAGCACCTGCTCGCCGCCTTATATAGTCTGTCAAACGCAATCTGGAAAATTCTGGCAACACTGGAAATTATCTGGTATCTTCTTCTAGTTCTGGCACTTTCCCTAGAGATGTGTTCAATCATTTTAGTGATGTAAGTGGAGAACCGATTATATTCGCCACACTGCCCTCCACCTAAGTCTGATCGTCCCGATCTGACACATTACTTGTCCCAAATGCTGCTAGCCTTTCCAGATGAACCACTTTCATTTTATTCCTTGGTCTTCCAATCGTTTGTATGCGATACACAACATCGTTGAGCCGTTTAATCACTTTGTAGGGCCCTTCCCAAGTACACTGCAATTTCGGGGACAAACCTTTCTTTCGCTGCGGGTTGTATAGCAAAACTAGATCTCCCTCAACAAAACCTTCTGAGTTCATTGCCTTGTCGTATCTGGCCTTCATCTTGTCACTCATGATCTTTGTTCGCTGTCTTACAAGTTCATGTATTTCTCTCATTTCCTCTTCCAGAACGTTGTTAGATTGTCTGGCATTTATTCCCGCATCAGCACTTATCCCAAATTTCAAGTCAGCTGGCAGTCGAAGATCACTACCAAAGATTACTTTTGCAGGAGTCTGACCTGTCCTATCGTGTACGGCCGATCGATATGCCATCAGGAACAGAGGAATATGAGTGTCCCAATCTCTCTGGAACTTGTCCACCACTTTTCGTAAATGTTCCTCTAATGTTCTGTTAAATCTTTCTACCATGCCGTCTGATTGTGGATGCAACGCAGTTGTTCGGGTTTTCCTAATACCCAGTGTTTTGCACAGCTCCTGAAACACAACTGATTCGAAGTTCCTTCCTTGGTCAGAATGTAGCTCTATAGGTGCACCATATCTCGCCACCCAATTGTTGGTGAATACTTCGGCTATAGTTTCTGCTTCTTGATTTGGAATCGGGTACACCTCCGGCCATTTGCTGAAGTAATCCATGACTACCAGTACATATTTGTTTCCAAGTTTGCTAGTAGGAAATGGCCCAGCTACATCCATGGCAATTCTCTCAAATGGTGCTCCTGAGTTGTATTGTTTCATCAGCCCATGACTCCTGGATTTGGGACCCTTAGCCTTTATGCACACGTCGCAGTTCGCAATCCACTCAACAACTGTCTGACGGCAGCCGACCCAATAAAACCTCTTCTTGATTTTCTCTACCGTCTTTGTTACTCCAAGATGACCTCCACTTGGACCATTGTGTAGTTCATTTAACACATCCGGTATTCTTTTCCTTGGAACAACTATCAATGTTTTAGAACTTTGACCATCTTCACTCTCCCAAACACGATGTAGGCAACCATTTACCAATTGCAAACTATTCCACTGTGCCCAATATGATTTGGCAACAGGACTTTCTGCTGACATCTCTTCTTTTGATGGTCGTTCGTTTTGCTCCAAACCAATCATTACACGTGCCAGATCTGGATCTTCTATCTGACACTTCCTTAATTGTTCCGCATTCCATTCGTCTGTAGATGTTATTGTCATTAGCCGAACATCTATGATGTCTTCCTTCTCCTCAGCTTTAGAGCAATGCTTGCATTCAAGATTACATGGTCGCCGCGACATTGCATCAGCATTTCCATGGGTACTGCCTTTGCGATGGTCTATAGAAAAGTCATAATTTTGTAGTCGCTCAATCCACCTTGCTAACTGACCCTCCGGATTTCGGAATTTCAAAAGCCATTTTAACGCTGCATGATCAGTCCTGACGTGGAATCGTTGACCATAGAGGTACTTATGGAAGTGTTTGATGCATTCTACCAATGCCAATAGTTCTCTTCGTGTTACACAGTAATTTCTTTCCGGTTTCCCAATTGATCGGCTGTAGTATGCGATAACCTTCTCCTGTCCGTCGATTTCCTGTGACAAAACACCTCCTATAGCATAACCACTCGCATCAGTATCCAAAATAAACCTCGCTCCTGGAACCGGGTATGCTAGCATTGGAGCAGTACAAAGCCGATCTTTTAACGTTTGGAAAGCCATTTCTTGTTCCTTCCTCCACTCAAAATTCTTATTTTTCCTCATAAGCTCCGTGAGACTATTTGCTACGCTGGCAAAATTTGGTACAAATCGGCGATAGTATGTGCACAGCCCAAGAAAGCTTCGCAATTCATGTAGATTCCGAGGTCTTGGCCAATTTTTTACTGCTTCTATTTTTTCGTTATCAGTGCAGATGCCCTTTGTAGTCACTTTATGTCCCAAGTATTTTACTTCTTTCTTGAATAATGCACATTTCTTAGGACTTAACTTGAGACCAGCGCCAGCTATTCTTCGGAAAACTTCCTCCAAATTTTTGAGATGTTCATCAAAGCCTTTTCCCAATACAATGATATCGTCCAGGTACACAAGACATGTTTTCCAGTGCAATCCTTTCAGTACCTGATCCATAAGTCTCTCAAAGGTAGCTGGAGCATTACATAATCCAAATGGCATCACCGTAAATTGCCAAAGACCATCGCCAACACTGAAGGCTGTTTTCTCCTTGTCTTCCTCTTTTACTTCGACTTGCCAATAGCCGCTTTTCAAGTCCAGTGTTGAAAACCATTCCGTTCCAGATAGCGAGTCCAGAGTGTCGTCAATTCTTGGCAATGGGTAACTATCCTTTTTCGTTACATCATTCAGTTTCCGGTAGTCAACGCAGAATCTCATCTTGCCATCTTTCTTTTTAACAAGTACTACCGGAGAACTCCATGGACTGACTGATGGTTCAATTACCCCACTGTCGCTCATTTCTTGTATAATCTGGCTCACCATTTGACGTTTCGCTAATGGAACGCTGCGAGGAGCCTGACGGATTGGCCTTGCATCACCGGTGTCAATGTGATGCTTCACAATATTTGTCCTGCCTGGTTTTGTACCATCCTTATCAAATATGCTAGAATACTTGGCAAGTAATTCTTTCGCCTTTCTTTTGTGATTCTCCTGCAGTTCTTCTGTCCAAGCATTTATTTCATCTGAAAGATCTGTATTGCTAGTAGAAACTTCTCCTTGGGATTGTTCGCAATTCATGATGATGTCAACCTCTTCGCATTTTCCCAATATAGCACCTTTGGAGAGTTTGATTGGTGACTTGAACTCATTAAGTACTCTTACTGGTATTCGTCCATCTTCTTTTGTCATAGCCAGGGTTTTTCCAACAAGTACATCGGATTTAGTTTCTGTTTCTGCTTCGACAACCCACAATTTGTTTGTCCCACAATCTCCATCAATCTTTGCCCAAATAATTGCCTCGGACTTTGGCGGTATCTGCTGATTCTCTTCCACGAGCACTTTCTTACTGCTGCATCTCTTATCGTAGCCAAAATTTAGCGGCACCTCCAAGTTTTTGTAACTCATAACCTTGTTTTTCATGTCAATCTTAATGCCTTGGTCGATTAGGAAGTCCACACCAATTATGACTTCATCAACAATTTCCGCCACTATGAAGGTGTGTAGTACGACAACATTTCCAATTACAACTTCGCATGTAACTTCCCCTAGGACTTGGGTATCCTCGCCTGTTGCCGTACGCAATTTTGCTCCATACAATGGCCTTATTTCCTTCTTTACCAAGTCAGATCGAATGATGGAATGAGATGCTGCCGTATCCACAGTCAACATTCGCTCCATTCCGTCCACCAAACCACCAATAGTAACATTACTCGTGCTTCTTCCCAACTGAGAGACAGAGACTATGGGGCATTCCATTGTGGGGACCAGCCCACGCCCCTTTTGGCTGGCCCGCTTTAGTTTAACGACTCAGTTGATTTGGGCGCTTGTTCATACCCATCAATATTCCGCTTGCGCCCATCGGCAGTGCTGAACTTACTGGAACTATTGCTGCAGTGGCGTGCTATATGTCCTATTTTTCCGCATCTGAAGCATTTCACAGCATTACTTTTCTTTTTCTGCATTTCATTCAACGCCTCCCATATTTTGCTTAGTAAGTCTGGCGTTTCCACTTCCACACGATGAGCCTTGTAAGTGGGCTTGCTTAATAGAGATGCCGTTTCCTGTGTCAAAGCATATGAGACCGTTTCAGCGAAAGTTCCTTTTGGGTTTGCATAGGTAGCCCGCTTCGTTTCAATATCTCGTATTCCATTGATGAAGCTTTGAATTTTCATTCTTTCGATGAATTCTTGAGGTGCTCCTGCGTTTGCCAAATGAGCTAGCCTCTCAATCTCAGAAGAAAATTCTTGTAACGTCTCATTTGGTTTCTGGAAGCGATTCTGCAACTCCATTTGATATATCTGCTTCCTGTGCTCGCTACCATAACGTCTTTCAATGGCACCCATAATTGCGTCATAGCTGTTCCTTTCGCCCTCGCTAACAGTCTGTAATATTTCTGCTGCAGGTCCTTTCAATGCTACGAACAGGGCAGCGACTTTGTCCTCCGCACTCCAATTATTTACAACTGCCGTTTTCTCAAATTGTAGCTTGAATACTTGAAATGGACCACTTCCATCAAACGACGGAGGTTTTATCTTCTGTGTAGCAGTTGAAGCGACTGGACGACTTAGTTGAATATCCTGCAGACGGGCTTTCAATGCTTTTACATCGTCCTCTAATTTTTCTTGTCTTTCTTCAAGGACCTCCTTAACTTGTATAATTTTTGCATCCTGTGCCTTGAATTGTAAGGACATGCGTTCTTCTTGTGCCTCCAACTGAGCCGCAATGCCAGACACCTGTGATGAAAGTACTGACTGTTGCAATTCCATTTTTGACGTTATCTGTGCCTGTTGTTCTTCGATTTTTGTCGACATCTGTGCCTGTTGATCTTCCATTTTTGCCGATATCTGTGCCTGTTGTTCTTCGATTTTTGTCGACATCTGTGCCTGTTGATCTTCCATTTTTGCCGATATCTGTGTCAGCACAGCCAATATCGAGTTCATGTCTACGTTTGCTACTGACTGTGGAGCCTCTTCCTTCTGGGTTTCTTCCTTTTGCACCTCTTCCACATCATCGTTGAAATCAAACTCATCTACATTAATGTTATATGCTTCCATAGCTACTCTTAACCTTGCCTGTAGTTCAATTTTATTGCCGGTGGTACTCAGGTTTCTCTTTTCTAACTCCCTTTTAAGTTCTTGGATTTTCAGATCATTTAACTTTGCTATTATTCTTATTTCGTTATCCTTGTCTCGTTATCCTTGTTTCCTTATCCTTGATTCGTTATCCTTGATTCGTTATCCTTGCTTCGTTATCCTTGGTCCTGGAATTTATTTAACAATTCCAATTCTGACACCAATTGTTACGTATTTGTCGATAGCTCGATTATTTCTATAGGGTTCGTATCGCTGAATTGTTAAATAAAAGTCTTTATTTACTTCTTAATTCACACTGCTTTATTTCACGACTAAAAAGTCTACACTTGTTTTACTTGACTTGATGTTAACACTTCTACGGTTAAATTACGACTGACTCTGGAGCGCCTGCTCGCCGCCTTATATAGTCTGTCAAACGCAATCTGGAAAATTCTGGCAACACTGGAAATTATCTGGTATCTTCTTCTAGTTCTGGCACTTTCCCTAGAGATGTGTTCAATCATTTTAGTGATGTAAGTGGAGAACCGATTATATTCGCCACAATATACTCGCCAACTTTTTAAACGGTGAGAAAGCTTTCACCGGTCGAAAAAATGGACAAAACAGCCGAATTCAGCCAGAATGTAAGTATATTTTAATTAAAACAAATTATTTATGTATATATGTACATACTATATATTAATGAATATACATTTAAATATATTTTATATATATTTAAAGGATTTGTAGAGTCTCTTAAGGAGCGTCTTTGTACTCCCAAAATGCACACATACACACGTTTCTGCCTGTACATGCGCATTGTCGCTTGTCAAATTAGAAATAGGTCTATATTTGCGGCAGCGACAAATGCAACCCTTCTGCCGTGAAGTCGTGCTGGCGTTAAAATGTGTGCGCCCATTAGAACGTGTGCATTTTACTTTTGACAGCTGGCTGCTTTTCGCTCGCCGGTTCGAATGTGCTTAGAGCATTACATTTATTTTGGCGTTTAAGTTCTCGATTGGCGTTTCATTACCATCACTGTTCCGAATTTTATCGATTAATGCTTGTAGAAACACTCGCTATCGATCAATAGAAAAGTTTTGATAGAATCGACGTGACGTCATCAAAATAGACAAATCGACTCGATTTCTTACAGAAACTCACTACAGAGTAGGATTTGTCTATTTTGATGACGTCACGTCGATTCTATCAAAACTTTTCTATTGATCGATAGCGAGTGTTTCTACAAGCATTAATCGATAAAATTCGGAACAGTGATGGAAATGAAACGCCAATCGAGAACTTAAACGCCAAAATAAATGTAATGCTCTAAGCACATTCGAACCGGCGAGCGACAAGCAGCCAGCTGTCAAAAGTAAAATGCACACGTTCTAATGGGCGCACACATTTTAACGCCAGCACGACTTCACGGCAGAAGGGTTGCATTTGTCGCTGCCGCAAATATAGACCTATTTCTAATTTGACAAGCGACAATGCGCATGTACAGGCAGAAACGTGTGTATGTGTGCATTTTGGGAGTACAAAGACGCTCCTTAAGAGACTACAAATCCTTTAAATATATATTAAATATATTTAAATGTATATTCATTAATATATAGCATGTACATATATACATAAATAATTTGTTTTAATTAAAATATACTTACATTCTGGCTGAATTCGGCTGTTTTGTCCATTTTTTCGACCGGTGAAAGCTTTCTCACCGTTTAAAAAGTTGGCGAGTATATTGATAGATAATATATCGACTATTTTGCTTACAGAAACACCCTTAATCGATCATTCCTACTGAATTGGAATGGAACATATCAGCTGATTTGTCAGTTCTATCGATCCATTCGACTCGATTTTCATACAGAAACGCATGCATCGAGAATGACGTCATGATGACGTCAAATCGACTATTTCAGTAGAGAACATTCATCGATATGAGTTACAGAAACTCACTACAGGTCTTTACACAGGATCGCCTATATTTAGTTAATAATTTAAAATATTTTTTATATATTTTTGATTATATGTATGTTTATTATAAAAATGAAAATAAATGTTCACAATTAAAATGTTGAAAATCGAATGAAAATTTTTGAAATATCAAAAACATTAGAAAACCAAATACATTTTCTGTAAATTAAATATCTCGATTTCAAAGTGTTATATACATAAGTATACAACTCTATAATTCCACAAACTTTCCGAAACTTATATTAAGAATAAATCTTATTTTTTTATATAATTATTTGTGATCTGAGAGTTTAACACGTAAATGTACGTATATTTTTGACATATATCAATATTGAGATTTAAAAAAATTTCGTTCTGTTACAATCAATACCATGGTAACCATGGAAGCAAAAATAACATAAATGGAGGATTTTTGTCATTGGGAATGGCAGCACGAAATGCCATGATATGCTTGTTGAAATGGAGACAAAAATTTGAAGTTTGTTTTACCTCCTTTTTTATACCATGCTCATTCAGGTAATTTCAAGGATAATTTATACAGGTTAACTTATTAAACAGCTGATTACTAACATTTATCCCGAATTCGCCATGCCATTACCATAATGAATTTGCCTTGGCGAAAACCTTCTACTGTTGAACCATACTTTCCATATTAGCCGTGTTTTTATTCAAGCGCATATACATCTGTGCTTAAATTTTGTACGGATTTCTAAGCGCACATCTATATCCCCGCTTGAATAAAAACACGGCTATTATCGGTTGTGCTATTTTAAAAATATCGATATAATGATGTATAGATATATATCACCCAACCCTAATATTATTCTGTGTTTGTTTGCGGAAAGCTTATGATATAATAAAAATCAATTTATAATTATATTCTGTATCGGTTAAGAATTTTTCTTGTTACTGCACAGTTATTATATTCAGTGCAATTGATTTTAAACCGCAATATGCGTTGTCTAATTTGCAGATTAAGAGTGGACGATGGGGATAAACTGGAAAATGTCAACCAAAAAACTCGCTTTTCCAAAAAGTCAATCCATTCCATAATCGGTTATTTGGCGAGAACGGCAAAGCCTCCAATAGATTTAAGATGGATGTCCGATCAACTAAAGGAATGTCATATATGTAAAAGCTGTTTCCAAGATATTTTGGTTTATGACGAATATATGGTTAAAATAATTGAAGTACAAAAACGCATTGTTTCCTTTCTGAAGAATCTGACGGAGAATGCTAAGAATATTGGAATACAAGTCTTATATGAATCCACCAAGGCTGTAAGGTGCGAAGGAGTTGAAACAAGTATTAAGCCTGAAATAAGTGATAGTGATGATGAAGCTATTATTGCAAATGAAATCCACATAAAATCTGTCAAATCGAATGGGGATAAAGTTATGCTTGGAGGTTTTGAAACTCTAGAAGATGCCACCTTACAAATTATAAAAGACCTTACAAATTGTGATTTCAACAATGTTAATTTCGAAGATATTGAAGGAAATATTAAGTGTGAAATAAATGATAATTATGATAATTCCACTGTTACGGAAAATGCTAAGGATATTGGAATACAAGTCTTAGATGAATCCACCAAGGCTGTAAGTGAAAAGTTCGAAGGAGCTGAAACAAGTATTAAGCCTGACATACGTGATACTGATCATGAAGCTATTATTACAGATGAATTCCACATAAAAGCTGTCAAATCGAATGAGGGTAAAGTTATGCTTGGAGGTTTTGAAACTCTAGAAGATGCCACCTTACAAATTATAAAAGACTTTACAAATTGTGATTTCAGCAATGTTAATTTCGGAGATATTGAAGGAAATATTAAGTGTGAAATAAATGATAATGATGATAATGCCACGGCTACCGATGAAATCAATGTAAATTCTATCTATTCGAATGAGGATGAGTTTGTACTTGGAGGTGCTGTAACTTTAGAAGATGCAACCAGAGACCTTACAAATTATGATTCCAAATATGAAAAGTGCAAAAAAGTTGAAAATGGCATTAAATATCAAATAAGTTATAATGCCACTACCGATGAAATCAATATAATAACTGTCAATTCAAATAATGATTCCAACGATGAGAGCGGCAAGGCTAAACGTAAAAAAAAACGCAACGCCAATTCAAATGATGATTCCAACGATGAGAGCGGCGAGGCTACACGTACAAAAAAACGCAATGCCAATTTAAATGATGATTCCAGCGATGAGAGCGACAAGGCTACACGTACAAAAAAACGCAACATTCGAGTAAAATGTATATTTTGTCATAAAACGTTTAAAAATAAAAGGCGCCTACGTTTACATATCAAATTTAAACATAACCCATCGAACAAGTGGTGCATATGTGATATTTGTGGCATTGAACAGAAGAACGAAGAATACCTTGAATTGCATATGAATATACATTATGGTAAGAGTGATCTGGAGTGTAGATACTGCAACAAACGTTACACTTGTAGAGCCAGCATTATTCGGCATATGCGGACACATTTGGACAAAAAGAAATTCCAATGTGAACAGTGTGGAATGAAATTCTTTGTACAATCCGTACTCTATTTTCATAGATTGCAGCATGAAGGAGCTCAAACTTGTAAGAAATCTAATCGATCGATTAAATCTCTTACTTATAGAGACCATACTTCTGTACAATGTGAGGATCGGCCTCGGTATGAATGTGAGATTTGTGGAAGAAAGTTTTCTAAAAAATGTAACCTTAAAAGGCACGAAAGGTCACACAATCATGGCTGCGGGAAAACGACCGAATCAACGGACGAGGAAAATATATTTGAATGTATTGTTTGTGGTACTCAGTTTTTAAATAGTAAACTATGTGATCATCATATGAAAGTGAAACACAATGTGTTGACTTCCAACGTTTTCCGACGAAATAAAGTGTGTTCGAAAATTGTCATTTCCTAATCAGGCCTGTCATTTTTTTTAATACGTTTTACAACACTACAAATTAAGTACAATCTGGCAACGCTCCAGAAATAAAAGAAGATTTACCGTTTGCTAACCCGGCGTCTCCACAAAAAAGAATTCCGTCATATTAAGCGCCATTATAACATAGATATCAAATGGAGACCGCCTCTGTCGTCTGGTATACCATAGATGTCGAACCAATTAGTTTTGCATCAATGGTGTAACATGGGCTGTCAGTTTGCGGATTTGACAGCTAATTTTTCATTTCAACGGAAAATTCACAGTGGCAACATCTCCACATTGAATGTGAAATTTCGCACGGCGTCCATTTTGCTTGAATGAAAATCGTCATTTGTTAGGAAAAATCGTTAAATCGTCATTGCTTTGAAAATCGTCAAAATGACGAAAAAATCTTCAGTTCGGCAATGATGGTTGACGGCACGATACAACCCAGCCAACATTTATTATCGTGGAAGGGACGAAAAAGTAACTTCGGGAAGTTCAATTCAATCTAGTAAGATATCGCTTTCTCAACTCTTTCCTACCTTCTTTCGGTAAAAACCATGACCAAATTTTAAATTATTTGGTCATGGTAAAAACTAGTTATTTGATTCTCCCGATTGTTCAAACGTCTCGAATGCTCTCGATGATTTTCAGTCGTATTCTAACTATAGTTTTGTTCGTTTACGGATATTTTTTGATGTTTTTCGAAAACTTTTAAAAACAAACACTTTGTCGCCGTTTTTTTACGCCAAATCTCCAACAGAAGAGAACCAACTGAGAGAGAAAACTGACATTTCATTTTGTGAGAAGCTGTTGAATTCTGTTGGACACATTTTTGCCAACAGCAATTTTCCAACAGGAAAACAGCTGATCAAACAACAGCTGACTTGAATTTTTGCAAGTAACAAGATTTGCAAAATATACAAATCAATTATAAAATTGGAAAAATACACTAAATTGGCAACAAATATGGATAAATTAAATATGCAAAATAAGTTACATACTTTTTGCGAAGTATTTATATGCATATTATGTACCTTAGTAAATTGTAATATCCTTTGCGGGAATATATATTAACGGGGCCGCTGTGGTGCAGTGGGGAGTTTTGTGGCCACTGTGGTGTGGCGGACAGTGGCTAGTCTGCCATACCAGAGGTCATGGGTTGGATCCCCAGTCTGGATAGAGGGAAAATTTGTATATAATGATCCACGATCCGATAACAATTAATTTTCCAGAGGGTAGGGGTGGTCTCACAGATCACAAAAAACAAAGTACTACCCTCCGGACGCTTATAGTTCAGGAGACATTCCTTGTTAAATTAATGTATGTATATGTAGAACATCTTTCTGCGTTTGGCGGCTTTTGGCCGCGCTTCAATAAAATTACCCTCAGCCGGCAGAATTCTCTTTCTGGATTAATATCCATGGAGCAATCCACAGTTTTGTATAGAACACCTTTTGCCTTCAGCCGCGCTTTACAAAAATAACCCTCAGCCGGGAGAATTCTATTTCTGGAGAACTTTAATATTATAATTTAATAATAGTTGAAAGTGTTAAGATAAGATGAATTATCATCTACGGAATATTTCCTGAAAGTTTCACTGAGCCTGGATAGACAACAAATTCTAACTAAAACCCAATTATCCGGATTTTAAAAATAGCAGCCACTCTAGGCAGTGGGTGGCACACCCTCCGAGAATAGTTCTGCAGTGGGTCGGCTTCAGTATAATGCGCCCGCCGTATTTATTTTCAAACCACTGGAACTTTCGGGAAATCTTCTCTGGATGTCAATTTTACTAATTATAACACTCCCGATCGCTCCGCAGATATAATTCGAGAAAGGCAATTTTGCTGGCTGGGGCTATTTTTTTTAAAGCGCGGCCAAATGCCGCCAACGCAAATGTTTGTTCTACTCAAAAGTACTGTGGATCGGTCCATAGAGGGTTATTTTTTTAAAGCATGGCCAGGGCCGGGTGCATTAAATTGAAATCTCTTCTGCGGGGCAGCAGACGCGAAGACATACTGCGGTGGAAAACAGTATGGACATGGGTACAAAGAAAAGCAATTGTTAGTGTGATAATTATTACAATGAAATCCTATTTATTAGATAGTAACAGCGAACCCCAGCGGGTTAGGGGGTCTATAATATACCCGTTGTAAGGAATGCCTGTCGTAAGACGCGACTAAAACCCACCGGCCTAGAAGGTTGATTATGGCCAGAAAAAATCGTTCGCACGACAGTCGGGCTAGTTTCAGAAGAGACTAGTACCCGAGCGACCGGATTTATCCGGCAAAGGACTGTCACATCTTCGGGGAGTGTCTTGGTGGCTACAACAACAACAACATGAAGTTAATTGTATTGAAGATACATACATACATATGTGCTGTGCATATATCTCCACTGTTTTCAGGCAGAATTGTAAATCCATTAGCATTTATATAGAACAAACAGTGCCGATTTATTGTAAAAGAGAGTTCCGGATGCATTTCCGAACTTCAAAAAACCTTTTTGCGAGCCTATGCGAACGATTTTTAGATTGAGGAGGTTATCGCGAGGTGACAAAAGACTGACCAAAACGAAACCCAAAACGAATCAAAAGAAATTAAATAAGAAAAAAAACCATGTTTTATTTTATTATTTTTATGTTATATGTACATATATACATAATTAACAGCAATAATTTCCACCAATTTTATTATCATTTTAATTTTAATCCTTTTTATCCTTTGAATTTGGGGCTTGTGAATGTAAATAAAAATCAGCTGTTTGCCAAAGCTGTTGAACTCTGCAAATTTTGTGTTCGTTTACCTCTTACGATATTTTTCTCTTGTGAGAGGATAGGTGACATTTTTCTCCAACACCTGGCTGTAGGAGGCTGCTGAGTAAATGCTGTTGGAGAAAGTACGCGAACAAAGCTTATGTAACATAAAGGTTGTTCTCTGTGTCTAATATTTTTGCCGAGATATCATGATATATTGAGAAATTTGCCACACAGAGAGAGCGCACCTTTAAGAAAATAAAATTCTAACTGACTTCATTGTGAACTAGCATGTTAGTCATATTCTTTCCACTCTTTATACAACTGTTGTCGCTTTGCTTTGCTTGCTTCAATTTCGAATTAATTAATTTTTTATCTGAATAAAATAAAATACTTAAAAAAAAAGAACTAGAAACATAAATTCAAACTCACTTCTCATAGAAGACCATTGTGAATGTAATAACATGGTTGCATTTCCCGTGATATTTTTCTCATGATATCACATATCACGGGTTGGGGTATGAGAAATTTGCCGAAGCTCCAAATTTGACAAGACTTGTATTTTGTTGTTGTGCTCGGCAAATTTATCACACTTATGTCATCTCGGCAAATTTGCCAGGCCAAAATTACAGAGAGAGAACAACCTTATAGTAACTTCTGAAATGTGTGTCAAAGGGGGCCGAACAGCTGTGCTCATATGAATTTGAAGTTGTTGCTATGGCCCAATCACGTTGGTGAAAGCAATAGAAGTTGCTCTTCGTCTTTCTCTTTTGTAGGTGGCTGATCATAACCTAACTATAGAAGGTCCATGCAAGGGAGAGTAGCTCTTCTTACGCGAGTTTGTAGCTCATGTCAAACTATTGTCTTTTGTTTTGATTTTGCATTCTTGCACGTGTTTTTCGTGGAAATAGTTTGTGTGTTCGGTTGTGTGTTCGCTCCCGTTTTCTCTGCTTTTGACATTCTTGAAAGACGCCATCTAACTGTAATCACTTATTTTGCTTCACATAAGAGGACCTGTATAGATTGGTCTTGATGGTTGATTTTACATTATTGCACATGTTATTCGTCGAATAGCTGGCGTTTGCGTCCTCTCCGGGAATTGGGTTTTAGGAATTCAGACTTAATTTCTAGTCGGAATTATGAATTGGTTTTTTCAATTCCGGCATTGCGTTTGTGTTTTGATTGCTACGATCATATCATTTGGTCCCTTTTCTTACAACAACCACTTCCGGCCCCAAGAAAATCTGTACTTCAAATATCGCCGCCATGCTGTTCTGTACATCATTTTGACATTTAACGATGACAAATCGACTTTTTTTAATGCACACATCCTAGTCGAGTCACTTCTCTATACCTATATACTATGCTATGTAAACACACATATCTAGCATAACAAATCCATCGCTATTTGTTTGTGAAAAAAGAGTAGCTTTTGTTGTTCGAGGGAAAATTTCTGTTTTTATATTCAGTGCGGTTGATTTTAAACTGCAACATGCGTTGTCTAATTTGTAGACTAGCCGTGAACGATGGGGATAAACTGGAAGATGTCAACCAAAAAAGTCCCTTTTCCAAAAAGCCAATCCATGCTATAATCGGTTATTTGGCGAAAGCAGCGGCACCTTCAATATATTTAAGATGGACGTCCGATCAACTAAAAGAATGTCTTATATGTAAAAATTGTTTCGAAGATATTTTGGTTTATGACGAATGCATAATTAAAATAATAGAAGTACAAAAACGCATTGCTTCGTCTCTGAAGAATCTGACGGATGATGACTCCAAGGCTGTAATTGGAAAGTGCGAAGAAGTTGAAATAAGTATTAAGTCTGAAATAAGCGATAATGATGATGAAACCATGGTTACCGATGACATCCACATACAAGCTGTCAAATCGAATGAGGATAAGGTTATGCTTGGAGGTTATGAAACTCCAGAAGATGCCACTAGAGACCATACAAATTATGATTTCAACTATGTTCATTTCGAAGCAGTTGAAGTAAATATTAAGTGTGAAATAAATGATAATGATGATCATAGTTCCACGGCCACCGACGATATCAATATAAATTCTGTTTATTCGAATGAGGATGAGTTTGTGCTTGGAGGTGCTGTAACTTCAGAAAATGCAACCAGAGACCTTACAAATTATGATTCCAAATATGAAGAATTCAAAGTTGAAAATGGTATTAAAACTGAAATGAGTGATATTGCCACGGCTAGCGATGAAATCAATATAAATACTGTCAATTCGTATGACGATGCAGTTCTGTATGGAGGTGATGAAAGTTTAGAAGATACCACCGGAGATTTTACAAATGATGATTCCAACGATGAGATTGAGGATAATAATATAGAGAGCGGCGGGGTCACACATTCAAAAAAACTCAATATTCCAGTAAAATGTATATTTTGTCATCAAACGTTTAGAAATAAAACGCGCCTACGTTTACATGTCAAAATTACACATAACGCATCAAAAAGTGGAATAAAATGTAATATTTGTGGTATTGAAAAGAAGAACGAACAATACCTTGAATTGCATATGAATATACATAATGGTAAAAGTGATCTGGAGTGTAGATACTGCAAGAAGCTTTTCACGCGAAGAGATAGCGTTATTCGGCATATGCAGAAACATTTGGACAAAAAGAAATTCCAATGTGAACAGTGTGGAAAGAGATTCGCGGAACAAGCCGTATACTATAATCATAGATTACAGCATGAAGCCGAGGAGGAACCTCTAATTTGTACGATATGTAATCGGTCGTTTAAAACTCGTAGTACATACAAAAATCATTTATTTAAGCAAAATGCTTGCTGGCAAAGCGTAGCTTAATGGTACATCATATGATTGAAATAATGATGATCAACATATCGAGCCGTGTGCGCCAAAATGACGTATCAACCATGATTTTTATGGAATTCAATAATTTATTATCATACGCATCAACTTGCAAAATTTCAGAGCTGTGGAATATACCGTTTCAAAGTTAGAGTCTAATTAAATTTAATGGCCGCAAACCGTATGCAAAGAAAATTAAAAAAAAAAACCGCTTCTGTAAAATTTCTATTTAGGCTCATAGGTATTTTTGGCACATACGGCTCGATATGATAGTGGAGCATAATTTATATTAAACAAAAAAATTACAGAGCTATACATATATAGCTATTTTTAAATTTGTGTAATATTTCTGTCATAATAAAAACATATTTATTTTGTAAATATGTACGTACATTACTTATATTTAGATTTTTCGATTTTTTTGCATTTATTTAGTTTTATTACAGAAACAAATAAAAATCTGATTACCATTGTGAAAGAATTTACAGTTTGTTTTTTTTTTTGAATTAATATAAATAAACATTACATTAAAATTTCATTACAAATTACAAATTTATTATTATTTTTTTTTTTGAATTTATATAAATATACATTACATAAAAATTTCCTTATAAAAACAAACAAAAAATCTTATTACCATTTTGAATGCATTTAAAAATGTTTAAGTGTTTTGAATTTATTATTATTGATTGGTAAAGAAAGGTGAAAGAATTTACAAATTTAGTTTTTTTTTTTTTTTGAATTAATATAAATAAACATTACATTAAAATTTCATTACAAATTACAAATTTATTAATTTTTTTTTTTGAATTTATATAAATAAACATTACATAAAAATTTATTAATTTTTTTTTTTGAATTTATATAAATAAACATTACATAAAAATTTCCTTATAAAAACAAACAAAAAATCTTATTACCATTTTGAATGCATTTGAAAATGTTTAAGTGTTTTGAATTTATTATTATTGATTGGTAAAGAAAGGTTATCTTAATTGATTCTAAAGTTATAAACACTTACTAAACAAAACTGAACTGTGTAAACACATACATACATAAAATACTCCTTTTTAAGTTAAGTGAAATTAAGCTATACTAGAGTGAACATATTTTAGGTGATAATCTAAATTTGCTTGGGCATTGAATATTTGACCGCATATATTACAGGGTCTTTTTACATCGTCTTCTACTACATCGAATTCAGAAAAATTGTTTAGGGTTAAAGACTTTAAAATAACATCATGCTCTTTTTCCATATGCTTGTTCAAATGCTCCTTTACTGTAAAAACTTGTTCGCATATTATGCAATTGAATTTCGTTTCTTGCGCTGGGCTCTTCGATCTTTCACTCTCACTGGGCGCTGTTGTTTTCGGCTGCTTCTGTTGTGGCTGTGTTTGCGTTACCTCACCAGCTTCAATCGATTCGGGATGTGTGCGTTTATGAACTTTGAGCGTATATTTCTCGGTAAACGTCTTTGAACAATATTCGCAATTGTAACGTGGTCGATCGGCGCGATGCGTTATCATATGATGACGATATGTACGTTTTGTCTTAAATACTTGTGAACATACTTCACATTGAAGTGGTTGTTCTTCGGCTTCGTGTTGCAGTTTATGGTTATATAAAATGGTGGTTTGTGAAAAGCAGATACCACACTTGTCACATTGGTATTTTTTGGAATCGTAATGTACCTCCATGTGACGTATGGTACTAATTTTGGTAGTAAATTCCTTTTCACAAAATCGACATTGATTCTCATTTCGTCCCTCATGCGTATTCATATGTAACATAACATAGTCCTCATTTCTATGACTATAACTACAAAGTTCGCAACTGAATTTTTTATGGACGCTCTCTATGTGTTTTTGCAAATTTGCTTTAGTGTGAAATTTGGCTGCACAGAGATCGCATTTGATTTTGTCTGCACGCTTCTTATGTTTTTTGCCGTCTGTATTTTCACCTATAGCTTCCTCTATAGTTTTCTCAATTTCAGTATCCGAAATTTCGGCATCAAAGAAATGATCTTCTGTTAGCTCATCCAAAGCACTCACATCCGCTGCAATATCAGCTTCGAAATCGGAATCAATTCCGGTTATAGCAAATTCAATTAAATTTTGCAGGCGGCGCTGTTTCTTTAACGCTTTCATGAGGCATGTGTCGTATTCTACTACTTCAAAATAGCAAACCGCACATATCGCTTCCCCATTGGAAATGTGCATTTCAAAATTTGCATTTCTGGACAAATAGGTCAATACTTCTCTGAAAGATTTCTTTGATGCAGGACATGTACTTTTGTCAATGGGCTTCCGATCACGTGTTGCTGCAATCTTACGTCGACACAAGAAACATTTACTTCGTCTTACTTCTGTAGGCAATGTAGACATTTTAACAAAATTATTATTTATTTTGTGGTTTGCTCTGCTTTCAGAAAAACTTATTTTGACAGCTGCTGTAAACAAATATATTTATGAATAGCGACAGCCGATTATATAAAAATATCTAAATATAATCGAGTTTTGTTTATCGTTGTTCATCGTACACTCATTCTACAAGCCTGTCAATATAACCGGGTTAGTTCATATCGCCAGATTGCTTGCGAACTGAAGCGCTGGTTATAATAGCCGGGACGGGACGGAAGCCGTACCGATATAGAACGGTGACAAACATAATTAACGCCGTCTTCGACATTTGCCACAGTTGTAAATATTGTGCTTTATTTACCAATTTAAAACAGAAAACTTTCAATTTGTTGGTGATTTCATGACGACGCACGCCGTTATTAAGTCTTTCGTCGAATTCGCTCATTTTTATATTATAAAATGTTAAAAAAATTTTTTGCTAACGGTATTCTGTTTTGTCATTGTAAAGGGAACTGTCAAATTGCCGTAAGAATACGGAATAAATCTAAAATCAACAGATGCTTACGGTTCTCGCCGTTTTATACCGTTAATTATAATCAATATTAAAGTGACAGCTCAATCCGTTGCGTTTCGGCTATTATAACCAGCGAGTAACCCGTCTCCACATCTATCGTTGTTCAATTTGACATTTCTCTTTCTTCAATGTGTTATCTTTGTTCAATGCAGTTGAATTTATTTACTGTAAACTACAGTTTTATAAAATTGAAAATTTTCTATGTAGAAAAAAGTGTAAATTAAATAAAGATATAAAATTATATAATAGTATACATATTTATATTAAAGGGGAAATTTTCCAATAATGTCGTCGTTCGGCACTGGATTCGAGTCTGAATCAAAGATAAGTCTGAACAATGAATGCTACAGCGAACAACGATGAAAAGAGCGAACGACATCATGTGAAGACATGCTTCTTCACCATGTTCATTCGGAACATGCTTCTCCCAAGATTCCTGAATCTCTTTGAAGGCAATTTGGGTTTACCAAATACCTCCCAATCACTAATTACAGTTTCTGATTAGTACATCGCCATGATTCAACAATAAAGGTTTTCGCATGACGACATACCTTCATACATAGTGGGCCAGAAGTGTCATGCAAAGAGGAATGTAGAAGAATTTGACAGATTCGGCCCCTATGGAAATGTTAGGATGCGTGTGTGTGCGGCATATGTCAACAAAAAAAATGCTTGTGTTTGTGTGTTTATGAAGATTGAAGAAGAAGTCAGCTGATCTTATGCATTCTCCTTTATAATTCCTCCATGGTACATCGCTAACTTGGCACCTCTTTTTCATCTTTTCTACTTTTCAAACTGACGCATGAACTGACGTTTCAACTTTTTACGTGAATCAATTAATCTTTTTTTCTCATAGAATTCTTGAACAGATTTTCGGTACGGCTAACAAATTTTATATTTATTGGATTTATATATACGAACTAGTAATATAAACTATTTTTCAAGAGATTAAAAATGGCTTCTCTATTGGCTCGTACGGCTGTGTTAGCCGATATTGTGAATCCAAGGGTTGGACAAAAGGTATGATACGAAAATGTTGGCAAATTTTTACATAATTGGTATTGGTGCACTTTGAGAGAGGGTTATTAAAATTATTGACCTTTTTTTTGGCAGAAATAATGGGTGTATACGTTGATTTACAGAATTTGTATATATGTGCATTGTACAACGTTAAATTATTTAAAAAAAAATATCTTTTTTATAGATTCTTGGACTTGCGGTAAACGGCGGTCTACAGAAGAGGAACTTAAACGTACAGGAACACGTCTCTTACACTCTTCTAAATGAAGCTGGAATTCCAACGCCAAAGTAAGTTTAAACTTTAAATGTTCTCATACATATATCGGTTGAACTACGCAAAGACAAAATGATAAATACCTACATATGTATATACATTCATACCTACATGCGCATTTGTACGATCAAGTGACCTTGAAAAGTGGATATTAGGTATGCTGTGGTAAAACAGAAAGCAAATAGTCTAGTTGAATTAGAACGTCGAAATTGGAGATTAATGAATTATAATCTAATTAGAAAAATAACTTCTCTAGCAGAGTCCAGTATTCTGACAGTTCATCATCTGAAAAGCGCTTATGCATTTATCAACTTCATTAATTAGTACTTATCTAGTAAACACACATATTTATATACGCGCATATGTACTTAATAGTACATAGTCCATTAAAGCTATGTAGGTATTATCAATAGTTTCATATTTGAACACATATACATATATATAAGCAAACATTTATGTACGTACCTACATGCATATATGTTAACTAACAATAAAAATTATGCGTCTCATCAGCGCATATGATTAATATTTAATTGATGGTTCAATGAATTAAAATCACAGTATATGATTATGATAACCCCACTATATAGCAGCACTTACCGTTGAGTACAAATTAACATAAGTATGTACTTGCCTACATGTGTGCAACATACATATACAACTATTTTTCATTGAATATATGTAACATAATTTGTTTTATATTTACTTCAGATTTGGCGTCGCAAAGTCCGCCCAAGAAGCTAAGGAAATCGCCAAGAAGCTCAATACGAACAATCTTGTTTTGAAGGCTCAAGTTTTAGCCGGTGGTCGTGGTAAAGGTCACTTTAAGAATGGCTTAAAAGGTGGCGTGCGTGTTGTAAATACGTAAGTGGGAAATTAATAAATGAATTACCGGTTAAACTTTTCCCTTCTAAACATACTTTAATCTTTAACCATCTACAGGCCCGACGAAGCTGCAGACCTCGCTGGTAAAATGGTAAATCAATTGCTGGTCACCAAGCAGACTGGTGCTGCTGGTCGTATATGCAATTCGGTTATGGTTGCCGAGCGTAAATTTCCACGCCGTGAATTTTATTTTGCCGTTATGATGGAGCGTGCCTTTAATGTGCGTATTTTATTATAATTCTTTAATTTTAACATGCTGAAAAGAAAAATTAGTTAAATTTAAAAAACATTCATATTCCTGCTCATATAGGGTCCCGTAATTATCGCCTCATCACAAGGCGGCGTTAATATTGAAGAAGTTGCTGCTGAAAATCCTGACGCCATAGTTTACGAACCTATTGATATTACGGCGGGCCTAACGCCCCAACAAGCCAAAAAGGTTGTAGCAGCTGTTGGTTTGGATGAGCATCAAGACGAAACAGTGAAAATGTTGTTGAATATGTATCAGCTGTTTGTAAAGAAGGATGCTTTGCTAATCGAAATCAATCCATATGCTGAGGATGCCCTTGAAGGATGTAAGTAATGTAGAGAGTGGATAGTGGATTAATATACTTTTATCGATTACTAATATGTCTAATATTACTAAAACTAATCACTTCATTAACCAACAATTTCTATTATTTCGATCAATGGTATAATTCAAAATTTTTCTATTCTTTATTCATATCTCTTTCATGCCCACATATGCATACATATATATCTACGTATACCTACATATGTACATATGTTCCCATTATACAAGCAGCCTGCTGTAAGTAAAAATATTTAGATATACTGTACTTGTTGCTGTTGGTTACTTGCTTATTTTAAAGCTTTTATTTAACTTCACTCTTTGTATGTATGTATGTATTTTAATCTTCAATTATATAGAATACTACTTATAGGGCTATTCTAGCAACT
The DNA here is from genome assembly GCA_960531455.1 of Urophora cardui. Lineage (NCBI taxonomy): Eukaryota > Metazoa > Arthropoda > Insecta > Diptera > Tephritidae > Urophora > Urophora cardui. Next base: position 145,872,478 of record OY482672.1, read on the forward strand.
GTCTTTTCAAAGAAAAAAAAAAGCCTTTGGAAAGATAGTAAGTAGTCCTTAGAAAGGCAGTTCTCAGAATAGCATAGTTAGTTGCATTTGCTTATGATATAGTAGCACACGCTCTCGTTGAGTGAGTTCATAGAAAAACGTGTAATGATATTTGCAGCTCATGTATCGCTTACGAGTATAATACAAGTTCATTTGCTCTAGCTTCATTATTTTGTCTATGTGTAATATGTGTTTCGCAATTTTCCTACAGTCTTCGCATTGGATGCCAAATTCCGTTTCGATGATAACGCCGAATTTCGTCAAAAGGAATTATTTGCCTTGCGTGACTGGACCCAAGAGGATCCCAAAGAAGTGGAAGCGGCCAAATTTGATCTAAATTATATTGCTTTAGATGGCACCATCGGTTGTATGGTGAATGGTGCTGGGCTAGCCATGGCCACCATGGACATTATTAAGCTGTATGGTGGTGATCCAGCTAATTTTCTTGATGTTGGTGGCGGTGCCACTGCACAGGCTGTGAAGGAGGCTTTCAAAATCATTACTGCCGATCCGAAGGTGCATTGTATTTTGGTGAATATATTCGGTGGCATAATGCGTTGTGATGTTATTGCCGAGGGTATTATTGCAGCCGCCAAGGATTTGAATATGAAAATGCCGATTGTTGTTAGATTGCAGGTGAGTTCATTCGTATAAATGTAATAATATGTAGTACAATATGGAAGAAAATTTTTATATATATTTCTCAACTCTCGTTAATTGCAGGGTACAAATGTAAATGAGGCACGTGAGTTGATACGTCAATCTGGTTTGAGGATTATACCGCGACATGATTTGGATGAAGCTGCCAATTTGTCGGTACATTTGGCACAAATTGTGCATTTGGCACGCGAAATGAATATGGATGTTAGCTTTGAGATTCCCGATAGCGTGAAGTAGATAAATACATACATTTATATAATATTTTAGTTATTGAATTTTAAAGTACATAACAAAAAAATATGTAAAGCAAACATACATACATGCATACACAGAAACATTAAAAATGTCGGATGTACGCGTATGCTTTGAAAATTATTTAAAAGTTGTAAATTATCTATGAGTTATTATTGTATACCGTATATAAGAGTAAAGTTTTCATCAAACATGACACTATTTGTATTAGAATATTACTTTATTCCATTGTAAGCTTATAATTGCAAAGTGCTGCGTTTAGTTTTTGATTTGTCGCTATATTTTAAAACGATTTGTTTTCTATTACTTTAATTTGTTTTTTTTTTTTTTCTTTTAGTGCTTCCATATTTATTTACTGTTGTTTTTTGTTTTCAAGGCAATATTTAAATACATACGCATAATGTTAAACTATTTAAACATAAAATTAAAATGTTTCTTGCTTGCTAACTGCACGCTACAAAAATCTACAAATAAAACGAAACAAATAATCAAGCACATAATTAAAATTTTTTCTGAACAGAAAAGCTGAACCCAAAGGCGGCAATGGGTGTAGTGGTGGAACTGTTGATGAAAAAACGAAATGCAAAAAGATCACTTGTGCCAACAAAGAAAAATGATTTGAATTAACAAAGTGGCTTTATAATACGTTTTCTGCATTTATCATTTTTTAGAACAAAATTCCTAAATTTTTAAATATTATTAGATATTACAACTGTTTTTGCATTAAATATAAATAATGTACTTTTTTTTTATTGGGTTTATTACATTAGAATCTGTCAATCAAGGAAACAATATGCGACTGCTCTTGTTCTTTCCACTCGGTATCACCATCGTCACCCAAGTTTCCGGCATATTCTGAAAAAAAAAAAAAAAGAAATGTTTTTGAACATAATCTATTCTATAAATATATACTACAGGGTCCCATCGTCGGAAAATTTTGTAGAATATTTTAACCCTTTAGCGTCCTAAAAAATACAACTTTTTATACTCTTCCCCTTTCCAGTTTCTTTTTTCTTTTCTGTCTTCACCTTTTCCGTTTCTTTTCCGCTTTATCCTTTTTATTTTCCGTATACTTTCCTTTTACCTGTACCCCTTTCGTTTCCTATTACTTCGCCGCCATTTCCGTCCCTCTTACTATCTCCTTCCCTTTCTATTCCTTTCCTTTTTCTTCATTTCTTTCTATAGTTAAAAAATTCAACAATTTTTTTTTTAAATAGGTAGCAACCGTTTTTATAAAAATTAAATTTTTTATTGCCCTACAAGGCAAGCCCTTTTATATGGTAATTCAAATTTAAAAATCAAATAGACAGCGTAAACATGAATTTTTGAATAGGTGGCAACCCTTTTTGTAAAAATTATAATAATTTACTTTCTCAGTCCAAGCCCTTTGATATGGTACCTCAAATTTAAAAAAAAAAACAAACTATACTGGAATATTAATTTTTTAAATAGGTGGCAACGCTTTTTGCAAAAATTATAATACATTAACAGTTTTCAGGCCAGTCTTTTCATAAAAACCTCAAACTTAAAAATTAAACAAACTGTAACGTAAAAATGAATTTTTAAAGAGGTGGCAACCCTATTTTGTAAAAATTATAATAATTACCCATTTTCAGGCTAAAAATTATAATAATTAACTCATTTTCAAGCTAAGCCCTTTTATATGACAGCTCAAATCTAAAAATCAAACAAAATAGAGCAAAAATGAATTTTTGAACAGGTGGCAACCCTTTCTTGTAAAAATTATAATAAATTATTAATTTTCAGGCCAAACCTTTTCATATGACATCTAAAATTTAAAAATCAAACAAACTAGTGCAAAAATGAATTTTTAAACAGGTGGCAACCTTTTTTTTTTGTAAAAATTATAATAAATTATTCTATTTCAGGCCAAGTCTTTTCATATGACACCTCAAATTTAAAAATCAAACAAACGATAGTGTAAAAATTAATTTTTGAACAGATGGCAACCCTTTTCAGAAATATTAAACCTTCCCGTGCATCTAGCTTTAACTTATTATACATATATAAAGAATATAAATATAAGGCTGCCAGCTACAAACCTCGCATAATAATCCTAATACTTTTCATTGAGCTGCCACGCAAATTTAAAATTTGTACCACACGTTGTTTAACAGTGTCGGCAGTGGCAGAAATTTCCAAAATTATATAATCGATACGTTGCAGCGTGAAAAGGCCACCGGTGAGACGTTTAATGTAATTATTTTCAGCTTCCTCATCTTCATCGATTTCAGGATTCTGAAATTAAGCAAATAAGACGAAAGTAAACATTTTAGTACAAAACATTACAAAGTAAGCAAACTTTGAAAGCTCTCAATTACCCTTTCCTGTCGATCAATTTCGCGATCTACCGCCTCCACTTTATCCAAGTACTTCAAATGCAATTCCAGCAAACGATCTACTTTTTCATGATCGTTTTCCGTAAATTTCGAAAGCAGTCGCTGTCGTTGTGTACCCTTACAATTCCGCAACATCGAAGCTATTACCGAACAAACATGCTCTTCATGCTCGTCCGCCGACAACAAACGCTGCTTATTACGTTTGGGCGTTTTCATAAACAATGGGAATATCGTACGCAATCCCAGTATATCAACAAATTTATTACAATTTTCACGACCATCTGGTCCAGACATTGCATGATCTAGCACTTTGAGTGAACCATTTCTGGACATCTTTTTCTCTCTTAACATTAGATTCATCAGCTGTAGACCTTCACCTTTTAGGAAACGTTCACGATTCTCTTTTGCCATTAGCGCAGAACAAAGACAATTAAATAAATTTTCCATATATTCTTTTTCTTCTGTAGATGATGGATCGTGACGTTTATAGATGGCCAATTGTTGCAGCAATACATCGATGCCATCGAGTGTGCCAAGCATTAAGCGATTATCATTGTTGCTTTGTATAAGTATTGAGAGTATTTCACTACAATACAATTTATTTGGATCGAAAGGCGATTTTTGCTTTAGCCGCTTCAACAGCCAACCCATTAAACCCTGTTCGGCCGCTTCCCCTACGATGTCGCTGTGCATTTCTGTGAGATTCTCCACAATTGCCAGTGAATTGTGTACACCGTCAGCTTCCTCTTTGATTTCTTCATTGAGGCGTTCCATATTTTGCACCAAAAGTGCACAAACTTGTTGTTTGCGCAAAGCTTCGATTAAAACTTGAGCGCCTTCGCTGCTCTCACCTAAAAAATGTATGAATATAGGTACATAATGTTTAAAGAAATGTTATTAAACAACTCTATGCTTACCTAATATATCCACATCCGTGATTTCCTGCAATAGATCAACAATTGCCACGGCGACGTCTGTGTTTGGGTGTGCAAGCAGTTCCAATATACTGGGTATGCCATGTAATTCCACAAGTACAGGATATAGATCTGGCACAGTTGCCACACCCTTCAATTCTTGTATCACCGAGTGTAAATCGATTTCCGACTCCATAAATTTTTCCGGATTATCGGGATATTTGATACGCATTTCTTGATTTTTCAGATTACGTTTTTCAAAAACGAGCAGTAATTTTTTTAGCCCAACATCATCAAGCACATCGCCTTCGACTTCTTCATTTTCTACATAATTTAAAATATTCATACGTTCTTCTTCAGTGAGTTCGGGTCCCAAAATGGCATCCAAAGAGGGCAATTCATTGGGCTTAGTTGCGTAATCAGCGGCGCCTTTGGCTTGTTCAATGCGACGCATTCGCTTTGATTTTTCATCTCTTTTCAAGTCCCTGGAGTTCCTTTCCTCAGCAGTGGGAGTTGCTAAGTAATCTTCGTCGTCTTCATGTGGCCGTTTTGGTGTTTGCTCTGGCTGTCATTGTTAGGGATATAAACATGCATATATGCATGTTTGCTTTTCAGTTTAACAAATTATATATGTATATTCATACTGCTTACCTTAAATGAAAGTAATTCGCCGACATCCATTGGATAAAATAAAATATATGCACGCTGTTCTCACAATGTTTACAAATAAATATTTTTCGTTGACAGCCGCTTTCTAGAGATGGCAAACAACAGTTGACTTTTTCGATAATCTATAATTTGTTTTACCTTACCGACATTAATCGGGAATATTTATAGTACCGAAATTTGTTAATTTTACGTTTGATTGCGGTACCAGAAATTGTCGAAGGTGAAAAATATGATACTATTCAGTTAATACTCAGTTGTGGAATTATAACAAGTAAAATCAACGATTACCGCTAATCACCGATTAATTTGATAATTAAACCGTTAATTTCTGCCGAATTAATCGCATATTAGCGCTAATCGCATATTGAGTAAACAGGCCTTGCAGTATTCGAGAGAAAAGTTCTTCGGAAGACTTATGAACCTTAGAGCGTTGACAGGGACGTTGACAATAGTCACCTGCTACATAATACTCAAAGACCAACCTCCCCCAATAACACAAGAGGAATTGGAGCTACCGAGAAAAAACCGCGTCACCCTTGCGCAACTCAGCTCAGCCACTGCAGCGGCTAGAATGTGGAGATACGCCGCATGACACACAGCATCTCTTCACATTCCCACTGAAACCAACTCACTTAACCCCCTTGTCCCTCTGGACTAGCGCAAAAAATGCTGCCTCATTCCTGAGCCTACCGTTAAGTGAGCCTGACGACAATTTGTGAGTTAATCGTGCCGGTTAGGCAGGTCTTGGCCTCATTTGGTGTTGCTAATTGCCATCAGTTTTTACGGTGTTTTCAGAAAAAAAAAAATGTAAATACTTACCTTATGAAGGCATACGCAAAAAAATTGTATATACAAAAATATCTTTTACATACTTCCGAGTACATTTATTTATTTTAATCATAAATTAATATAAAAAACATTATTTACCTTAATAACTAAACATCGAATAAGAGGATTCCAATTAAAAAAAAAATCTGTTTAAAATGCTCGTTTAGATACAATCATTTAAAGAAACGTTTTAATAAATATAATTTTTACTTTATATTTAAGAGAAAAAGATTTTCATGAAAAAGAAAAAAGAAATAGTGACCAGCGTCGCTTTCCACTTGAAAATTAGATTACATTTTTGGTTTAACTTCAATTAAATTTAACGTGCAATACATTACACATTTGTATATATGTATGCAGCTATATTTGCAGCAAAATTTTTTTTTAAATGCGCAAATTTGGATTTGTGTAACGCACATACTTCAGCAGAGCATCATTTTCCTCGCATACAAATGGTTTCTTGTGATGGCAGGCAACATCATGCCAATTAACACCATCATTATAGAATTGATTGAGCAAAGCTAAACAATTTTCTGGAGCGCCATTCTGTTTGTATTCACGATTATCGGGTTGGGGTAGACCAATGCCGCCGGTGGGTGACCAATCACCTTGCGAACGCTCATTGGTGGGTGCAAGTTTTTGTAAAGTTGCCGTCCAGAACCAACCATTTATGTTGGTGGGTTGTAAATCGGCGCGTTCGCAACCCTTGAAGTCACACAAACGACCGCTGGTCCAAATATATTTGACCTGCAAGAGTAAGAGAAGAAGAGAAATATGAAATGGAGTGTCATTTTCTAATCCACATCGATCATTCTTCCACTGTTAATGAAATTGGCATATTTATAGGGAATCGGGATATAGTGCCATTAATTTAATTAAGGCTATATTTCCATTTAGAACAGAAAATCATTGTAGTATTAAGCACTTATAAAAGAAATTCTTCAACGAACTAACCAAAGACTAAACCAACGAACAACATGTTGTACCAGTGTTTGATTGTGCTTCCTCCAACGTTAATGCAATTGGTTTATTTATGGCAAATTGGGATCTATTCCCATTAATTTACATTAAGGCTACATTTCCGTTTAGAAACGAAAACAGTTGAAGTAAATATTACTAAATTAAATTGGTCAACGCATTAACGAAAGACTAAAGCAACGAACTCGATACGTGATTTTTCAAGCTAGTAAGTAAAGCACTATGTAGTATATGCGTCCAAATAACAAAAGCTAAGTAATGACTAAAATATATGTAACTATGTAAATATATATGTGTGCATGTATTTATGTATTTATGTATGTATGCATGTATGTAGAGACATTTATGTGACAATAAGTCGTTGAAAAAAGCACTGACAGTAAACTGACATAAACGACTGAGACAGACAAGTGAATTAAGGTTTGTTAACGCATGTGCGTGTCGCAGATATATATATACAAACATACACAGTTGACACGAATTTGAAGAGTTAGCATTTTGGGAAGTTAAAAGAAAGAAATGTGTATAGCAGTTATGACAACAAAAACAACAATAGAAAACGAATTTCTCACACAATTTAAACAACAAAAAAAAGAAAAAAAAAAACAAAAAAAAAACATAGAAAAAAGCAATAAGCTCTGTCCCATTAGTAGTAGTAGCAGCTAGTGCTTGATCGACATAAAGTAAGCAATTAAGCTGCTTACAAAAAGTATGCAAATGACGACTGACGAAAAATGCAAGCAAAACACATTTGTTTTGTAATGGAAAGTGGCAAAGTACATAAATATGGTCATAAGTTAAGTGGGCTTATTATTGTTAAAAAAAAAAGATAAGCAGCAAACAAAAAAAAAAACAGAAATAAAAGTAGGTAAAAACCATATACATATGAATGAGTGTATGCGCATATGCGTCGGCAAGCAAATATGCATAATACACACATATATCCCACTCATATAAATAAATTCTGTGCTTTTCATAACTAAACGCATAGCAGAAACACACAATGCTAATTACAGTTAAAAGTGCCATTTCGTATGGCATTGTTTATATGGAATTTGTTTCGCTGCCACAATTGCTAGGCACGGCACTCCCCTTTTGTATTTTATTTAACGTACGCATCGCAACACCTTTTGACTGCTGTGTGCTGCCTTAAGGTATAAAAGCTTAACCACATTAACCATTTTAAATTTTTAACACTTTCTCTTAATGGGCGCGCGTGCACACACAGAAAGCATATGACAAAAGTTCAAATAACAGACGGGGAAAAAAACAAAAAAAGCGCGATATTTCATTGCGATGCGATGCGACTTAGTCAGAGATTTTTTTATGTATGAGCCTTTATGTACATATCTACATATGTATTTAAGGCGTTTTTATGTATGAACATTTATGTATGTATATATTTAAGTATTTAAAAGCTGTTACTTATGCATAAAAAAGAGTTCATTATATGAGTATTAAGCATATTTATGTATTTGTATGTTAATGAATTGTAAACACACATACGATATGTAAAGATCTGTTTACAAACAAGCGTTCACGTGTTTATTTTGTGAATTAGCGGGTTAATTTTTTAACACATGAAATATTTTTTTGAAGTGACTTTAAGTGGATAAATGAGATTGCTTTGATTTTATGTGAAATTAATGATTATTAAATATACATATGAAACACAGTTCAGGCATGAATACAGATTATGTATGCTATACAAATATAATTTGATGTGGAAGAGTCATATCTTAAAGTGAAAAGGAGTTGCTTCCAGTTGTTAGATCAGTTTAGGTTACAGTGGCTGCTGTTGAATGTTTATAATTTGCCTAGACTCTCTTTTAGCCAAAGCATCGAGATAAAAAATTGTAGACTTTTGAAGTCAAAGATGCAGAACATTCATAAAATTATTGTTTTATGATTTGCGGCCTCTTCCTATCCCTACATCTACTTTAGACAACGTTGTGAGGAACACCAAATCTTTCTGTGTATTTAATAGTTATTAGCTGACCCAATTAGTAAGAAAAACAAAAATGGAGCACACCTCGAATTGGGAGAGAAGCTCGGCCATATAACTCGTTAGAGTTATAATAGCGCCATTGTATTATTATTAGGTGACCATTTACAAAGCCAATTGCAAGTTAGAGATCTTTCCTATCTAAAATAAGGCCCCTAATTTCAATTTACGTCCCACATCGAGCACACGAATCTCGAATAACTGATAGCACTAAGATTACTTACTTCATCGAGCACCGGTTCTTAGAGGGAATGCATCTCATATATGGTTCTAGTTCAATAAAAGACACAATCAGTGGTGCCGCTTTGATCCAGTCTTATCAAATGGGATACTTTTTTTAGCCAAAGATATGGAGATACTTTTTATTTTGGCTTAGAACAAATTTGATGCCTTTTTAATCAGCATAAAATAATATTAATGATATTTGATAACATTTAATCCATATCAAAAAATATTAATCTATGTATTCTTTTTAATTTTTAATATTTTCTAAAAAATTTTAACAACCCGTGAAAATCACGAAAAATAGTTAGGGGTCATATTACGTCATATCGTCATAAGTCATAATATTTTGTTGTTGCATTCTATGCTGTATGTGTACTAAATAAATACAACTCTGCCCGATATGTTTTTGTATCGAGGTATTTGATCAGCTGTTTTTGTTTACTTCTTCACAGGGCTTCGGAAAAGTATGTTTTGTGAAAGTCTTTGAAACAACCAAAAATGTGTAGATCTTTGATGGGCAAAATTTTTTCATATTTTTTTTATAGGCATCACTGTCCATTGCAGGTATTTTGTCTTAGAGGCGGGCAGCGCAACAAATATTTAAGTACTGATTCAAGAGGTCTAATACAATTCAAGAATCAGTTCTGGCAACTAGATCAGCTCATTTGACCCATTGAATTTTATGCAACAGTAAGAGCGCTTTCACATTACTCGGTGCGGAATCGGATCGACATTTTTGGTTTTTACCGAAAGTATACCGAAACCTTGCCGACCACATGTATTTCAATTGGCACTTTCACATTAGTGTTGCATATATGAAATCGGAGTTGATTGATTTCGGTATACCGCAACGCGGTAAGACTGGTCAGTAAAATTTGAGGAATTACTGCATACATTTTTGCGGCGTATAAAAGAAGAAGAACAAAGTCAGTAAAAAACTCGCGTCGGCTATAAATGTAGCAAGTTTTAATGTCTTCGTCTTCGCTAGAAGACATTATTGTTATTATTGAGTGATATGTTGAAGTTAAAAATTTTGTTTTGCAAATTTCGATGTTTGTTTTCCTATTTTCTGCCGACAACGCACCGAAAGTATTCCCACAAGTGTGAAAAACACAGCAACGCGGAATCGTTTCGGTAAGCTGAAAATACCGAGCAAAAAATGTCGATCCGATGTCGTACCGAGTAATAGGTTTGTTTCTTATTAAACTAGCAGCTAGCTGTCAAGTGAGCAAAACGGAAAGAATTGCGTTCATAAAGAGCGAAACGAACAGAAAATCAAGAAACGGAATAATAGTAAAAATTAGCGATTAGTAATTTGAATGCTATTTTTGACTGTTAATGGGTATTTTTTGTAAAAAAAACATTTAATTTTATTTATTTCTATTTCAAAAATTCAGAAAATTTCAAAAGTAATAAAATCAAAAGTATTCGTTTGTTTATTTTTTCAACAGCTGTTTCTTACTTTGTTAGCAAATAATTTCAGCTAGGGAAAATTTTACTAGCTGAAATTTGGAGCTGTCAATGTCTCTCTTCTGCTATTTTTTTGACTCAAGAAACGATTTGCCAGCCGAAACTTGGCTAATTATTCATAACTAGCTAATAATAAACGGACCTAATGTGAAAAGGCCCTAACTGTTTACCCAGAATGTTGTACTACAGCTACGAACTACATAGCTTACTACATCAGCTGATGACTGATTTTGTGGCAACGCTCGAAAATGTGAACACAATGTTGTAGCTCAGTGTAGCTCAAAGACGACATCTTTTTTTTTTTTTATTTTTGTACAGGGGATGCGTTAAATTCCATAAAAACTCTTTATTTTTTACAAGTTCAATTAAATTTTCCATTTCTTCGTCCTCCATTTCGAATTGCTGTCATTAAAAAATTGAGCTGTCAAACTTGTAGCGCGCTACAAAGTTAAAGTTAACTCTACTTCTACTACAGCCATAGCTACACATTGTGGGCATTGCAATGCAATTGTACTGTTATAACTTTTGACAACTCTTACTACGTACTACAGCAACACCATTCTGGGCAAACAGTTATATTACACGGTACACGCAAGACTTGCCAGTTCTAATAACAATTCGTGAGAGAGTTCACGTAGAAACTAAGCTGTTCCTAAAATCTTCGCATGCTACTTGGTTGGTTCCAGAAAATACTGTTATCTTGTACCCCATTTTCTCCAACGTCTTCATTTTTGGTTTCACACTCTTTACGATTATGAAATTTATATTTATTTCCGCAATACGTAATATGTTTAGTAAATTTTGCGCTTTTTTTTTAATTGAATTGCAACATTTTGCGTGTATTTTCAGATTCTCACTAGCGAATTAAATGCGAATCTTGCGTACATACATATATACGCTTGCTACTACGTTTATTCAAGTTTATTTCCACAATGAAAAAAAGGCAATTGTGTATCTGCAAGTACATATGTATATGCAAATAGGCATAAATCACGTATTTAAATGGAGGATGGCTATTGGAAACCTCTATGACATTTCACGCAGCGTACGCAGTGTGTGAATTATACATATATTAGCTTTTATTATACGCTTGCCTCTCCCTCTTGCTTTGCAGATATATGTATGTATATGTATATCCCATAATCGGGATGAAAAATTGCAATTTTCACATTGAACTTTGTGAAATGAAGAAATATAAACAAAATATGGACTTTATTGCAAGTGTAGCTTGCGTGCTATGCGTATATTTATGTATGTTTGTATGTGTCGGCATATTGATGGTATATGTATATCGTAGTGCATCACTGGTTTATACGTACATACACACATAGCGAATTTGATTTAAAATAGATTTTCTGCTGTAATGCATAAAATTGAAATTATCAAGCGGCAATATCTACACATACAATTATACATTCATACATATGCAAGCATGTTAATACATGTTTTCTTCCTGTTGCCTTTTGCTATCACGTTCAAGTTTGCTTTACAATACACGCCACCTTTTACTACATAGTTTTAATAAATTGTTAATTAATAAAATTTAGACAAAAAATATTAAAGAGCTATTTTTTTTTAAAAATTTTTGTGTCAACTTTAAAGCCAACGAAGCACACATATTTTATGTTATTGTCTCGCTGAAATGTCATAACGCTGGCTATCATAGCTTAATATTGTAATTTATGCCAGAATATTTATTACTTTTCTGTGAAGCTCGTCTTTATATACTTACATTTTCATTAACCACACGTTGTTTAATCCATTCATTTTCTAAACTAGTTTCCAATGAAACTGAGTCCATGCAACGTCTGCGACAGAAGTTTCTCGCCGTCAGCCAATCCTCTTCCACTCCCTTCAATTGTGGATCACGCCAAGAGAAGAAGTAACTGTGGAGAGGGAAATAGTAAAAGATAGCTTAATAATAAGGAATTTAATTTAAAAAAATATCAGAAAATAGTAGTTTTCTAGTACGAAATCAGCGGAAAAATTCGACAAAATAAAAAAAAAAAATTTTGACTGATTTCGTAAATTTTAGCGATATTTTATTTATACTTTATACATTTTTTTGTTTAGGATATTTTGAGCTTTTTAATCAATATTTTTTTTTAAAGAAAAATTGTGGTGTGAAAAATTAATATTTTTTTGTAGAAGTTAGAGACCAAAAAGTTTAATTTTCCACCACTAAAATTTTCCTAAAAAAAAAATCAAAAATAATAAAAATCTCAATAAAAAAAATTGAAGTAATTATTTAAAAAAAGGCTAGAAAAAACAAAGACATTTGACTTAATCAATCTAACTTTCAATTTCAACAGTGTTAATTTTTCAAAAATTGTTTGATTTTTTTTATTTAGCATAGCACTTTGATCTTAATCTTTCCTTTAATTTTTGCTATTAAATGCCACTTTAAAATGCTTATTTATTCATATTAACATATAACTTTTACGCCTACTTCATACTCACCCTTTGCCATCGGGTGTTTTCTCATGGATAATCCTTTGCGCGCACAGTTGTGGATTTGGTGGATCTAGAACGCGGCCATTCGAAAATTGCGCGCAACTTAAACTTGCAATGGCAAGCAAACAAATACCGGTCACTACGAACGATTTCATTTTAACACCTTTATTATTATTTATTTATATTATTAAATTAATTTTAAATTTTGTATTTCCTTTTTCAATATACAACAATATTAGCTTTTTGTTACTTTAACACTTTCGTTTTCGCTTTAAAAACAATAGACGCCACCGCAAACGCGTTCATCACAAAATGACATGAAAATTTGTATGCCACTCTGCTTTATATACGAGCACTTGCAACAAAATGAGTGCACACAGAGCTCTCAGCATTATTGAGTGAGTAACTGGTGAATATGTTGAGAGCAGGGACCGTAACGGTTATGAGTTATATGCAGAAAGTTGATTTTTAACAATTATTTTCAGAGTTTTATTTTTCGATCAGAAAGTAAAAGTAATTCTTTGTGTTTTTTTGATTTTTCGATCAGAAAAAAAAGTTATTTTTTTAGTTTTATTTCTCGATCAGAAAATAAAGGTAATTTTTTGAGTTTTATTTTTCAATCAGAAAAAAGAGTTATTTTGTGAGTTTTATTTTTCGATCAGAAAAAACTTTTATTTTCTAAGCGAAATATAAGACACAAATCTTAACTTTTATTTTCTGAGCCAAAAATAAAATTGAGAAAATAATTATTAAACATCAATTTCTGTATAAAAATTGAAAAAATAGTAGCTAATGCATCTATGTAGAGGTAGTCTGCGTCACGGTGATTATATCTGTGTACATCTTTTACATTTAGCATTTGTCTTTCAGCATAATTTTCTTAGACAAAATTTGAAAAATAACGATTATTTGTAATCTCTGGTTGAGAGTACACTGTGCCATCACACCATCAGCACTACCACTGTTGTTGGTCAATGCAATGTTGGTTGCTTTGCCCAATTTGTATTTTGAGTGCTATGTGATGATCTCAACTGTTGAATGTTTGACTGTTGACGCATAAAATGCTATTGAGGCATAAGCGAGTATGTATGCATTTGTTGTTGTTTGTATACGTGATTTGACTGCTCGAAATTTGCATTAACATTGAGTAGATTTATTGAAACAAAAGGTTTTTGGACGGCTAAAATTTTAGTGAGTAAATTGAAAAGAAAAGACAAAAAAAACTGTTGTAGGTAAATAAAAAAGTAAAAACTACAAGAAGTTACTCGGTGTTATGTGTTTGTTTGAGTTGTTATAGTGGCTGGTCAGGCATTGTATTTTTAAAACTCTATTTAATTTAATCTCTGAGAAAAAAAAACAATGCCAAATGCGCTTAGCAGGCCGCTATAGTACATTTAATAAGAGATTCTTAGAAATTTTTAATCCAGCTAATTCAGACATACTTTTGTTAAAGCTGCCTATATCATTTTCAATTCCGTTTTTTCATCAAAAATTGATAATAACTTTCATATAGACATGTTTTTGCATGCACTTATGTACATGCATACACACTTCTTTACATATGTATGCATATACAATTCACTAGCGTGTTTTTTTTTTTTGGTGTCAGCTGAGTATTGAATACCTAATTGACTTGAAGTCATGCCATCACTGCTGCAAAGATTTTCTCTAAAAATTTTCGCTTCAATTTACTTAGTTCCACCCGTTTGCATTTTGGTTATTTTTGGTAGCCAATATTTACAGTTTACTTGCGTTTCGGTAAGTGGCTTTTTACGCTGTATTTGATTGCCTTTTGTAGCTGCAGAAATTATGCAACTTAACTTACTCAGCTTCAAAAGGTTTTGTGAATAAGTAAAGTAAAGAAAGAAAAAAAGATAACAAAATAAATAAAAAAAAACTGGCTTCTATTTAGCTGTTGTATTTAAAAAAAACGTGACAAATGCAATATTCGTTTGCATTTAAAATAGAAAAATTAAAGAAAATATTTTTTCTAAGTTTAAAAATAGTGTTTGTTTTGGAAACAGCAAATACACAGTGATAATATGTAATACAATATAATGCAATTACAGCTAAAAGTGCAATTGTTAATAGAAATCTCAAACATAACACGCAATAATATTTGCAATTTACACTTCCCGCAGCCATTTGTGCTTTACTGATTTCTCTAAATCATGTACAACCTAATAAATACTTTTCCGACAGGGTAGGAATATGATTAGGGTTGCCAGATGCCTTTCCCGAAAAAATCAGTACATAGCCTTCCAAAACAAAACAATATATGCGGAGAAAACCGTCTTCACCCGGCAAATTTGATGGATGTGATAGTCCGAAAACTCTCTCACTCGTCAAAGTGCATAACAATTATGCCGTGGTTATGCTTACGACAATACTCGACGAGCAACGTGTAATTGTTGTTGTGCACTGCGACGAGTGAGAGAATTTTCGGACTATCACATCCATCAATTTTGCTGGGTGAAACAAGCACTCAGCACGCCGAGGTTTCGGGGTAATAATGTGTTATATTGTGCATGTGCGCTCTAAACATCGATTTAAGAGTAACCAACTCTCGCCGATGACGAAAATGTTCCCGAATTTCATCGGTGTTTTGCTCGTAAGCATAACCACGCATAACCACGGCATTACAAACGTGAAATGAAAACAGTTGGAAAATTAAAAACAATGCAGGGTAATAAAAATGAATTTTTTCAGTGTCGGCTAAAAATCAGTAAAAATCAGTACAAAATCCAAAAAATCAGTATTTCTTAAGGTTTTTAAAACCATCAGTACGGTGCACGAAAAATCAGTATTGTACTGATCAAATCAGTACGTCTGGCAACCCTAAATATGATGTATTTTGGAACGATTTTCCGGCATCCCCTTTACACTAAATCATGTACAACCTTATACTTACCCTTAAATAGGCGCAAAAAGCAGAAAAAAACAAAAAAAAACACTACGTACAACTGCATATAAAAAGAAAGACTTAAGACACGAACTCACATTGAACTGCGACGACAAGAGCGACGCCTTCACGCGACGTATTCACGGTTAATTTACTTTCGTTGCAGTTGTTGTTATTTTTTGTCTTCTTTACGACATTACTGAGGTTCAAGGGTTCAACATTTTGTATGTTTTACATTTATTATGTGTTTATTGTTGCTTATGATCCTATTTTTGTAGCGCATTTCTATTCAGTTACCCTATAAAGTCAGCTTTGGCTGGCAACCATATAATTTCGACATTTTTGCTCTTCACTCTTGAACAGGGCAAAGTGCAAAAAGCAAAGATCGCCACTGGATCCAAATAAGTATTATTTCATTAATTTTCTGATTTCATGAAAGGGATTTCTTTTTTGTGCATACATTTCATTAAGCACAGCCGCACTCTGCGCTATGCGTCATTCGACTTCTTGTTGTATTGCATTCGCTGTGGATGACTAGTGAATTGAAGTTGCCGTCTTTTTTGCTTGTGTTTTTTTTTTCTGATGATATTACTTAATATCAGACAAGTTTTCGTTTATCAAAAAATAAGAAAAAAAGCGTGTATAATAATTTTTGCTGTTTCTTATCGACTCTACAGTTTCGTTATAGCTACAGACGGCATATGCATTTTAGTTATGGAGGGCTCGCTATAACGCGAATTTTCAGAAAAAGATTTATCGCAACTTTGCTTGATGAATTTTAGTTTTATATGCACATAAATATTTATATATAAACATGCATATATTTATTATTAAATTGGCCGCTGTGGTGCAGTGGGTAGAGTGCTCGCCTGCTATGCCAGAGGTCTCAGGTTCAAACCACGGTCCGAGAAATAAAAAAAAAAAACACCAAAAATGTTTCTAATTAGTAAAAATCCAATTATTGGGTTTTTTAAGAGCAGCGGTCACCTCTCGGCAGTGGACGGCATACCCTCCGAGAGTATTTCTGCCATGAAAAAGCTTCTCACAAAAAAATGCATTCGCCGTTCGGAGCCGGCATAAAACTGTAGGTCCACCCAATTAGTAGGAAAAACAAAAAGGGAACACACCTCAAATTGGGAGAGAAGCTCGGCCATAAAACTCGTCAGAGTTATAATAGCGCCATTGTATTATTATTATTGTATATTTATGTGCATTGTACATACGTGCCATTAAGCGGCTGTTCGTGTTTTGATGCTGACATAGAGATGAGCAGATTGAATGTTGGTTATTTTAAATTTTTGGTGAAATTATTTTATAGCATGTTTTTGTTGCTGTTGTCGTTAATGTGCGACTACATGCCCATTGACCTTGGGCGCTGATAGACATACCTACCTACATACATAAATAATGCATAAATATGATAAAAATCCAGCTTTTTATGTAACTACAATTTGTATAGCCCAGATGGAAAGTGAATCTCTGCATCGTAATGTCATATGATAAAAAATAAAAAATAAAATATTTGAAATGCTTTACAAGCGTTTTCACGTTCATTCAGCAAGGTGTGTACGCAGAGACCTTCGAGTAGCAGGTGAGAAACTGCATTTTTAGCTTTGAAAATAATTTAATGTATCGGGACGTGCGGCACATATTTAAATATCGTACAATGATCGACTTAAGTATGTATTTAAATTTCACAGATGCTATTAAAACATAAAAATATGAGGGGTATTCGCTATCCCTAGCAAGATAGCAAGATAGCACGGATTGCAAATATCCTAGACCAAAATATGCTACACATCGAGATCACCCCATTGCACAGTCGTAGGAAATTTTAAGAAGCAGCCAAAGGGACGCGTTCATCACTCACTTTTTAATAAATAAATCATTTTATTTTAGTAAATTTAATAAATACACATAAAAAATAACATTTTAAGCAAAATTCGAATGATCAAATTGAAATTGAAATTAGCAATTGGCAAATGTCAGGTGACGCAGGGTCGCAATTAATTTCCTACACTTCATAGCAAATAAATATACATAGGTTTTGGTGTAGCATATTTTTGAAGTCTAGCATATTTTTGTGCGCCTGTATTTTGTTGTTGTGCGTTGTAAAACTTTGCAATCCGTGCAATCCGTGCTACGTGCTAGGGTTATGCTATGGATAGCGAATACCCCTATGGTATTTTTCAGTGTGCCGACTGAGTTGTTGTTGAATATGATTCCAACGGCTGTCATATGCATGTTATATAGGTTTTTTTTTACATGAAAAGGAATCATCGTGAGCGTTTAACCCGTCAGAGTACTAAACTTCATACTGTCAACACTAGGCTCTAGGTCCGTTGTGATCTCGTCGTTAGCCTTTGTTCAACTTGCAACCACAAGCCTTTGGCCAGATTCTTCATTGAACGCGCTGGTATATATATCTATATATATCGTACAGGATATATATACATACATACAGTATCTACAACGTACATGCATATACATATATTTACATAGCATTACACATTTATCAAGCACACGAACAAGTGGTGATATCCGTATTACACCACATCAATTGTGTGTATGTGCATTTTCATTATCGCCTTGAATATTTTTGCCGGCATTTGGAGTCATAATTGCGAATACTTTCGTATGGTGCGGTAAGTACATATGTATAGACATACTTACATATATATGTAAAAAACTGGGTTTAGTTCGGATATGCGAATATTTCTCCATAACACACATCCAAATATGCTGATAAAGTCATGTATATGCATATATAAATACGTATATTTGTAATTGTGTTTCATGTAGATATATATACATATATATAAATGTATATATATATACATATCCATACTCTGTATATATGGATATATGTATGTTTAAAGGTGTAATGTAAATATTTATTTAAGAGAAAGTGAGCTTATGGTAAACGATAATGCATACAGCATTTTTTGCTGGAATCTTTGCGTCGAATGCTAATTTCAACAATACGAGGCATATGTATATGTAAATATGTACATATAGTTGATATTTATCTATACACTCAATAAGTGAGATAAAAGAAAATGGGCATGCATTTGGGTTTATTTATTTGTTTGTCTGTTCTCTTAAACAAACAAAAAATAAAATAAAAAACAAAATTAAGTACTTATTTCACAAAAATTCATAAAAAACTAATCTAACGAATTAAAAACGGCAATAAAAAATTTATTATTATTCACATAAATGTTGACATGTATGCATCCATTAGACGTCTCTAAGGCCTTTGCTAAATAGGTCAACATAATAAAGGAAATTTAATTTTTTTTATGGTGCGTTTGTTTTTGTAATGTTTACAGTAATATTTAGTAGCTCTGGGTAAACGTTTAGGTTAAGCAAACTTTAACTGGGTTTTGAGCAAATGAATTGATAGTAACTTCCTGATTAAATTGTAAGCATTCGTATGTCATATCTACATTAATTTGTACATATGTATGTATGTACGTTTATTTATCATTCACTTAATAGCTGTCTACTCAAAAGTTTTTACTTTCTGGTCAACTAGCTTTAGTAGTGGAAGTAGGTATTCGTTACTCGTTCTACACTTCATAGCCGCATCTACTCGCTCTGCAAAAATGCCACCCACTCGCTAGTAATAAGGAAAACAATGCACATGAGGAGTAGATATTCAAATCAACTTTATCCAATAAAAAAAATTACATTACCAGCAGGTTGAGAGGGTGCAGCTCAGGGTAGACATATTTTCAAAAACAGCTAATATGACTAGAAGTGCCAATCTCCTATAGGCTTCTATGTATGTACAGCCAGAACCTTTGCGTTTTTCTATTACTGCGAAAGTGAAAATCGACGCTCTTTCGTAATTATTCTTGACATGGCAACGGCAAAAAACAGAAAAACAAAAAGTTTTATGCAAAATTGGTATTCATAGCCATTTAAAGAAAAAATAATAAACACGGGGAGTTGGTACGTACTTATGTACAAGTACCTATATACATATATGTATTTTTTCGGATTTGTGCGCTTGCATATATAAAAATGTTCATATATGCTATGCAGCCATATTTATGAAACCAAATTTTTTATATACAGAAATTAAGAAAAAAAAAAATGGTATACCATATACATATTTAAATTCCTATACATATCTATGTATGCATGCGTGTATGCACGTACAATGTGTCTATATGTACGTATCATTTGCACTTGAAAGTGAGTCTATGTAATTCAAAAAAGGAAGTAGGTATAATACGTTTTTTTCTTGTTCGGTTTGTTCACAAAATTTTTGAATTGTCTCATTAGCATGCAGCAGGCAATACATATGTACATAAGTACGACTATTAACCGCCAAAAAAATGTTGAACTGCAAGTTTTCATATATTAACTACTTGTCACATACCTATGTACGTAAATACAGCCACCGCATATATATTATGTTAGTTTTATTGATTAATAGAGGATATTTACAAAGTACTATGATATCACATAATATGGCCTCTGTTCGAAAACCTTGGCCTCTAAGCCCATATATGTAGCATAGATACATATACATATTAATGGTCAATCGAAATGGCTGACTCTGTGCAAATTCCGTAACCAATTGGATTTTTCCAGACTTGCAAACATATGTATTTATATGTGCAAGCAATTTTAGTGAGATGCTAAAAATCCATCCATCAATGACGTACATATGTACATATCAAAACCAGTGACGTGAGGAGACATGATTTGGCCATACATGAATAGCGGTACTCTATTATGTGACGTAATTTATGTCACTGGCAATTTTCATGTGACATTAAATAAACTAAGGGGTGGCCGAATCCTGACCGGTAAACAAACAAATTAAACTGTTCAAGTGGATAGTTATTAAGCCCAATTTGTAGTATAAAAATAATTAAGAATTTAATTTAGAGTTATATCTATGTATGTACATTAGGCATATAACAAATTTTGACGAAAAATTTGGCATACCACCACGTGGTGTCAAATATTGTACAAATAATGAATATCACTTTTTTAGGTGATTTCGGTTCAAAAACGTTCCGCGCAAAAATGGATTTCTAAAAACAGTCAGATTTTTTTTAAATTTTTTTTAATATTTTTATTTTTACATTTTTGTCCATTGTTATATGAAAAAAGTTTTAAATTTAAAGTATGTTGTGATTTACACAATGGTAAAATGTCTTGCACAATTTTAATTGCACGCTCTGAAGAAAAACGTGTACACTGTACAAAACTTTTTTTGTTTTTTTCAGAAGTTCTGATAGAAAAGTAATTTCGTTTTGCGCGGAAACTTTTTTGCAATTTCGCAAAAAAGAAATATAATGGGGTTCATACTTTTTTATGCTCTATTCGACTATGGTATGCCGTTTTTCGTATTTGCAAAAGTTGTAAAAAGTTATATGCCTAATGTACATATGTATATGCGACAGTGTTCAACGTGTTAAATTTTAAATTTCTTGTTGCTTATCTTCTGTGAATGTATCTTTATAGTAACGTCAGCTCATTAAATTTGACCATCACCTTCAGAAAATACTCTATTGCTTTATGTTCTGACTTTTTAAAGGTGAAGAGTGAATGTCATAAAATTTTTGGCTAGTCTCCAATACATGCACTTATGAAGGTAATATTCTCCAATGGTGTAAATTGTTATTCAGCGGACGTTGTCTATTAATTGACACCGGTGGAAGTTGCCAAATACTTAATTGATAAGCAGTTATATGTACTAACGTTGAAACAGTTGAATATGTACTTATGTGCCCAATAAACATCAAGTAAAAAGATCTCAAATCTTCCTCAATTTGAGCTTAGCAACATTCTCAAAAGTTTATCTAACGTTTGAGAAAATGTGCCCTTTTATTTGAGAACGCTATCAACGGTTAATTGGGATGCATTTGAGAACTAAAGTTTGAGTTTTGAGAATAGGGTTAGCTCTCAAATGCGTCTTAAGTTGAGAATTGGGAAAAATGTTTATGGGGTGTGTAGGTATTCTCGGTACCATTACATATGTACATATATCTGTAAGTATGCATATGTGGAAACCAGTCGTACACAGCATTGGCAGAGCTACAAATCAAGCATAACATCCAGATAACCGTGGTAACATCCGTCTTTATTTGATTACAAAGAGATCCAAGTCATTTCGAACTTTGTAGTGCCACCTATTGGCCGAGCAAGAATCATTTCAAATGCATTTACCCAGAATTTACAATAAGTAATCAACTTCAACCTTAATAATCTCAAAACAAAAACGGACCTAATAGGATCATTCGATTTTAACCCCTTCAATTATGTAGTTATGTAGGTACATTATTCGTAAATTGCGATAAAAGTGCCCGTTTAGAAATGTACCTAAATGGTGTAGAAAAAAGAATATCGATTACAAATGTATCGGTTCTTTTCTAGGACAAAGTCCACAACAAGCTGGATTTTATTAAACACGCTTTATCGATAATGCAGTTTACGCTCGCGTCAAATCAGTGGCAACGGTTACACGGTCTAAACGAATCATGATATTTGGATAACGACCATATGTTGTTGTTGTTGTTGTAGCCACCAAGACCATATCGATGGTTTTGCTGAATCGCAAACTTGTGCTACACACGTTCAATATGAGTTTTGCGGTATTACATACTGCGAACTTAAAGGCCCTGTTACATCTTCAATCCATTCTGTCAATATGTGATATGGATTAATGGTGTAGCATCAGATATTGGTGAATATTGCTATGGATTGATGGTGTAACATGGCCCTAGTTATACGATCAATAGCCGTGTTTCACATACGGTGATCCTAACCCAGATAAAAATTTTTGCATGTAAATGCAACAACAAAGATTTCAGCTCGATTAAACCAGATAAATTGCTGGTTCAATTTCTGATCCGCCCTGTTCGATTTGTTTTTTCCGTGCTGATTTGGCAGCACAGTGCTTTTTTGATTTGGCAGAACTGAAAACTGACATTTGTGTATGTATACATATATATAAATATACCCTGCAGTAAATTTGTTTCACTGCTAAATGATCATTGATCATTCTTTGTTGAATATTCATCACTATCGTTTTGCGTTGGTGCAAGCAAGCAAGCTATATTGAAACACCAAACGAAATACCATCTAGGCGGTTAAAAACCCATGAGCCAGCTTGTATTTCGGTAGCTTTTTTGACATTTGGCAGCTTTTCTGACAAATTTTTCAATTTGACTACTATAAAACAAATTATATTTAAAATAAAAAATATATGGAAATAAAAATTTCAAATTTGCCTCTTGTAAGCTTCTGCTTTGGCCGTAAGGGGACAGAAGAAGTCCGGAAGAAAAATTATACTGCGCACTGGCTTATCCTTATAACATGGAATACATAGCTATCCCGCCATTTGAGTTTCATAATTTATTTCAGTAATTTAAATTCAAATTTCCAAAAAAATAATTTTTGAAATAGTTATTTTCATTTAGTTTGAAGTTTAAAGTCAATCAAATTGTTTTTGAGGGAGTATTTGTCTCTTTTCAACGTACAGAAGAATTGTTTTTGCGCTATTATAACTCTGACGAGTTTTATGGCCGAGCTTCTCTCCCAATTCGAGGTGTGCTCCTTTTGTTTTTCCTACCATTGGACAGTTTTATGCCGGCTCCGAACGGAGTCATATAGGCATGAGGAAAGCAAACCATTTATTTGAAAAAATTCAGCAGCCTTTATATGAAAACATTCACTGATGACTCCTCATGACGAATTTCATCAGTGATTCATAAAGGATTCATTTCAGATTTTTACTGCTGGGTATATGTTGTATATGTTTCTTCTTCTTTTTAGTTCTTTGCAAGTGCAGCCAATTTTCATTATGAGCCGGATTGTTTCAGTAAAAATTTATCTTAACCCAGACCCAGATGTAATAACTGAAATGCCCCTAATCATTATTCAAATAAAGAAGATTGTGCACTCAGCCATATTCAGCAAAATATTCATCCGTGAGACTGGGTTCATTTTGGTTACTACGTCACCAACTGCGTTATCGACGAGAAAGAAAATTTGCAAACAGGCAAAAAATACCTTTATGGAACTATTATTCACACAAATAAATACGCCGCACTTTATTTTTCTTTATTTAAAATAGTTTTTTAATATAAATTTCACATTTATCGCACACAATCTTTAGTTATTAGAAAACCGGAAACGAAACTGGGTGAAAGAGAATTTATGTTACTACGTCACTAAATCAGCTGATTCTGTCAAATTTTGGATGAACGCATAGCGGGACCGCTGAATGCACAATCTTCTTTATTTGAATCATGGCCCCTAAAGGTGAAACCCCACTTAGCTGCAGCGACGATGCAACTGCGATTCAACTTCAATTGCAGTTCTCTTGGTATACCGCACTACAACTGCACTACAACTGCAGCTGCGATGCAATTTTTTTGTTTAGTTGTATAAAAACATTGGAAAAAAATGGACACAAGCGAACTTGATGCGGTTATTATTGCGTTTTTATGCGAGGAAGAAGAAAAGAAAGAAGTGGAAAATGCTAGACAAAGTGCAAAAATGTGGTTGCATGATATTTCAAATTCGAGGTATGAAGAAAATTAATTTTTCCTCGTCAAATTCCATTTAATTTGCAACTATATTTTGAAGTGCAGTTAGCTATACCGCACTATGCGACAACGTAACTGCACTGCAGATGCACTGCGCGACAGTTTTGCCTAGTTGATCAACTTCGTCGCGAAGTGTCGCGCAGTGCATCGCTGCTGCAGCGTAGTGCGATATGCTCCATTTAAATCCATGCAAAGAATATTAAATTGAATCGCAGCTGCATCGCAGCTGCAGCGTAGTGGGGTTTCACCTTAATATGCATGGAGATCCATGGATTTCATCAGTATGTATTGACCGTGTGACCGCTGCCAATTGGTGCAATCTTTTTCCAGCATTTTTTCTGCCTTGTATTACGCTAAATATCATTAAATAAAATAAAATACTATCCATACGCAGTGGTAAATTTATTTATAATCAGTTACTAATTCCACAATAAACACAAAATTCTATTAATATAGCAAATACACTAGCACAGCAATTGTATTTCATAACCCGGCCATTTGTGGCGTCATTTTGTATTCATGGCCGCTAGTGCATAGATACTAACAAGGAATCTTCTTATTGCGTGTTTAATTAAATAAAGCAAATAATATGGGACGGCGTTGTTGTGTTGCGGGTTGCAGTTCCACTTCGCGTTTACCAGAACATCATGGCGTTACCTATCATTCATTCCCCTTGGATGCAAAAATACGCGCTATTTGGATGCGCAATACACGCGTCAGTGGTGACAGGCAAATCACAAAAAGCGTACTTGTTTGCTCGAGACACTTTCGGCGTGTTGATTTCCAACCACAACGTAGCGGTAAATATTTACTAAAGCAAAGAGTTTTTCCGACGGTCTTTCCTTGGGGTAAAATTGACCCGAGTCAAGTGGAAGCCGATTTGGAGGAATTGCGACACACTAGCATTACGTCAACAGCGGCAAATATGGCTGCTGCTAATCAGTCGGCAGAGGATGCTACCTTAGCAACAGTTGAGGCAAAAGTTGCCCAGATAATGGCGGAAACAGCTGAACGCAGTGCTGCGAAACTTAATGCAAGTCTACTGAAGGACGATGGACAGTCGGATTTGAATTCGTCGACATTGTCTTCGCCAACACCGGCGGCCACAGTTAAATTTGAGCCAGTCACAACATTCAATCCGGGTGCACGCCTCGAAGCGCAAGATTTCGATGGCATATGGCATGCTGCTCGTGTTGTCGAAGTGGATAATGATGATCGTGAGGTACTGATCAAATTCGAACGTTCCAATAAAAATAAATCAGCAGTTGGTGGTACTGAAGAGTGGATTCCCATGAATTCTACACGTTTGCGACAAAAGATTTCCACAAAACCTATACCAGTTTTTGAGCTTGAGGAAAAATGTATGGCCCGCTGGTCAGGACCACGCAAATTTCCGGGTACTATAAAGAAAATACTTGGAAATGATATGTATGAGGTTCTATTCGATGATGGTTATGTGAAAAATGTGCGTGCTCAACATATGAATAAAGTACTACCTGTAGAACCGGCAGAGCAGCTGCACGTGCGTAACAACGTATCGCCATCCATTCCGCTTACAAATATACTACAGACAACTGCTGCTACAACTATGCAGCAAGGCTTTTCACCGCTTAAGACACCAAAGGCTAAATCGCCATTAACTTTGGCAGCTAGTAGGGGTGGGTCTGGCAGTAAAAAGCGCGCTGCACCGGGTGCGCGTAAAGATTGGCCTTTGCTGGATCTTTCGAAATTGGATTTATGTATGTTGCTGGATTTTTACACCTATACCAATTTTTACATATTAATTAATAATTTATTTTTCGTTATATTTAGCAACCTTGAATTTGCCGAATATTCCTCAAGATGGCGAATGGACATGCCACTGGGTAAACGATCAGCCAATCGGACGCGAAGGTTTCCTTATTGTCGGCGAACATCGCAAGCCAACAGTTATCGTTGAGGATTGGCGCTTGCCGCCCGGTTGGATAAAACATATGTATCAGCGTTCGAATGTATTGGGCAAGTGGGATGTAATATTGGTTTCACCGGGCGGCAAGCGTTTTCGTTCAAAAACTGATTTGAAGCAATATTTGGAGGAACAAGGTCAAGTGTATAATCCTGATATATACGATTTTAGTATACATCGTCGGCGTGCCAAAGATATTAATGCCTACGTTTATACGCCGGATTATACACCACAAGTGCCGCCAAAGCCAAAACCACTTGACACTACCATGGCCGCAATGGATGTGGATAGTGTGAATGTGGTTAGTAATGCGTTATCTATTAGTAGCGCACAGTATATTGAGACGCCAGTTGCTACAGCTGTACCACCAGCTGAACTTATGACACCAACCTTAAGCTCACCGACCAGCAAACAACTGCTCGGTAGCGGCGGCATGGAAGCTATTAATAGCACAGACAATGCGGATGGCATATCTGCACGTTCTGTGGAGACGACTACGCCGCTTGAAGATGGTTTTGGTAAGTGTAGACATGAGAGATTTTGTAGAAATTTTGCGGTGTGAGGAATAAATTTTTGTTTTTATTTGCTTACAGCTTACATTGGTGGTCTGAAAGTGCAAATTATAGACAATCTCTTTAGATGCCCACAAGAAGGCTGTTTGAAGAACTTTCGCAAGGAAGATCATTTACAAATACACGTCAAGCACTATCATCAAGATTTAATTAAGTATGCAAAATTAATTATTAACATTTTCAGGGTGCGCACCGTAATCCCGAATTTTTAAAATCCAGACAGGACATAATTCAGACAATTTTAAAAATCCAGAAACTACAAAATCCAGAGAGTACAAAATCCAGAGAGGACAAAATCCCGACAAATCATAATCCAGACAAGACAAAATCCAGGCAGGGCCATCACTCTGTAGCTCTATTTGAAAGCGAAATTCAATTCGAAAGCACAAGCGTAAAAATAATATCAGGAGGAAGAAAAAGAAGATGAGGAAGCAGAAGTAGCAGAAAAAGTGGAATAAAAATAAGAAGAAGAAGAATGAGGATGATGACGATGATGAAGAAGAATAAAAATAAGAAGAAGAAAAAGAATAAAAATAAGAAGAATGAGGATGATGACGATGATGATGATGATGAAGAAGAATAAAAATAAGAAGAAGAATGATGACGATGATGATGGTGAAGAAGAATAAAAATAAGAAGAAGAAGAATGAGGATGATGACGATAATGAACAAGAATAAAAATAAGAAGAATAAAAATAAGAAGAAAAAAAAATATAAGAAGAACAAGAAGAAGTATAAATATAAAAATAAGAAGAAGAATGAAGATGATGACGATGATGATGATGAAGAATAGAAATAAGAAGAAGAATAAGGATGATGAAGAAGAATAAAAAAAAGAAGAGGAAGAAGAATAAAAATAATAATAAGAAGAATGAGGATGATGACGATGATGATGATGAAGAAGAAGAAAGAGAAAATGAAGATGAAACAACAGAACAACAACCAGATCCTTACCAACACCAACAACAACAATAAGAAGAAGAAGAATTAGAATAAGAGGAAGAAGAAAAAGAATGAGGATGATGACGATGATGATGATGAGGAAGAATAAAACAAGATGAAGAAGAATAAAAATAAGAAAAAGAATAAAAATAAGAAGAAGAAGAAGAATGAGGATGATGACGATGTTGATGTTAATGATGAAGAAGAAGAAGATGATGACGAAAGAAACAACAACCAGATCCTTACCAACACCAACAACAACAGTAAAATCAAAAACAATAACACAGTTATGATGCTTATTCAACGTGAAAAAATCCAAATTTTTGTCGGGATTTTTTTGTCTGGATTGTGTAGTGTCTGGATTATGATTAGTCTGGATTTGGTCGTGTCTGGATTTTGATTTGTCTAGATTTGGTCGTGTCTGGATTTTGATTGGTCGGGATTTGGTCGAATCTGGATTGTGTATTTCTGGGCCCTCACTCTGTAGTTCGATTCGAAAGTACATTCGTACTGTATAGAATATATGGAATAGAATTCGAAAACGAACGAATTTTCTTTCGAATCGAACTACAGAGTGAGGGCCCAGGATTATGTGTTTCTGGATTTTGTTTTTCGGGATTTCGTTACACACCCACATTTTCAAAATTAATTATTAACATTTTCAAAATTAATTATTAACATTTTCAAAATTAATTATTAACATTCTTTTCTTGCAGACTTTTAGGCACTTGCCCTAAAATGTTGGAATTAGCAGAAAAACGCACACACAGCAATCCGGATCAACATGACCAACCAACACCACGCAATCAAATACCAAATCAGCAATTTTTCTTAAAAGTCCATCAACAAGATTTACTACTAAGTCGTGGTCATCGTCGCACTGCAGGCGTACATGCAGGCGGCACAACAACATTAACAACTGACGCTGCTCCACAGTTAACGCAGTGTACTACGTCCCCTACGGATATTCAAAACGCCGAAATCGAGGAGGTAAAGCATGAAGCAGTAAGTGCTGCTCCAGGCGCAGCAAATGTCACACAGAGCCTCAATGACACTATAACAACTGCAGCCGAGAAAAATAGTCAAAATAGCACAACAATGGATATATCAAACACGATTCTCTCATCTTTGGATGACAGTCTACACACGGCGGATGTTGGTGGTGCCGCAGTGGCGCCGCCAATTAAACGCGCAAAAGTATCAAGCAACAAGCGTAGTCTTGGTGCGCGCAAAAGTAATCGCCAACGTACAACCAAACGTTATTTGACGGCAGCACAAGCCGCTGCTGGTGGTGGCGCTGGCGGTGGTGTTGCAATATTGCCCATGCTAACCGGTGATGGCAGCAGCTTTGGTGCATCTGAATTCGAGGAGACACGTCACTCATTCAACGCCACACCCGATGCTAAAGTGGTAGTGGATGTGGGCAAGAAACGCAAATCTTCAGGTGCGCTTGCAACACCAATGAGCAGCTTGGATTCGCCAGTTACCGCCGATTCGGGTTCATCATCATATCCGCCACTAATGGCGCCTGGCTCAAATGAAGCAGAGAACGCCAATGCCAACAACAACAATCAGCCGCAGTACATTAAAGAGAATGGTGAAATAATAAAAATTGTCAGCATGCGCCAGGAGGAGATAATCAATTGCTTATGCTCCTATGGCGAAGAGGATGGTCTGATGATACAATGCGAGCTGTGCTTATGCTGGCAGCATGGCATTTGCAATGGCATCGATAAGGAAGTCGATGTGCCAGATAAATATGTTTGTTACATTTGTCGCAATCCACAGCGCGGTCGTGACGGCATGCGCTTCAAGCACGATCAAGATTGGTTATATGATGGCAAGCTACCAGTGGCCAACTATCACATTGCCAATCCAAATCTAACAAAACGTTTCGATTTACTCAAAAAGTCACATACGCTCACCGGCAATTTGGTGGAGTTGAAGCGTTTCATGCATTCGTTGCGTGTCAAAATCAATATTGCCAATAATCGTTGTCATCCCAAGTTGTATTTGTGGGCTAAACGGTGGGAGGAGGATGATGCGGCTGTACAACAGCTCGCTAAAGCGAATGCTATAAAAACCGAACAAGATATAAAAGCGGAAGATGTCGATGTAGAGATGAAGGCTTTGGTGGATGGTAAACCGGGCAAATCAACACCAACGCATGCGGCTTTGTTATCGTCGCCGGCAGCAAAGAAAATCAAATCGGAGCCGACCACACCCTCACAGCAGCCTGTTCCAGTGCCGAATATACCGCAGCCAGAGGCGCCCATAGATCCGGTGGAGTGTCAGCATCGTTTGTTGGATCATATTAAGATACAGCAAGCGTTGGTATTGCATCGTTTGGACGATATTGAGCATGAAATGGATGGTATGCATATGACATTTTGTTTGTTTTCTTTTTTTAAACCTTTATTAACGCTTTAATAAATTTTTATTGCAGAACTTGAACGCCAAGATGATTTAATGGATTTGAAAGCTGCCGACTTTAAAACAACTAAAGATTGTCTGGCTTTGTTTATAAAGGAACTCGATTCCATGAAACAGCTTGCCAAGTTGAATATTTTGGAGCATACAAAGCAAGCTTTAAAGAACACCGCTTAAGTATACATACATACATACATTTAAAAACAACTTAGCTTTGCTGTTTTGTGCACATACAAGCAGATTTCTGTGAATTTTTCATTTACATACATACATGTTTAAAACGCGCTCTATGGAATAGAAGCAAAACCATCTATCTACATTTAATAAATAAATATTCCAAATTAATTTTCTTTCCGCTTCTTCGTCGCTTCGCGATTTCAAAAATAACAACACCATTAGAAAGGTATCGCTCTCAAATAGAACCGCGTCGAATTTCATTATTGGTTGGGGAATGTGCACAAAATCGCCGTTGGAGGATTGTCTATAGTTCTGGCTTGCAAGAAATGCGTTGAAACCGGGACGTGTCCGCAATTGTTGTTATAGCAGTACTAAGTCCCAGCTAAGCGGGCTCACAAATTGTCGTCAGGCTCACCTAAAGGAAGGACCAGCAATGAGGCACCGTTTTTTGGGCTAGTGCAAAGCGTCCGTGGGGGGGGGGGGGGGGGTGCGGTAAGTGAGTTGGTATAAGTGGACATGCGAAGTGATGCTGTGTGTCATGCAGCGTCTCTTCACATGCCGGGCATACATATGTACATTAGGTATCGTCGACTGAGAAAACGAATGTCGTATGTTACAAAACATAGTTTCGAGAAAATCGACTTTGAAGTTCAAATTGGAAAATGTCAAAAACTATACAACAAATTTTCTGTTATTTGGACGAGCTGTAGCGAGTATTTTATATTTTGACCTGCAATTTACAAAAGTTGGATATCTTTAAAATTATGGACTTTTCATTCAGTATGCATTTGTCGTATGTGACGTCTGAGCACCAATACCTGTTTATAATTGCACATACGACAAAAAATCTTCTTTTTTCCAAACCGGAATGGTTATGAGGCTCACATTTTTTGAGATATCAACTTGAAATTTGGCTGTTGAATATACATATTTTGATGATACTTTGCTCATTTGTCGGAATCCACCACATCGGACTAATATAAGATATAGCTCCCATACAACTGATTGTTCAGATATAGCTGTTTTCGGGTATAACTTCTTCATTTGAGGAGATAAGGATATGAAACTTTGAAGCATTAGTACCCATATGGACCTAATAAATGTCACCGAAATTTGTCAAGATCGAACCACTATAACATATAGCTCCCATACAACTGATTGTTCAGATATAGCTGTTTTCGGGTAAGTATAACTTCCATATTTAAGGATAAAATTATACTAAACTTTGCAGTAATTGGTATTATACTACACTAAAATATGTCAGAGAAAATCATTCAGATCGGATCACTATAACCTATAGCTCCGATACAATATTTTGATTTATTCTCAGTAGCTCAGCGGCACATAGACAACTGCACACTAAATAACTCAAAAACTAAAAGAGATAGAAAACAAGTAAGGAAGCCTAAGTTCGAGTGGAATCGAATATTAGATATTCAGCTGTATGGTTTCATTGTTTGTTTGCGTTTGATGAAAACACGGTGTATTTTATATAAAGCGAGTGCTGCATAAAGTAGGCGTAGCCACGCCCATTTTCAACATTTTTATCAGTCATCCAACCAAGCATATGAATATTATTCTTTGTGCAAAATTTCATTCCTTTATGACTTCTAATTGCAAAGATGTCACGTTACAAATTCCCAAAGGGTGTTCCAGAAATATCTTTGTTAAAAAGTAGGCGTGGTCATAAACCGATTTGAATAAATTTTTGCGTGTCTATTAGCACAAGTTATAAAAGTGTATAAACCAAGTTTCGTCTTAATGTCTCAATTATTTGTCGAGTTATGGGCTCCGAAATCTCGTAGATTCCTTTGTCTAAAAAGAGGCGGTGCCACGCCCATTTTTCAAACTATTTCTATTTTTTGCTTCCGGTCTACTGTGGAACTCATGCCACAAAATTTCAATGAATTATCTTTATACTTGACAAATATATCGCTTAAAATGTTGCTATTAGGCCACTTTATAATACCCATATATAAAAGTGGGCGTGGTCGTCAACCGATTTCGCTAAAATTTTGAACATGTATTACCACAACTAATAAAAGTGTTGTGGCCGCTGTGGTGCAGTGGGTAGAGTGCTCGCCTGCTATGCCAGTGGTCTCGGGTTCAAACCACGGTCCGAGCAAAACACCAAAAAATTTTTCTAATTAGTAAAAATCCAATTATTGGATTTTTTAAGAGCAGCGGTCACCTCTCGGCAGTGGGCGGCATACCCTCCGGGTGTATTTCTGCCACGAAAAAGCTTCTCACAAAAAATGCATTCGCCGTTCGGAGCCGGCATAAAACTGTAGGTCCACCCAATTAGTAGGAAAAACAAAAAGGAGCACACCTCGAATTGGGAGAGAAGCTCGGCCATAAAACTCGTCAGAGTTATAATAGCGCCATTGTATTATATATTAATAAAAGTGTACACACCAAGTTTCGTCATTATATTTAAATTATTTGTCGAGTTATGGGCTCAGAAATCTCGTATATTCCAGCTTCTAAAAAGAGGCGGTGCCACGCCCATTTTCCAAAATTTTTATGCTTTTCGTTTTATATCCGCAGTTGGACTCCTGCCATAAAATTTCAATGATATACCTTTATATTTTACAGAGATATCGCTTAAAATGTTTTTATTAGGTCACTTTTAATACCCATATATAAAAGTGGGCGTGGTCATTAACCGATTTTGGCAATTTTTCGTCCAAACATTTGCCTAAGTATATCACGCCTACCAAATTTCATCGATATATCTTCAACGGTTTCTGAGTTATGACATATAAAACTTTCAATGTTTGGCCCTTAATAAGTGGGCGTGGCACCGCCCATTTTTCAAAATCTCACCAAATTTCTTCATAAGGGCCTGAGCTCCACACGTGGGTGAAATTTTATCACTCTAGCTCTATTAGTGACTGAGATACAAAATTTCCGATTTTTTCTATATAGGAAAAGTGCGCGTGGTCATGGTCCGATTTCGCCCATTTTCAATACCATCCGTTCCAGTCTTGATACCAACTTGCATTCCAAATTTCATCAAAATATTTCAATTTTTGCGCGAGTTATCGTGCGTACAGACAGACAGACAGACAGACAGACGGACGGACAGACGGACGGACATGGCTCAATCGATTTCTTTTTTCACCCTGATCAATTTGATATATCGTCGGTCTCCTGCCAGAAACACGAATGTGAAAATTTTTTTAAGTGCGATGTCTGCTCTTTATCGGGTATATATTGATATAATAGCAATTAATATTTGTACATATGCTTATGTACATAGAAGCACATATTATGTATGTATGGTTACATAAGAATTTATACAAATATAAATTGTAATTACATCAATATATACCCGATAAAGAGCAGACATCGTGCTTAAAAAAATTTTCACATTCGTGTTTCTGGCAGGAGACCGACGATATATAAGTCAATATCTATCTCGATTATTTTATGGTGTTACAATCCACCGTTATGTGATTAAAACTATAATACTCTGTGTACTAGTACAGCTGAGTATAAAAATGGATTGGAAAAATTAAAAGATTAGGTCCGATTTAGTTAATCTGCATCAAAAACTAGAAATCGTCGATTTTCACATACGACGTTCGTTTTCTCAGGCGACGGTATATCGTGGTCTATTCTGTCCCTATATACATTGAGGCGGCCGCAGTAGCCTGACCGTAGTTGCGCAAGGGTGACGCGGGTTTGCCTCGTCAGCTCCAATTTTGCTATTCTGCTATGGGGAGTGGTTAGTCTTTCAGTATTACATACATATATGACGGACAGACTGAAACAAAGGTGGTGATGGTGTCGGTATGAATCTCCTTAAGGGCCTGCCTGTAGGTAAGCCATTGGTTCTAAAGGTTGTTTTTTATATTTTTAAAGCTCTGTGGAGAGGTGGAATTGGTGTTTGCTGAAGTGCCGGGGTTGTTGTTCTATTAGCAGTACGTGCCAGGATGGGAGGCTCTGGCTGTAGCACATGGCTATTGGGATGGCCCTTGCGGTGACATCCCAGCAGGAACTGCTTGTTTAGCATGTTAATGGATTTGTTCAGAAACTCAGTTTGAAGCGCAATCCGCTTTTGTAATACAAGCAGAGCGTTCATAAACGTAAATTTAGCATGAAGCGTCGCTCATCACAATCATCAAAAAAATAATTACTGCCGCTGTTGCGTTTCATGCTGCGTTTCTGAACATACCCATTATGTTACCTGCCTGGAAGTATCTGTGCCTGATGTGTTGTAGGTGGTGTTCCGGCGCCATCAGCAGATTAGCCGTGGCTGTTCTGAGTGCTAAGTTTTGGCAGGCCTCGAGTTGATGCCATTGGGCTCTGGCAGTCCGCGGCAACCATACTGCCGGAGGATAGTTGAGGACCGACCGCCCGTTTGCTTTGTATGTTGCAATTATTGTTTCTTTGTCTTTTCTTCAAGTGCTGCCGATTAGCGATTTAAGGATTTTGTTGCGGCTTTGGGTTTTGTTAGCATCGCGGACGTATGCGCGGATGGAAGCCAAGACTGTCGAAGCTAACATCCAATATCTTTGGGTTGTTTACCGTATGGACGGTTATATTCCCTAGCCGTTTGCCTAAGTCCAGTCGTAAATATGGTCGCGGATGACTACGAGGGTTGTAGTTCTAGGGATCGGGATCAGAGGGGTATCTGTTTATTTGTGAGCACATGTTGTTGTTGTTATAGCCACCAATACACTGCCCGAAAGTTTTGGTTGCAGTTCTTGTTGTTGTAACCACCAAGACACCCTGAAGGTTTTGGGGAGTGTAGGGGATGTGACAGTTCTTTGCCGAATAAATCCGGTACGCTCGGGTACTCGGGTCCCTTCTGACATTAGCCCGACTGTCAAGCGAACGATATTTTTTGGTCATAATCAACCTTCTACGACAGGCATTCCTTACCACGGGTATATTCTAAGCCCCCTAACATGGAGGTTTTGGTCGGGTATGTCAGGTGCAAGAGGCCGCGATCGAGCAGTCAGAGATCAATTCGAATACTTCAGGTGGATATGGGAGGCTGGAGATAGTAGTTAAAAAGCAGAGGAGAGAGGACACCACTCTGTGGGACTCCCTGCCGTAAACATCCCAATGATCTTGGGTGTTACCTTTGACAGTCTTGTCTCCTTCTCCGCGCATACGACCGCGATCATTAACAAGGCCCATAGCCGCAACGAAATCCTCTAATCGCTAGCCGGCAGCACGTGGGGTAAAGACACAGAAACAATAATAGCAACATACAAAGCAATCGGCCGGCCGGTCCTCAATTATGCATCGCCAATATGGTCGCCGGGGACTTCAAGAACACAATGGCAGAAACTCCAGGCCTGCCAAAACTCCGCCCTCAGAACTGCCACAGGCAATCTCCTGATGGCGCCAGAACACCATCTACACCATGAGGCTAATATACTCCCGGTCTTAGAACACAACACCATGCTTAGCAAGCAGTTCTTGCTGGGATGCCACCGCAGGGGCCATCCTAACAGCCACCTGCTAGAACCGGAACCGCCTCCCCGGCACATCAGGAGACATCTTCTCGACCTCACCCCAGAGGTTGAAAAATACATAAAACAACCATTAGACCCAACGGCTTACAGGCAGGCACTAAAGGAGATACACACCGACACCATCACCACATTCGTTTCAGTCCGTCCGTCATACCGAATATTGAGAGACCAACCACCCCCCATAGCAGAAGAAGAATTGGAGCTGCCGAGAGAAACACGCGTCACCCTAGCGCAACTACGATCAGGCTTTTGCAGCCGCCTGAACTTACATATATAGGGCCTGAATCGATCCCGAAATAGGGTACGTTCATGAAAATTTATAATTGCAGCAGTACAGCAACCCCGTTGCTTATTTTGCACTTGCCTGCTGATACTCAGCTGATATATTGCTATAACAGCATTACTAAAAGTATTTGTACATAATTAATTTGTGTTATTAAAATTACAAAATTGCATATTCCATTAAATATATAGCAATCATGCTTACTCTTCTCTTTCCATTTTTTTAAAGCAAAAATTGCAGACACAAATTTTCTGTTGCCAATTATTCAAACAAACTGCACGGTTGATGTGTCAAACGAACGTTTGACTTTTGCAGGTGTTGCCACAAACACGCGAAAAACGTGATACTGGCAACACTGCGGTTCTGATTGCCGTCGCGAATGTACCCATACATAATACATGTCCGACATGTGGAGAGACGCCGCATGACACACAGCATCTCTTCTCATGTCCACTCAAACCTACTCACTTAACCCCCCTGTCCCTATGGACTAGCCCAAAAAATGCTGCCTCATTCCTGGGCCTCCCGTTAAGTGAGCCTGACGACAATCTATGAGCCTATCGTGCCGACTAAGCAGGGCTTAGTACTGCTATAACAACAACAACAACTCCCTGCTTTGTTCTCCTTGGTTTGGATACTTGATTGCTAAAGTCCACCGCTGCCCGTCGACCACTCACGATAGTTTGCAATCCACCTATCTAG
Source organism: Urophora cardui (assembly GCA_960531455.1). NCBI lineage: Eukaryota > Metazoa > Arthropoda > Insecta > Diptera > Tephritidae > Urophora > Urophora cardui. Next base: position 145,909,353 of record OY482672.1, read on the forward strand.
TTTCTGTGAGAGGCTCGACATATACTTCAGCCTGAGAAATGCTCGCGTAAGACCACCATTTAAGCAGATAACTTGTTTCTGGGTCCGAAGACTGCAGCCTTCCAATACCTTCAGGGGTTTTCGAGCCGCCAGTATACCATATTAGATTATTGGATGTAACTTTAGATTTGCTTCAACGCTGTGCTTAGAACAGTGACTACCCACACCATGAGACTTTGTTGCTTTGAGTAAAACAGTTGCCGACCAATAAATGAATGCCTTCACTCTTATTATTAGTAAGTACACGCCTACTTTCCTTGTGGTTTAGTACCATTGAACCTTCAGTTTAAAATAACACATTTTCACGCTTCTTATCTTCTTTACCTTAATTCGAACGGATACATTTTCTTTCTCTTACATACAAAATGTACATTTAAGGAAATAAGACGACTAAGTATGTACTTATGTATATTGAAATGCATATCAAAACAAATTCATGCTACATATAATCGATTGCCCCAAAATTTTGCTATAGCGCTGAGAGCCATGCGTCTCTCCGACATACTGAGGATGAATATATCGCTTGCTTTTCAACTGCAAATAACAAAAAAAGGCAAAATTAAGAAAATTGTCTGCTATCAAACGCCACTTCTAAAATACTCACCACGATTAGGCTAATGAAATAAAAATTGTTTCCTTCATACGAATTTCTAAAATCGCCGTCTACCATCGTTTCTAGCGGTTCGTTTATAAGCCATTTTTTCTCGTACATCATCGCGCCGCTGAACACCACCTCGTTCCTTCCCTCTTCCACCATCTCGTTCATTCCCTCTTCCACCACCTCGTTCCATCTCTCTACCACCTCGTTCCCTCTCTCTTCCACCTCTTGCATTATCGAACCCTCCTCCACTGCCACCAGACGACCCGCGACCGTAAACATTTCGCGAACTACTCGGTCCAACAGCAGCCGTTGGTAAACCCACAGCATCTCGCGGCTTGATGCAAGCACTTAAGCGCCCATAGGTGATTGAATAATTATTGAATTTCAGCAGCTTTGCCGAGAAAGGATCCAATATAATGTTTAGCTCCAACATAGGACCTCTTTGTACTCTATTGACCACATTCCAATCGTTTGTACGCAAACCATTATTTTGCACACCAATTATCGTTAATAAATCCTCAGTTGGTAAGTCTCTTTGTTCGGGTATGTAGGCGACAAAGATTTCGGAACGTGGCACTTCATCCTCATTCACTACAGCCAAGTAGACATCGTTTGGTCGCAAGTTAGGTACACGCGCTTTGAACCATTGTGCCGTTCTCAAATCACTTACGGTATAGGCAATCCAACCGGGACGAAAACTACATGTGACACCAGCGCTTGAACTCAAATCGACGCCATCGTTGTGCGCTGCCTCGAAGATGAAACGTTGTATGCCCTTAAGCATATCGGTGGGCCAAATAGAGACTGGATAATCGGGTGAGAGTACTGCCAATTTGATGTTGTTATTGTTGTCCATCATCATTTGTTGTTGTTGTGGTGGTGGTTGTAGTACATTTGATATTGAAGCGAATAGTGATGATGATGTCGAGGTAGAAGGCGCATCAAAGCCAGCATTAAAATAGCAGTCTGATGGTGTTGGCATAAATTGTTGTTGTTGTTGCTGTTGCATATTTGCACCACGCGCATATGTTGAGCGTTGATTGTTTGGAGTTACGGAGTGAGGCATGTCTGACGTTTGAGGCGGGCGTGTTACAGTTTCATTTCTATAGCGGGATGTTGTTGTTGTTGTTGTTGGCTGACGTGTCACATTCGTTGCTGAACGTTGACTGCTGGCTGTTGTTGGCTGCCGTCGCACATTCGTTGCTGTACGTTGATTGCTGGCTGTGCTCGTTGCTGTTGTTGTTGTTGTTGTCGCATTAGGCGCACTTGTTGTTGATGGTGTTGTTGTTGTGTCACTTCTACGCCATGTTTTATTAGTTTTCGTATAATCTGGTTTTGGTTCCAATATTCTGCCTCTTAAAGCGAAAATGGCTTGTTTAGTTTCAAACGGTTTCTGACACAACTCTCTAGCCTTTTCCACATTAATACCTTTAGACACTAGTACGCGAAAACGTCGTTTCGCTGCGCCGCCTCTTATTTTCAACTCAGCTGTCGATGCACGCACTTGTCCCAGTTGCTGTTTGACAAAGCGTCGTGCGGTGACACGATCAAATGGCTCTTCATTTTCGCCAGCTTCACGCGCCAACGGTATAGCTTCGTCGAGTTGAAGGCCTTGCTGCAGCAAACGCCTTAAAATATCACGCTGACGTTCAAATTTGAATATGGCATTTATATTGATTTGATTTGGCCCATCACCCTCCTCAAACTCAACCAAACCTTTCACCTCGGCATTGAAGGCTAAACGATGTTGATCGATAATTTTGCGTGATTCCTGCCCACTGCGCGCCAATTCCTTTGCCTCCTCCGGCGCCACACCCAAATCAAGCAGCTTTTCATATCTTACTTTGCCATTGCCTCTGAATTGCCCTCTTGCGGATCCTGGTGGTGGTGGTGGTCGTCGTCCTTTCATCACTCTCTTAACCGCCGTTCCGTTCTTTAATCGTTCTTTATATTTTTGTGTTTCTTTTTTTAAATATTCATGATAAATAGTTGCTGACATTTTTGTTTCTAGATTTTTGTTCCCACGAGTGTAGGGGAATTGAGGTCACCACGTGGCATAGCCCCAATGTACCACGGGAAGGCTGTAATTGAAACCAGAGGGCGCCAGGTATCTGGAGTCCACCGTTCGTAGACACACTAACGTAGTGCCATTCATCCCTAGGCACGGTTGCGGTTAACACCTGGGATTACGGGTTTTATCGAGTTGTCCTCTCTAGATCCGCCATATTTTGTTTTTTGTTTTCTATCTTTAGCAGGGACACCTCTTGCAGGATGTGACTTTTAAAGTCACGTATGGACGGTCTCAGGCATCGAGTATTTAGATAATATATCTAATAGCGACTCTAGCCTTTGGTTTTATAAGAAAAACCTTGCCCCCAACTTTATTGCACATATTGCTACCTTGCAGCTTTGTTTTTGTTTTTACTTCTAATCAACTGTGGCATTCAATTAGGATTGCAGTAGTTTGTGTAGTCCTGTGTTGAAAGTACGCCACTCTCCCAACCAACTAAACGGCTCAACATCATCCGTCTTTGGCTGCGTATTATCGCGATTCGCTTGCTGCTTCTTGGCTTTGGCTCTTCTTTCTTTCTTTAATCTTCGTCTTTCGGCTTTAGAATTCGGCTTTTTCTTCTTCATGTCTTGCCGATTGTCCATTTCTTGCCGATTCTTTATTCCTTGCAGATTCTTTATTTTTTGCCGATTTTTCATTTCTTGCAGATTCTTCATTTCTTGCCCATTCTTCATTTCTTGCAGATTCTCCGATTCTTGCCGATCCTTCATTTCTAGCAGATTATTCGATTCTTGCAGATTCTTCATTTCTTGCAGATTCTTCATTTCTTGCATATTCTTCATTCCTTGCCGATCCTTCATTTCTTGTAGATTCTTCGATTCTTGCCGATCCTTCATTTCTTGCAGATTCTTCGATTCTTGCCGATCCTTCATTTCTTGCAGGTTCTTCTTTTCTTGCCGTTCCTTCATTTCTTGCAGATTCTCCGCAATTTGTTTGTATATTGCTTCCATTTGGCGCTTCTTCTTCTTCTTGTCCCTCTCTTTATGCCTCTTGCTTTTGCGTTTCGCGTGCTTGAGCGCCGGAGGTGCACTTGTTATTTTACAGTCATTTGCAATGTGCTTCTCTTCATTAATTTCATTCTCCTTCTTCACTTGCTGTTTGGCAATAATTGTTGTTGCATTCCCTGCTGGTTTACTGTCCACTTCCTTCACTTGTCCTTGCATTAGTAGTTGCGCATGCGCTTGTGGTTGTGCCAATAAATTACTGGCTTTGCTCTTTGCATTATTCAATTTAGGTAAAGCTTGACGTGCTTTGCGTAGCCGTTTTTTCTTTGATTTGGTTAGTTTGTCTGTATTGATTTGCAAAACTGCAAGCTTTTGTTGTATATGATTGACTTCCCTTTGCCTATGCGATTTTAGGCTTTTGTAAAAAGTTGGATAGGATATAACGTTGCTTTCTCGCATTGGCATATTATTTAAAGTTGTAATTGTTTGGGATTGTATGGTAGAAGGGATCGACCCATTTTCACCACTCAAATGTACGCTAAAATCCATCTCAGCCATTTTAGATGTTATTTAAGATTTTTAAATCTCTTTATAGTTTACATTCTACATAAACTATGTTGGAAGTTGTTTAAAAAATCTGCAAATAAAAGATTGGAAAAATTTTGTAAGTTTTTGGAATTGCATAGAAAGTTTAAGGCTATAGAAAGGACTAAGAAAACATCTTAACTTCTAAAAAAAATTATAGCGTGAGTAACGAGTATTTATCAGTAATGTATAAACAGTTTTGAAATCGGATTTTTATTCTCTTTTCCTTTTTTCTCTGGTTTTCTATGGATTAAAATGCGACTATCGTCTTTATAATTTTTTGTGGTAATTATCTAGTTTACGGTCCATCGACTAAAACTGCTCCAATTTTTACAAATGGGGTACCAATCGACGCGTTTCGATCTCAGGAACACAAATCCGAAGGCGGAGCTTAACTTTTTTATTTTAATAAAAAATTATTAACATAAAACTATCTAACTTTTTGCTTGGTCATTACACACACACCAACACATAAATTCAACTGATTTATTTATCATAGTATCACACATACCTTATATTTACTAAATAACACACAAAAAGTTGCAATATTTTACAATTAAATACTATATTTTAATAAAATCGAAGTAAACAATTTCCCTTTTTCGACCGATTATTGAACTGTCAAAATGAGTAGCGTTGCCACTCAATTAGGTGTAATTTACAGCGCATTCACACTTAGGCACTCTGCACACGGAGCGTACTGCTTTACCCCCTTATTATGGATTGTCATACGATAGCTATCGGCCGCTTGCAAGCGTATCGTATAAAATGAGTTTCCATATTATGAATTCCACACGCCCGCTAGGTGCACTATCGTGAATGACATTTGTTTAGAGTTCAATTAGTTATGCGTTAACTTTATTTCCATTACAGTCAATCGGGTTTCACACGATAGAAATTATTTCGTAATACGAAGTACCCGACTGCAAGCGTTTAGCGTGTATCGTATTAATTCGTAATAGGCCCCTTAGACGCGTATTAGATACTACAGACGAAAGCTGTACGCTTTGATGTCGCGCACGTATATTTCAATTGGAGGGCTGCACACGAGTCGTCAGCTTCATGCATTCGTCAAAGTATGCTGGCTACATGTCGCTTGGCGTAAAGCAGTGCTGGTAGCTAGGCGTACTACGCTTAGAAAACAGGAAGAAGAAGATGTTTGTTTACATTTTTCCACTTGGTGGAATTTATGAAAGCAGTAAAATTTGTGTAAAAAATCGGAAAAAATGAGTGTATAATGAAAGAAAATGGAAGATTCCGTGAAATTTTTCATCTTTTCTATTTAAAGCTTCGAAATTTAAAGCAAATACCATATTATTAATTTGTTTGTTTGTTTTGTGCAGCGAAGTTTCATGTCGCTTCGTGTGCAGATCTTGAGGCGCGGAGAAATCGACGCTACATGAAGTGTCTCGTACGCGTCTATGACTATACGCCTCGTGTGAAGAGTGCCTTAGGCATTTAAAGTTGCAAAAAATATGCCTTTGCGCAGAACACTTTTCTGCGTTGGCGGCCTTCGGCCGCGCTTATTTAACATAACCCTGGGCTACGCCACCAAAGTCCGGATATACAACCTAACCGTGGCTACCGCCACGGTGATGTCCTTCTGCGTAGTACACCCTTCAGCGATTAGATATTGCGATATATCGGAAACTCACCACTTTTTACCATTCATATAAAGAGCTTAGTGTGAATGCAGGTTAACCCATTAGTGGTTGCCGTGCCAATTTGGGAACAACCAATGATATATTTTATATTTATTGTAGATGTGCTTTGACCACTAATGGGTTAATATAGATTAGTAGTAAATATTGGTGGCAACACTACGCGCCACAGTCCTAAAATTAGCGACTTTTGTTTACTTTGGTTTTTATTAAAATATAGTATTTAATTGTAAAATATTGCAACTTTTTGTGTGTTATGCTCCGCCTTCGGATTTGTATTCCTGAGATCGAAACGCGTCGATTGGTACCCCATTTGTTAAAATTGGAGCAGTTTTAGTCGATGCACCGTAAACTAGATAATTACCTTTTTTTTCACTGCGACTATTTTGTTGTTTTTGTTTGTTTTGCTCAGAAACATGCAAGATCGTCCGGGTCCACTTTTGACCCATATCTGGAGACCCGGCCTAGGGGTCACAATAAAAAGTGCTTCGTATCGAAGTCGTGCTCAAAACTTTTCATTTGATACCAATATTGCTCATAAAATTAGATAGATAGATGCATACATGTTCAAAAGCTTACAAACCAATGCTGCCACATTTCCACCAATAAAGGTACTGCCAAAAGATGCAATGAAAGTGCTTTCCGAAAGTGTCAAATCATTGAAAGAACTTTCATGAGTATACACACGACGCAATGAAAGTGCTTTCAGAAAGCACTTTTTACCTCCACTTTCCGAAAACTTTCAGGAATTACTTTTCGTTTGTCCACACGGTGAAAGGGAAATGAGTTTTTGAAAGAACTTTCTGGCAGCTGTCAAATTAAATTCAAACAGCTGTGAGAACAAGACAGATGTAGGAGATCAAACAGCTTGTTGTTTGACTCACACAGTGTGATGCTGGTCACACACCTTGCAATTTTTTATACAACTTGAGCAAGTTGCGCTGGAAATCGCAACATTTTTGGGGCTGTTGTATGAAGTTGTGTATCGGTTGTACGAAAAATCAAAAAGTTTTGATTTTTTGGCAAGTTGTACAACTTGGTTGCATCGTTTGGGGCATGTTTTTCAACATTTCATTTTATGAAAATTAGACGATGAAAGTTTTTCGTAAAGGCTGGTATCGACCTCTCAAGAAACAGCTCAAGAAATTTTTAGCTTTATTTCTTGAGTGAAAAATAGTAGTAGGCAAGAAATTTTGACCTTTATTATTCCACCGTGAATACTAAGGGCCTTTTCACATTACTCGGTGCGACATCGGATCGACATTTTTTGCTCGGTATTTTCAGCTTACCGAAACGATTCCGCGTTGCCGTGTTTTTCACACTTGTGGGAATACTTTCGGTGCGTTATCGGCAGAAAATAGGAAAACAAACATCGAAATTTGCAAAACAAAATTTTTAACTTCAACAAATCACTCAATAATAACAATAATGTCTTCTAGCGAAGACGAAGACATTATAACTTGCTACATTTATAACCGAAACGAGTTTTTTACTGACTTTGTTCTTCTTCTTTTATTACGCCGCAAAAATGTATGCAGTAATTCCTCAAATTTTACTGGCCGGTCTTACCGCGTTGCGGTATACCGAAACTAATCCGCTCCGATTTCATGTATGCAACACTAATGTGAAAGTGCCAATTGAAATACATGTGGTCAGTAAGGTTTCGTTATACTTTCGGTAAAAACCAAAAATGTCGATCCGATACCGCACCGAGTAATGTGAAAGCGCTCTAAGTGAAACGAAGAAGATCATCAAAAACGTAAACAAAATAAACCATTTTGTAAACATGAGAAATTGATAAGTTCTCAAAAAAACATTAAATAAAAACTTTAAATATTTGTTTTCAATAGTTTAATTTTGTTGTTATTTTAGAAAATCATCGAAAGCGACGAGGATGGCCTTTTATTACTGCTAAACTGTGGTATATTGATGGCCGGAATAGAAGTAGATGTAAGAAATTGATGCCAACGTCCGCTTTGCATCATTAAAAAAATTGTGCACTATATTTCTTCCGATTAATTTTTCCATTTTCACCACCATTTTTATCAACATGTAACAAAAGCCAACAGACGTCAAAATTTCTTTAAGAAATAAATGCTCGATGATATATTTCTTGGCAAAACCTGTGTTGCTGTGTTCGCATTATGTTGAAAAATAGTGCTAAGAAAGTGTATTAAATTTCTTGAGAGGTCGATACTCGCTCAAGAAAGCTTCACAAGAAAAATTTCTTGAGCATTTCTTGTACGTCATTTTATATGGAACTTTTGAGTTTCTTGAGAGGTCGATACTAAGCTTAAGAAAGTAATTGCTGAAATTTCGGAAAACACTTTCAGAAAGTACTTTTTTGGTGGCTACACGAGAAAATTTTACTTTTCCACTTTCTGAAAGCACTTTCATTGCATCGTCTGGCAGGAGCTTAAAGCTTAGTATCGACCTCTCCGCAAAAGTTTCATATAAAATGACGTGCAAGAAATGCTCAAGAAATGTTTCTTGTGAAACTTTCTTGAGCGAGTATCGACCTCTCAAGAAATTTAGTACACTTTTTTAATACTATTTTTCAACCTTATGCGAACACAGCAACACAGGTTTTGCCAAGAAATATATTATCGAGCATTTACTTCTTAAAGAAATTTTGACGTTTGTTGCGTGTTGAAAAAAAATCGTAAAAATCGTTAGTGAAAATGGCAAAAAAGATACGAAAAATAAAATGCACAATTTTTCTAATGATGCAAGGGCATAGTTGGCATCGATTTCTCATATTTTATTCCATTCCGGCCATCTATATACCACAGTTCACCAGTAATATAAGGTTGTTGTTGTTGTAGCCACCAAGACACTCCGCGAAGGTTTTGGGGAGTGTATGGGATGTGACAGTCCTTTGCCGGATAAATCCGGTACGCTCGGGTACTAGTCCCTTCTGAAACTAGCCCGACTGTCGTGCGAACGATTTTTTTGGCCATAATAAACCTTCTAGGCCGGTGGATTTTAGTCGCCTCTTACGACAGGCATTCCTTACCACGGGTATATTCTAAGCCCCCTAACCCACTGGGGTTAATATAAGGTCATCCTCGTCGCTTTCAATGATTTCCTAAAATTACAACAAAATAAAACTATTGAAAACATATATTTAAAGCTTTTATTTAATATTTTTTAAGAACTTACTAATTGCTTATGTTTACAAAAAGGTTTATTTGTTTACGTTTTTGATGCTCTTCTTCATTTCACTTGGTATTCACGGTGGATTACTAAACGTCAAAATTTCTTGCCTACTACTATTTTTCACTCAAGAAATAAAGCCAAAAATTTCTTGAGGTGTTTCTTGAGAGGTCGATACCAGCCTTAACTGTAGAAAAAGTCACAAATCGGGGTGTTGCGGCATGAGTTGAAACTTAAAAATTTATTAGATACTTAGATAGATATACACATGCAGGTTTATACGCACTGCGACCTATCGCTCTACTGTGCCCACCAGTCCATTATAATTACTCCTCCAGGCCAATCTGATACACAAAATTTAGTATTACGTTTGGCATTAGTATGTGTCCGCTCTCGAGCTGATATTGCCCGAGTGTCCTCTGGCTCCTTCCAAATATGGCAGCGCATACGAGGAGAATGTACTCAGCAGTCGTATATTCTATATCACCGAAACGTCACAAGCTGCTTGAGTAAATGCCAATTTTGCACCTATGGCTTTTGAGTCTGTAGTGACCTGTTAAAAGACCGGTCACTATTCCAAATTTGCTTTTGGGCGAGCCATAATCGAAGCGTTGAAGCGTTTCTTATTGTAACAGCCCAGCAATAACTTCGTCTGACGCATTCCAACAGATTGCTACCAGTGCTGTTCGCTAGCTACATATATTTTCCCAGGTCTTGAGCTCTTCTCTTATCGTATGTGGTTCTATGCCGCCGCTGCCTATCTGGCAAGGCCGTCAGCTATCTCATTTCCTATGTACCCAGGAAAGCCAGACCAGAGGCAATGAGTTCCTGACGCCAAGTTTGTTGTTTATCTATGTACATACATATATATGCACACTAGGACAAGCGAGGAGCTAATCTCATAGCATGCTAGTACCCTGAGTGCCGCTTGAATACCGCTCAACATCCTCTCTTCAAGTTTAACTCGGAGCTCTGACTAATGGCGAATACTTCCGCCTACAGATTTCTTAAAATTTTGTCAAGAAAGTTTTAGAAAAAGAATACAACCAGTCTGAGGGCCGTTTACTCAACCTCTGATTAACGCTAACCACAGTTAAAGGCCGGTTAAACATCATTATCGACATCATTAAATCATACATTTAACATGTGGTCGATAATGCAGTCAATAACTTATCATTCGGTTAGCGTTAATCAGAGGTTGAGTAAACGGCCCTTAAGGTTTCCTATAATCCACTAATCATTGCGCTCTGTGCAAATTATGGCTAATAGAACAGGTTGAACGCCTAAAGTTATACCTTGGATTGATTTTCGTGATTTCCAATTTCAAAAACTTCAATCTAATGCATAGTTTTAAATTTCATTCTTATTTTTAACACGCTTCTATTAGTTTCACCTGTATGTATGTATGTATGTATGTATGTATGTATGTATGTATGTATGTATGTATGTATGTAACTTCTTGCTTAGGTTATAACCACCGCTATGTTCCAACAGATGGCGCGCGTGTATTTATATTTTTAAAATATTCACTTATTTAATAAATGGTTTTAGCTTTGCACACACACATAATTCCAGCGCAAAATTCTATAGTACCGTTATAGTAATCAAAAATTTCAAAAAAAAAACACCAATAAAAAACAATGTTTGCGCCATATATATAATACTTCTATATTGCTAATGGCCTGGTTATGCTACCAATCAAGCTGGTCGAGCACCGTGTAATTGTTGTTGTGCACTCCGACGGTGAGAGAATTTTCGGACTCTCACATCCAGCAAACTTGCTGTGTGAAACAGGCAGCCAGCAAACGAGGTTTCAGAGGTAATAATGTGTTATGTTGTGTATGTGCTCAGTAATTATCATGTGTTATGTTGTGTATGTGCGCTCCAATCATCAATGTAAGCGTAACCACCTCTCACCAATCACGAAATGTTTCCGATTTTGATTGGCAATCAAGATTGTAACCATAACCATAGCATAACAGCCTATCTACTCAATGTGTTTCAGTTCTGGTCGCGCTGAACTCGTTTCTCACTGCATATGTAATTTGTGCGCATGCGTCAACACAAGCAAAAGTCGTATATGTGAATATATGTCACACACACATTTGTAAAAATGTAGTAGCATTACAAAAAAAAAAACAGAAGGGGGATTAAAAGGGGTCGTTATTCCCTTCATATAAAACTTTCATGGTCGTTATAAAAACACAAAGCAGTAGATTAAACAATGAAGTGCCAATCTTTCGAAAACAAAATTGTACACATGTATTTATTATTTCAACGTAGTTCACAACCAAATAACTTATGTATGCATACCTACATGCTAAAAATAAGGCAGATAATTTATATTTTCGTAAATTAAATAAAGTCACAATATATATATCGTCGTTTAAATTTCATAACCGCCTAAGTGAAATTGCTAACCGCCGCGGCACTTGTGCCAAAAATAAAATTTGCCAATAATTCAATATGTTCCTACTTCTATACGAAGTTGATACTTTAGTCAACAAAATGATATACATAACTATTTAAATTTAAGTTTATACGCAGAAATAAGTTTGAAATGAAGGAGTTTTATGCTCTTCTGTAAAATTAATTCTCATTTACTTCAATAATATCATAACGTAGGATAGGCGGTTATACACAGCGACTATTCTTGTTTTCTGCGGTGGCGATAAATTCATACATACATACATTCAACAACGAAGGATGCCTCACACAAATTTACGAATGCAAAAGAATATTCGCGGGCGTTCAATGAGCGCCAGCGTTGAAATTCATTTTATGCGCTCGTGAGCGTCCAATGAGCGCTCTTTGAAAATTCATTTTTATTCATGCATATGTATGTAGGTACATATATTCATACCCATATCTTTGTTAAATAAAATACCTATGTATTTCATAGTATCAAATTTTTCTGTAGTCCCCTTGTCTTTGAAAATAAATGTTTAACGACACCCATGGAATCTTGCTTCCCTTTCTTACAGTATATCGTTACTGTGAAGTTTGACCAACAAAACAATTGAATAGTAGCATTGGTGGGCAAATGAAATGTAAGCATGTATTGGTAACCGCGAGCGTAAAGTGGCTACCATGGGACAAAGAACATTTGCAGTCAGTTGATTAACAAACAACAGCGAAGCAACATCGTGCGCCGCTTGATTGTTTTATGATACTATTTATGCGCGTACCTATATGTGTTTCTCACTCGCACTGTTCGCAGTGAAAAATTATTTAGAATTGCCCTAAATGCTTTCATTCATTAAATAGCGCATAATTTACTATTGCATAAAAAATAAAAGCAAAGCGACGATACGTGTCATCCCTTTGCTTGCTGAAACACAACTGACATGAAAATTCTGTTCTAACACCACTGTGACTCAATTGATTTTTCGCTCTCAACAGCAACTGAAATATGAGCGTAAGAATACGTGTGCTGAGAGTAACTGCTCATATGAGTCAAAACGCCCATCAGTGATATAGAAGTATTATATATATGCCCTGCAAAAAAATGTGCGATTAATCCCGAAAGATATTTGTCCCGGATTGATCTCTTTCGAGAACAATTGGTTCCCGAACGGGTATAAATGTAGATTAATTGTAGCCCAATTGTTCCCTAATGGGCATAAATGTAGATTAATCGCTTTCATCCCGAACGTGTATAAATGTAGATTAATCGCTTTCATCCCGAACGGGTATAAATGTAGATTAATCGCTTTCATCCCGAACGGGTATAAATGTAGATTAACCGCTTTCATCCCGAACGGGTATAAATGTAGATTAATCGCTTTCATTCCGAACGGGTACAAATCTATATTCCTTAAATGTAGAAATTTTACAAAAATATGCAATGTATTTAAAAAGTTGTAGAACAACCGGTAAAACGAATTGAACACACTTTCTTTTAATAGCAATGATGAATAATAATTTTAACAAAATGTTGTCTACAATATCCTATGAAAATATCCTTTACATTACGCTCATATAATGCATACTCAAAACTTACAATTTTTTTTTAATTTATTGAGATTTTTTTACAAAAGTAAAACATTATATACTTAATCTTTATTTAAATATGCATGAACATTTACAATTTTTTAAAGATTGTTATTAAAATTGCCTTGGCAAACAACTTGGAAAAATCTACATTTGTACCCGTTCGGGATGAAAGCGATTGATCTACATTTGTACCCGTTCGGTATGAAAGCGATTGATCTACATTTGTACCCGTTCGGGATAAAAGCGATTAATCTACATTGGTACCCGTTCGGGTATACAAGTTGAACAATTAGTCTCTTCATAGGACATTCTCGAACAAATGCGATCAATTCGCTCCATACAAAGGGATGTAAAATTGTATTAGTCGCATGCTCCCTTGCGATTGATCCCGGACACGTCCCGGATTAATCGCATTTTTTGCAGGGTGGTTTGCGCCAACCACAATGAACTCCATTCTGACAATGTACATTTGTATGTGCGGTTCAATCAAGTTGTATCACACCAAAAAGAAACAATGCAGCGCTAACTAATAGCAACATAACCGCTACACAATCATGATACCTCTACTCTACGAGCATGCTGCATACATGCTGCTCATAGACCACACAGTCTAACGGCAAAACTTTTAGCAACAAAAAAGCACAAATCATTCGGTAGTGTGGTTGACAAACGAGCTAAATGTGCAGCATAACGGCATGTGTTGAATGCAAAAACGTTTTGCTAAGTATGCACATGTGTGACAAAATGAATGACATTTATGTATGTATAGGACACCTAAACTCTCGTTGTCAAACTCTTGTTGATAGATGCAAAAAAGAAAGGGGGAAAAGCTAAACTAAAAACACAAAGAAAGTGAAAATTTTATGTTGATATCATTTTCAGAACGATATGTAGACACAAGTAAATTTTCTCAACACGATAAAAGAATTTCTCACCAAAGTGCTTTGCTACGTTTGTTTGGGCCTATAGAAGCAAGATGTTCATGTAGAATTGGTATCAAATTCGACAGAGATTATACACAACAAACCGTATCCCTTTCCAGCACTTCTGAGCGAGGTGTTCAAAATGAGTGCTAAGATTGCTTAAAGAAAAAAAAAAAAAAAAAAAACAAAACAAAACCAGACACGCAAACGGTAATTGGAAATTTCTCTGCATTATAGTGTTGCTTTCATAGCGACGACGACGTCTGTCTGCTTTTCCATCAAACGATTTGCATGCTGCAGTCTGTCATATATCACTAGGGCAACCAAAAATTGGCACAAGCAAGTTTTTTTCTATGGTAGCTATCACATAATGCTTAATTTAGGGTAGTTTTTAAGAAAAATTATATATTCTGACCTACTTTTGATAGAGCTAAAAATTGCCAAATTCATAATAAATGCTAATTTATGCTAATTTCACTATTAAATGAAAATTACAAAAAAAAAATCGGAAAAAATATGTTACGGATTTTCTGCTCTCTGATTGGCTAGTCGCTTCAATTTGTCAATTGAATTGCTCCAGATTAGAGATGAGCGAAACTGCGATTTTTCGATATCTGTGATTTCGGTGATTGCTATTTTTAAATCACTGTGATTTTAAACTGCTATTGCGATTGCATGGACTGGTATAAAATCATCAGTTACCGGTAGAGACTAATTTTGCGTTTTCTGAGCGATATAACCTGTCTTTATTTTATGTTAACAAAATGATAGCAATAACAACGTATTCCGCAGTAATATCGCTGTTTGTAAATATTTTTCAAAGACAAATTGTAAATTCAATAATGTTTTTTTCTTATATTTCTATATATGTACGTATGTGGTCTGCTCAAAAGTGTAAACAAAAAGAAATTTATAATGCTTTTGCGATTGCGATTCACATAGGTGAACTGCTTACTTGCTACATCGATAGCAGTTGCCAATAAATAGTGAACTGCTATTTTGGAAAAGTGATCGCAATTGCGATTTGTGATTTTTTATTCACAGTGAAAAAATCACCGTTTGCGATATATCGCTCATCACTACTCCAGATATGGCATGTATAGACGTCGGGTAATTTCAACAAAATTTTATTGCACATCTAACCCCCCATATATAATTCGTTTAATCTTCATAACCAGGGCATCGGAGCAAAAGTTTTCTTTTTCTTTAGCTACGTTCCTGCTCCATTCTCAAACATTTTTTTTCCTGGCTCTGCTCCTAACTCCCAATTTTTTTTGCTGCGAGCTCCGCTCTCGCTCCCATTTTTTTGTTGTGTTGATCGGGGATGCCGTATGTGGCAATATGAATTAGATTTTTTATACCGGAATCCAAATTTGGCGTTCGGTCGGCCGCGCTTTTGACAGGTGAGTAGAAATGTATGGAAAGAGTGAGTAGAAATGTATGAAGCAAATCGCATTGTGACCTCAAGCGTTTGATCGTAAATTTTTTGTAATATCGTATGTTCATTGCAACCCTGTATAACGACGGAGTTGAACATTTCTCTACTAAGTCGGGCGTTTGACATTAAGTAAATTAAAATTGCTTTCTCTTTTGATGAAAAATTATGAAATTTATGAAAAAATTCAACAAAATATATTAGTGGCAGTGAACACGTTTACAATCCAACATCTAATATCGAATGTCAGTGTGAAGCGGCTTTGAGGTACGATCAACGCGCGACCGACCTAACGCCAAATTACGATTCCGGCATATTGTCTTTCTCTTTTGAAACATGTAGGTACCTAAGAGTTTACATTTTGTGACTTTATTTTATTTTAGTTTACTTTACTTTGTTTTACGTTTTAAGAAAATGAACTGAAATAAAATAATTTTTAAGGCTAATTCTTTAAGTTTAACGACAATTTGAATTAATTTGTTTTAAAACATGTACCTAAGGTTTACATACATTTTAATATTATATTTTTTACGTTTAAAGAAAATGAATTGAAATAAAAAATTTTTAAAGCTAAAAAGTGCCAATTCTTTAAGTTTAACGGCATTTTTTTGGCGAAAAATGTAAGGCATGATGGAAATTTCCACTGGTATTTATTCCAGTTCATTTTTCGCGCTCCATTCTACTTTGCATTACGTGGAATGGGTAATGGAAGCTCATTCCACTCTACATTACTGGCAGTGCGTGAAAGAAGTAATGAACTCGCCGGATGTTCCACGGCAAGGCCTTCTATCATGCCTGACAGGTAATAGCGATGACCAGATTTTTGCTGGGATACTATTACGTATGACACGATGACGATATAGCAGTGAGAGCAGAATTAGAAGGACGTACATACAAACATGTATAGGCTAACAAACTTGCATCAAAAAGTGTTGCAAACCTACAGGCGCTAACGCTAGCTGTCCCTTTTGTGCTGTGCTGTACATGTGGCATTTAGAGGAAACACCTGTTCTCAGGTTAAAATCCTTTTACTGCCCTTTAAAATTTTTTAAATGAGCAATTTTTTAAGGGAATGAAGCCTAAAATCCCCTTTGATGATGCGTATATGTTTCTGGTGTATTTTAGTGAAATAAGGATGCCTTTTTTGAAGAATAATTCTAGCCTATTCTAAATAGAAATATCGTTGTTACTAGATTGATGTTTCTTCTCAACAAGCCTTGTATAACTTACTAGCAAATACCCGTTGCTTCGCAATGAGGAATAATAGTTAACCAAAGTCAAGTCAAGTCAACTCAAATCAAGTCAAGTGAACTCAAGTCAATTCGATTCAAGTCAATTCAAATCAAGTCAAGTCAAGTCAATTCAAGTCAATTCAAGTCAAGTCAAGTCAAGTCAAGTCAAGTCAAGTCAAGTCAAGTCAAGCCAAGCCAAGTCAAGTCAAGTCAAGCCAAGTTAATTTAAGTTAAGTTATTCGGGGCTTATCCGGGCGAATCTGTCTATGCTTGCGCTTTTTTGAGTTTTTCGAAATTTAAAACCGGGAAAAAGGTATTAAAGTCTTAGAAATGCGCAAAAAAAAGTACATGGTTGTCGAGAATTTACCATTTGTGACATTTTAAAAAAATAATTATTAAAATCGGTCCAGTACTTTTTGAGTTATCGCGTTACATACATTTTCCATACAATCAATTTTATATAATTAGTATAGAGTATAGATAGTATAGATAAGGTGGGTTCTGTCGAAGGCTGAGGTAGCGCTCTTCTTCTTCCTCTTGATTGGCGCTTAACCGTCTAGACGATTCTGGCCGAGTCCAACAGAGCGCGCCAATTGCTTCTGTTTCGTGCAGCATGGCGCCACTTGGGACCACCTAGGGAGGCAGCATCGCTGTCCACATGATTTTCCCAACGCAGTGGAGGTCTCCCTTTTCTTTTGCGTTCAGCGGGTTTCGATAGAAATGTTTTCTTGGCCGGAGCGGCTTCGTCCATTCTCACGACATGACCTGCCCAACGCAGCCGCTGGATCTTTATTCGCTGAACAATGTCGATGTCTGTGTAAAGCTCGTACAGCTCATCGAAATCTCCGTCGATACTCGCCCACGCGAACGCGCAAAGTTCCATAAATCTTACGAAGAACTTTTCTCTCGAATACTCCAAGTGCCATCTCATCTGATTTTGAAATTGTCCATGCTTCTGCGCCGTACATGAGGACTGGAACGATGAGCGTCCTGTAGAGTGTGATTTTTGTTTGTCGAGAGAGGACTTTACTTTTCAGTTGCCTACTTAGTCCGAAGTAGTATTTATTGGCAAGCGTGATTCTTCGTCGGATCTCCGTGCTGACATCATTCTTGGTGTTAATGCTGGTTCCCAAATAGACGAAGTCCTTAACAGTTTCGAATTTGTAGCTATCAACATTGACGATCCAAGGCGTGCTGTTTCTTTGTGTGATGACAGGAGGTACTTCGTCTTGTCCTCGTTAACCGCCAAACCCATTTTCTTAGCCTCTTTATCCAGCTTGGAGAAGGCAGAACATACGGCGCGAGTGTTAGTGCCAATGATGTCGATATCATCGGCGTACGCCAGCAGTTGTACACTCTTGTGGTATAGAATGCTTCCTGTATGGTTAAGTTCTGCAGCTCGTATTATCTTTTCCAGCATCAAATTGAAGAAGTCACACGAAAGGGAATCACCTTTTCTGAAACCTCGTTTGGTCTCGAACGGTTCGGAGAGGTCCTTCCCAATTCTGACGGAGCTGGTGGTGTTAGTCAGCGTCATTTGGCATAGCCGTATAAGTTTTGCAGGGAAACCAAATTCATACATTGCGGCATACAGGCAATTCCTATTCGTGCTATCAAAAGCGGCTTTAAAGTCGACAAAGAGATGGTGTGTGTCGGTTCCTTTTTCATGGGTTTTTTTTTCCAGTATTTGGCGTATTGTGAAGATCTGGTCGATGGTAGATTTACCAGGTCTGAAGCCACACTGATAAGGTCCAATCGGCTTGTTGACGGTAGGCTTCAGTTTTTCGCACAATACACTTGCTAAGACCTTATATGCGATATTCAGGAGGCTTATCCCACGATAATTGGCGCGTACTGTGGAGTCTCCTTTTTTGTGGATTGGGCAGAGCACACTTAAGTTCCAGTCGTCGGGCATGCGCTCGTCCGACCATATTCTGCATAGGAGTTGATGCATGCTCCTTATCAACTCTTCGCCACCATGTTTGAATAGCTCGGCTGGCAAACCGTCAGCGCCCGGGGCCTTGTTATTTTTAAGCCGAGACATTGCTATTCGCACTTCGTCATGATCGGGTGGTTTAACATGCCTACCATCATCTGCTATTGGGGTTTCGGGTCGTACATCTTCTCCTTCAGCAATTTCACTGTTGCCATTATCTAGCAAGGAGGAGAAGTGATCCCTCCACAACTTAAGTATGCTCTGGACATCAGTTACCAGATCGCCGTTATCATTCCGGCAGGAATTTGCCCCGGTTTTGAAACCTTCAGTCATCCGCCTGATTTTTTGATAGAATTTTCGAGCATCGTTCCTACCCGCCAGCATCTCAAGCTCTTCACACTCGCGCCTTTCAGCCTCCCTTTTCTTCTTTCGAAAAAGGCGCCTCTCTTCCTTCCTCGCCGTTCGATAACGCTCCCATACGCTTCGCGTTGCGCCCGCAGTCTGTTCAAAGTTGAGTAGAGGTCCCACAAACCCCTACTGAATACGCACATTACATTTAAGTGTTAAGGTCGAACACACACAGGCACACATGGCCTGAGGTGTTGAGAGGGCAGCAGCTTTACCTAACGAAAGAGCGAGCTGGTGAGACGAGAGAAGGAGATGCCTTTAGACGTGGAAGCAGTGGCTGACAGCGGCTGGTATCGGCTGGTATCGGAGATTCTCGGAGGAGGTTGAACGGCAATGGATAAAGAGATCTCAGAGTGGCTGAGAGCGATCGTAGCAGCAGAGGGCGACTAGGGTGGATGAGAGGGGAGCGGTACCAGGCGTATGAAAGCGGAGAGACGGCGTTGGTGACGGCGTAACTCCTATAGACTGCGGGCATAACCTACGAAGAAACTACGGGGACTGCGGTTAGTAGCTGGCTCCCGTGCTGTACACCCCTGCCTGCTGCTTCGGCCCTTTTATATGCAAGCAGTGGTAAAACGTGTGAGAATTGCCGTGCTCCTGTGCTATTGGTAGGCAACGAAATGCTGTTGGTTGTTGGTGGTGTATTTGCGCTATTTTCCTAGAGGCATTTTAGGAGCAAGTTTTCGGATGTTACCGTGGGGGCGAAAGAAACCCTCGTAATAATTTAAGCAAAAAGCTTTGTTAAACAAAAAAAAAAAAACAAAGAAATTATTGGAAGATATTTTTCTTGTCTTGCTGGCATTCGTTGAAGTCTGACCAACAAGAAGCAAGCAAATAAACCACCTCCTGGGTAGTACATAATAATTGTTATTACAAAGAAACAAAGAAAAAAAGCTTTGCAGCCACGCTTGTCACTTACCCTGCTGCAACCTACCATCATTAACGCTAAGCGAAAATAACTGCAACAGCTCAACTTTCAAACTTTTGCGGCAGCCAGGAAGGAAGGAAGGAAGTGTGCGTGTACGTAGCTCTATCGACAATTCACTAATTTCACGCTACGCTGCTTTTTCTACAAAATTATCGCCGCATCGCCAAAAAACGTCAACGAAGTGTTTCTTGCCATTCTTATACTTTAAAAATTCCGCTTCCTTTTACTTTTTTTTTGTTTTTTTTTTGGTTTTTTTTATTCTCCTGAGTTGGACTTTAATAAATGCAAATTTACTTGATAAAGCTGGTGGTGGTGGTGCGAGTGCATTGCAATTGGATAAAGTTAAATTCTCGTATGCAGAAAGCGAAACGATGCGCAGAGTCATAAAAAGTCAAGGACAGGTTAACAATTTGCTGACGCGAGCGGCGACAAAGTGCGTAATTAATTTAAAATACTTATGTTGAGGTTTTATTTAATTTTTTTTTATACTAACTTTAACTTTATTGTCAAAGTGACCTTTGAAAGCGAAGATGAGATGTCAAATGAAAGGGCTTGACCAGCAGATGTGCAGAAAGGTTAAAAACTTAATTTTCCGGTATAGTTTGATTTTTAAATTTCAGGTGCCATATGAAAGAGCTTTGCCTGGAAATGAGTAATTTATTATAACTTCTACAAAAAGGGTTGCCACCTATTCAAAAATTAAGTTTTACGCTTAGTTTCTTTGATTTTTAAGCTTGAGATGTCATATGAAACGGTTTTGCCTGGGAATTTAGTAATTTACTAAAATTTTTACAAAAAGAGTTGCCACCTGTTCAAGATTTTCCTTTACGAGTAGATATGTAGTTTGTTTGATTTGATCACGCACCATATGAAAGGGTTGGCCTGAAAAGGAGTAATTTATTATAATTTTTATAAAAAGGGTTGCCACATCTTTAAAAAATTTCATTTTCCGGTATAGTTTGTTTGATTTGTAAATTTCAGGTGCCATATGAAAGGGCTTGGCCCAAAAATGAGCATTTTACTATAATTTTTACAAAAAGAGTTGCCAGTTTTTGATTTTTAAATTTCAGGTGTCAGACATATGCACATATGTAAGGGCTTTTCCTGCAGATGAAAAAAAAAAATAATCTTTATAAAAAGGGTTGCCACCTACTTAAAACATGTACTTGAAATTTTTGCAATATAGCAAAAAAAAGGTAAAGGAAAAGTGAAAGGGACAGAAATGGCAAAGGAATGGGAAACCAAAGGGAAAAAGAGAAGAGGAAAGTGTGTGGAAAATAGAAAGATTAAGGAAAAACGGAAACGCAAATAAAAGAGAGAGGGAAAGAGAAAGAGAAAGGAAACTAAAAAAAAAGATAAAGACGAAATTTTTCAAATATAAACAAGTAAGGAAGCCTAAGTTCGAGTGGAATCGAACATTAGATACTCAGCTGTATGTTTTCATTGTTTGTTTGCGTTTGATAAAAACACGGCGTATTTTATATAAAGCGAGTGCTGCATAAAGTGGGCGTAGCCACGCCCATTTTCACGTTACAAATTCCCAAAGGGTGTTCCAGAAATATCTTTGTTAAAAAGTAGGCGTGGTCATAAACCGATTTCAATAAATTTTTGCGTGTCTATTAACACAAGTTATAAAAGTGTATAAACCAAGTTTCGTCATAATACCTCAATTATTTGTCGAGTTATAGGCTAAGAAATCTCGTATATTCCTTTGTCTAAAAAGAGGCGGTGCCACGCCCATCTTCCAAAATTTTTATATTTTTTGTTTCCGGTCTATTGTGCAACTTATGCCACAAAATTTCAATGAATAATCTTTATGTTTGACAAAGATATCGTTTAAAATGTTGCTATTAGGCCACTTTATAATACCCATATATAAAAGTGGGCGTGGTCGTCAACCGATCTCGCTAAAATTTTCAACATGTATTACCACAAGTAATAAAAGTGTACACACCAAGTTTCGTCATTATATATAAATTATTAGTCGGGTTATGGGCTCAGAAATCTCGTATATTCCTGCTTCTAAAAAGAGGCGGTGCCACGCCTATTTTCCCAAAATTTTTGTGTTTTTCGTTTTATGTCCGCAGGTGGACTCCTGTCATAAAATTTCAATGATATATCTTTATATTTGACAGATATATCGCTTAAAATGTTTTTATTAGGTCATTTTATAATACACATATATAGAAGTGGGTGTGGCCGTCAACCGATTTAGGAAATTTTTCGTCCAAACATTTGCCTAAGTAAGTATATCACGTGTACGGAATTTCATCGATATATCTTCAACGGTTTCTGAGTTATGACTCATAAAACTATCAATGTTTGCCCCTTAATAAGTGGGCGTGGCACCGCCCATTTTCCAAAATTTTTGTGTTTTTTTGTTTTATGTCCATAGTTGGACTCATGCGACAAAATTCCAATAATAGATCTTTATATTTGACAGATATATAGCTTAGAATGTTTTTATTAGGTCACTTTATAATACACATATATAAAAGTGGGCGTGGCCGTCAACCGATTTTAACTATTTTCCGTCCAAATGTTTGCCTAAGTAAGCAAATTAAGCATACCAAATTTCAACGATATATCTTCAACGGTTTCTGAGTTATGACATATAAAACTTTCAATAGTTGCCACTTAATAAGTGGGCGTGGCATCGCCCATTTTCCAAAATTTCATCAAATTTTTTCATAAGGGCCAGAGCTCAATACGTGGGTAAAATTTTATCACTCTAGCTATATTAGTGGCTGAGATACCAAATTTCCGATTTTTTCTATATAGGAAAAGTGGGCGTGGTCATGGTCCGATTTCGCCCATTTTCAATACCAACCGTCCCAGTCTCGATACCAACTTGCATTTCTAATTTCATCAAAATATCTCAATTTTTGAGCGAGTTAGAGTGTTTACAGACGGACGGACGGACAGACGGACGGACGGACGGACATGGCTCAATCGATTTCTCTTTCCACCCTGATCATTTTGATATATATAAGTCTATATCTATCTCGATTATTTCATTCTGTTACAATCCGTTATGTGATTAAAACTATAATACTCTGTGTACTAGCACAGCTGAGTATAAAAAAGAAAAAAGAAAATTTCAAATATGACAAAAAGCTTTTGAAGTTTTCCAACCTCAAGTTGTCGCACAGTCTAATGGGTAGAATTTGCGACCACAGGCGATACTAGTATCAACTGATGCACCAATGTTTATGCGCTTCATTCGTTTACACGCTACTCTTAGGGTTATTAACAAATGCACAATTAAAACCATAAAATCATAATGATTTTAGTGTCAATGAGGATGTTTCTAAAATATAATTAAAAGCAGTTTAAAGTATAGAAAAAAAAAAAACATTTTGCTTTCAAGTTATAATCGCTTTTCATTCCATTTTACTTAGTATCATGCACATGTTTTTATGTGTGTTCCCATATTTTCAAGTTTTGTTCTACACGTACATTGCGCTTTTAAATCATCACACACAAGCAACGTTAATGTGTCTGACATTCGCCATGTCCTGTCAGGCAGCATTTAACTTTAGCTTGTTTGTATATATTTTTGTATGCATTCTCCCTGCAACAGAGTTTGTTTCCAGAGAGAGATGTGAGCATCCTGAAAGTCTAAAGATTTGTATATAAAAACAAACATACACATTTACCTACCATGTTTGTAAGCAAGGCGAGTTCTGCTCTATCATCTTTCATAAAATTCCGTAACAAAAAGAAAACAAAAAGACAACTCATAACTTTATATGCATTTATGTGCTTATGGTACGTGCTACTAAAGAGAATGTACATAAGTGCCTATATATAAGTCTGTACAGCGCTGGAGTGGGTGCAAATATTTCCACAAACAAGCATAAACTTTAATGGCGTAACGCCGTTAGAATGATTCAAACAATGTACCAACAATAAAGGAAGACATTTTATTGACATCTTAAATGCACACGTTTGTAACTTTATTAAATTAAAAGTTTTAAATTTTTGTGTAAACATACAAAAGTGCTAAGAAAAACTGTTAAAATCTAAATGCACAAGAAAGTGTGAGGAAGGGAAGGAGGAATTCTTAGCACATTATGTGGCAAATTTGAACAACAAGCAGTCTGTTTTTGTTTTCTGCTTTCCAGCCCATTAACATAACTTTATCGCAAATCATTTTTCAGTTTTGATATTATATTGTATAATAAAGGCGGCAAAAAACCGTAATGAGAATGCAAGATTGATATAACGAAAACATATAAAAAAAAAACCTAATAAAAAATTGCAGTTAAAAATTTATGCCCACACAACGCATTGATTGACTTCAGCGATGACGGTAGCTAAATTTAGATTAAAACTTATTTATTTGGATTAAAACTTATTAGGCTTAGTTGACAATTTGAAAACGAATGGAAAACAAAGCTTTCCTGCAAGTCTCACCGTCGCACAGTGGGGGCACCTCCATACAAACGCGGCCAAAAATAGTAATAATTGAGCTAGAAACTTTAAACTCGGAACTTAAGCTTTCTTGATTGAAGATAGTAAACTGTGAAAATTTGAACAAAATCGGCCCACAAATACACCCCCTCCCATATAACGGTATTTTTGAAATTTCAATATTTTGTTAACTATTATAGCTAAAATGCTCAATTTTAATAAGAGCACACATTTTTTAAATATAAATAATATACAGTAATCATTTTGGAAAAAGCGCAAAGTATTCCATGGTTTTCAAATTAAAAATATATGCACTTTTGAGCATTTTATAAGCATTCATAATAAAATTTTCCTTCAAAAAAATCACATTTAAAAAAATTTTTATACCACAAATGAAACTATACTTTTCTAAAGGATTTCAGTGTGCTGAATCTGAATCTGAAGTCAGAATTTTCAAATTGGTTCTAGTTTTTGAGATATTCATGTCCAATTAGGCAAAAAAACACATTTTTGACTATATTCCCTGCTTAATATCTTGTATGTAATATTTTTTTATTCAAAATCAAATACACCGTTAGAAAGCATAAACCATCCCCCTGAATATGGCGTTTAAATTTTTCAGATATCTTTATTAGAATTGGAGAAATTGTTGTTTAAGTTTCATTAACTTGGCAAATTTTCCCCATACAAAATTATTAATACTTTTTGAAGCATACTTTTGGGGATTTTGTATGGGAAAAATTTTTTATGAAAACTTAGAAAAACTCACTCCATAAAAAAGTTCATAAAACAAAAAAGCGCAAACGAATTTTTAAGATTTCTTCACCTGTTTATAAAGCACGTTCACTAGCACCAAATATTAAAAATTTGGAGAGGTCATATTTTGTATTTTTTTTTATTTCATGTTGAAATTTTCCAATTTTTACACAATTTTTTTTTCTGTTCGAAAAGAAAAAGGCTACAAAAAATAATGATAACGCTGATAAAAAAAATTCTTTCATAATTTGAAAGTGTGAACCATTGCCTACAACACGGTGAACAAACTATTCGATTAGTCGCCTAAGAATAAGATTTTTCATAATGTCAAAAGTAGCCTAATTATTGCGTTTTGAAAAAGGCACTTTTAGTCAAATGGGAAAAAGATTATTTAAGCGAAAAGCGCAGGTGGATTTCAAGAATTAAAATGCAGTTTGATTAAAAATATATCATTTCAAAACATATGAAAAAATTGGGGAGGTCATATTTTTTATTTTTTTTATTTTTTTGTTTAAAGTTGAGCAAAATTTTTTTTTACGACTTTTTTTGTCAATATTTGAAAGTTCATATAAATCTAAAAGTTACCGCTGGTTACAAAAGGCTTATTGTTTCTAAAAGGCCAAATCAATATCTATGTAATGATGTATCACTCGATTACATACGTTAATAATTGAATGAGTTACAGCATTTTGCATAAGGTGTAATTGTTGAGAAATAAAAGGACCTATTTTTTGCTCAGTTTTTAACACCCTGTACGGCTAAACAAAACGAGACTCAAAAAATTTTATATAAGCTTTTTTTTTTACAAATTGTTATATCTGTCAATCACTTTCAAAAAAATTTGATTTGCTAATACTTTAATTTCGATTTTATTTTTGGCCGCTATCACCCAGTGTGCGTCGCTATTGAAAGTGGTAAAGGTTGCTATTCAAGAACAAGGTCATTCTACAGCAAAATGGTTGTTTATAACTTAATTCTCAGTTCGATATTCATATTAGATATTAAAGTTATTTATAATAATAATAATAAGCCCAAGGTTTCTCCTTCCGCCCTACCGCACGAGAGGATCATGTATTGTAAGTATATTAGATTATGAAAGTTGTTAGCCGAGATAAGCTACGGGAGCAAGTTTCACATACAGTGTTGGAAAAAATAATAGGGACACGAGAAATATTTTACAATTCTCCATTTATTTCATTTTATGACCAAATAATAATTACTATATATTGATAGTTACACGGAGAGGACATGCTTCAATGACTCTGGGGTGGTTTTTGTATAATAATTTAATTTTTATAAACAAAAATAATGAAATGTATAATTTAAGTTGGAAAAAATAATAGGGACAAACTTTATATTTGATTGTTTTTTCAAATAATCTACAATATTACTGCTGCAGTTAGATTTAAACTAAAGTTTAATTGAAGCTCCTTAATTTTTTATAACTTCCTTACATCTTCGTGGCATAGGGTTGACCAAATCAGCGCAATTTGCAACCGGTATTAAGTACCAAGCTTCTTTAATTTTTTTTCATAACTCTTGCTTATTTTTCCATTTTTGATCCGCCATCGTCTTCTTTAATATTCCCTATAGGGCTGAGGTACGACGTCTGTGAGGGCTACTCCAAAACAGCAGCTTTCTTGCGTTCAAACCATGAGTTTTCGATTCTGGAGGCATGTTTGGGGTCATTGTCATGCGTAAATCGCCATCTAATGATATCAAGGAGGGTTTAAATGATCCTGTTTTGAGTAGAACAATTCGCAACAGACCTCGAGAAGTAGGACTAAGTGGAAGAAATCTTAGAAAAGCTCCGTATCTGAGAAAAAATAATGTAAGCCAACGAACTGAATTCGTATGCCATTTGTCCAAATACGTTGGTGAAATATTGAAACCACTAATCTCCGAAAAACACAACGTCAAAAATTCATTCGAACTTAAACATAGATTAGAGGGTATAGATGTGTGTGATACTGATGTACTTGTCTCATTCGATGTTATTTCTCTGTTCACCAACATACCAACAACGTTAGCTATAAGAATTATAATGAACAAATGGGACCAAATAAAAGAATTAACGAAAATACCCAAGAGGAATTTCCAGAAAATTTTGGACTTTTGTCTCAAAGACAATAATTATTTTATGTGCAATAACAAATTATACAATCAGACATTCGGAATGCCAATGGGAAATCCCCTCTCCCCCACCATTGCGGACATAATTATGGACGACCTACTTGACCACACGATAGCTGAGCTGAAACAAAAGTGCAATATTGAAATTAAATTTATTAACAAATATGTGGACGACATTCTTGCAATAACAAAACAAAGTGACGTGAATATTATTCTAGAGAGACTCAACAACTACCACAATAAACTTCGATTTACAATGGAAATAGAAGAAGAAGAGAGCATTCCCTTTCTTGACGTCCGTCTGCACAGGAAAAACAACCAAATAATTTTCGACTGGTATTCTAAACCTACTTCTTCTGGGCGCCTAATCAATTACTTCTCTTCACAACCGATGAAATATAAAATAAATACAGCAAAGAACCTAATAAGCAAAATTTTAACCATAAGCCACCAACAATTTCACGACGACAACATAGAGAAAATACACGAAATCTTAAAAAGCAACAATTACCCAGACCATTTGATACGAGAGCTGATCATACAGGAAAAAAATTAAAACAAAATACCAAACGAATAAAACACAAAATAAAGCAACAAATAATAAGATAAAGAAGTACTACAGTGTTACATATACACATATGGACACTGAAATAGGTGTAAAAGTTTTTCTTTCACAGCCTTACAGCATTCGCAATTAAAAGGAAGTTTTGCTTAGTTATATGAATAATGTACGTTACTAAGACGAATTATGTTAAAATTATTTAATTTCATTTATTTAAAGGAAAGTTATATCAGATAAACAAAAATCTCCTGGACACTGTAATAGGTGTGCAGGACTTTTTTTTCAAAATCTCAAAAATAATTCAGTTAAAACTTCTTTATTCAATTGATTTTTATTAGATAGTATATCTGTCATTGTTTTGTATAACTTTGGCTAATCTATTGGTTATGGATGTAGTTAATTTGTGGCAGTTTTCTAATGGAGTAGTAGTAGGAGTAGTTCCCGCGCTTTCTGCCAAAATGGAGCTTTCTTTGGAAATGAAAAGGCTGCCAATCATCTCTGAATATCACTACGCAAGGTCTAAATTGGTTTTGGATCAGGAAATTCGCTTAGCCATTCCATAGAGGTGACATTTGCATCGTGGAAAAATTCAAATCCCAATCACCCAAACGTGCTTTGGGTCGTTTTCTTGTTGAAAAATCCTTTTATGTGACATGTTTCCTTGGCAATATGACAGCTTAAGATTCTGCTAAATATCTCTGTACTTTATAACGGTCAATGTCTCCTTTAGCGAAAATAACAGACCAACACTTTTCCAAGTTGCACATCCTTAAACCATCATGTTTCCACCCCAAACTATATAGTCCATTTAATGCATCACAGATCGAATTCTTTGTTGTAATATTTGTGGACATGATTCCAGAAGTTCATTACGTCGCCCAAACGGCAAAGTATTTGCACCATTCTACATCTAAAAGACGATTAGGCAAGTGGGTGGAAACATAATGTGCCACTTGGTAAAGTCTTGGTCTGTTATTTTCGCTAAAGGACACATTGACCATTATAAAGTACAAGGATATTTAGCGGAATATTAAGCTGTCATATTGCCAAGGAAACATGTCACATAAAAGGATTTTTCAACAAGAAAACGACCCAAAGCACGTTTGGGTGATTGAGGTTTGAATTTTTCCACGATGCAAATGTCACCTCTATGGAATGGCTAAGCGAATTTCCTGATCCAAAACCAATTTAGAACTTGCGAAGTAATATTTAGAGATGATTGACAGCCTTTTCATTTCCAAAGAAAGCTTCATTTTGGCAGAAAGCGCGGGAACTACTCCTACTACTACTCCATTAGAAAACTGCCATATATTAACTACATCCATAACCAATAGATTAGCCAAAGTTATACAAAACAATGACAGATATACTATCTAATAAAAATCAATTGAATAAAGAAGTTTTAACTGAATTATTTTCGAGATTTTGAAAAAAAGTCCTGCACACCTATTTCAGTGTCCAGGAGATTTTTGTTTATCTGATATAACTTTCCTTTAAATAAATGAAATTAGATAATTTTAACATAATTAGTTTTAGTAAAGTACATTATTCATATAATTAAACAAAACTTCATTTTAACTGCGAATGCTGTAAGGCTGTGAAAGAAAAACTTTTACACCTATTTCAGTGTCCATATGTGTATTCCAAAACTCAGTGAGAAATTTGACAACAAAACCTTAAAACAACAAAACATAACACTTGCCTACAAATCGAACGAAACCCTAGCAACAATATACACAAGAACAAAAAGCCCAGTAGACACGCAACAACAAAACAACGTGGTTTACGAAATAAAATGCAATGGAAGTGAGAAAGAAAAGTGCAATAAGATATATATAGGAACAACAAAGAGAGCATTGGGAGTACGATTAAGCGAACACGAAGCGGCCGTAAACAAACAAAAAAACAGTAGCCATGGGTAATGGCGCAATTTTTTTGGCGCTGATACAATAACGCCAGCGCCAACCGTGGCGCCAACTCACGGTACTGGCGCAATAACACCTTTAGCGCAATTGTCATCGAATAATCGATAAATAACATTTTTTCGCTTGTTACTGTTTACCATCCCCGTTTTATTTCTTTTGGCGCAATTCTGCTTACATACATATACGAGGGCACAATTAATTTTAATTTTCATAATCATTTGGAAAAATATTCCGTATATATGTGAAAATATGCTGGAAATTAGAGTCACTTAGATCACTATCAAGCACACATAATTGTGACGTTGTCATACGTATACATATACTATGATGCTGTTATTGGCGTTGTGGTTGCGCCATTTTACACTAGCGCTATATTGGAGCTGGTGTTAGCGCACGAAATTGAGTCAGTGTTATATTGCAATAGCGCATCATTGAGTTGGCGCTACATTGAGTTGGCGCTATATTGAGTTGGCGCATTTCCCAAATTGGAGTTAGCGCAATAACACCAGGGTTGGTGTTAGCGCAATTGCGCCGCGCAGCGCAGTGTTACCCATGCCTAAAAAACAGCACTGCACTGGCTCAGCATATACTAAGCAGCGGACACTCAGCTGACTTCAAAAATGCGAAAATAATAGACAAAGAAAAAAGAGAAACAAAAAGGTACACATTAGAGAGCTTACGTATATTACAAAGAAGGGAGAATGCGATGAACAAAAAAGAAGACACGGACAATATAGCAGCAGCCTACTTGTTATGTATACAATAGTTTAATTAGTCTTGACGAAACTACCACGATAAGTGGTAATGATAATGTGTTTATATGTTCATATAATATATTATATTATATATATGTATAAATGTGTATATGTTAAGGTTTATATGTTTTCAGTGTGAAAAAATTCTTTAAAAAAGTTTAAATCAAATTTAAACAGTAAGTTTTAATTTGTACATTTTCGTTTTAAATTCCTTTGTTCACAAAAATTTTATTATATATTTTTGTTGTTTCTTCTTTTATTAATGTGTAT
Organism: Urophora cardui; assembly: GCA_960531455.1. Lineage (NCBI taxonomy): Eukaryota > Metazoa > Arthropoda > Insecta > Diptera > Tephritidae > Urophora > Urophora cardui. The sequence goes on from OY482672.1 coordinate 145,940,085, forward strand.
AATTTTGTTTATTGTTTTTGTCAAAAATAGAGAAATAAATGCCCCTGAAGATGCTGACATTGATCAGCGAAACGTTGGGAAGCAGGTGAAATAATTACTTTTATTATTTGCACCTAAATTCAAAATAGACCGGATTAGCCTACACGTAAAGTAACACAAAATATAAACATTTAGCTGGTCGAAAACATTTAATAATATAGTAATTATTGTTTGGTCATAAAATGAAATAAATGGAGAATTGTAAAATATTTCTCGTGTCCCTATTATTTTTTCCAACACTGTATGTTTGTGAATGAGTCCCCCTGGCATACGGTAAAGTTTCTGGTTTTCATGAAAGGAGCAGTGCAGATTTTACCGACATGTGGTAAGTCACTCACTCTCTCTGTTAACAACATACATATATAGCGATTATTTAGTGCATACTTTTAGGCGGAGTTTTTTTTTAGTGTTACTATACCAAATAAGCGAGCAGATGAGCGCATAACAGAGAATTGGAGTTTTAAAATTTCAGAGCTGAGCGAATCAGCACATAACAGAATAAAAGTTGTGTATGTATTTGAGTTTCATTGAAAAATGTGTAGATGTGTGAGAATTTTGCAGAGAAGTGGGTAATGATGGCTGGAAGGGTGAGATTAGATTAAAATTGTGATTGTGATAAAGGAAAATTGAGAATTAAGCGAAACAAAGCTGACGGCGGTGGTAGCCCAGTGGGATGCCATTGGATTTCCAATCGAAACGACGCATGTTCGATTCTCGGTTGAGCCCGCCCAAAGAAGTCTCATGAGGGAATGTGGTGGTCGTCTCCGAAATGGGTCCATAACTTCTACCAAAATTTTTTTTTCAATTTTTCTTAAATAAAACTGGCAATACTTAGCTCATACAAAATTCATATAATTAGTTTTCGATCAATAATCGCTTTTTAAGGATTTATTCACCAAAAACTTGTATTTAGCTACTTTTTTGTTCAACATTACCAAATTTTAAAGCCAGTTTTTTTTATACAACAGAAATTGCGTAAAAGTGGCGCCATATAACCCACATTTCCTTACCAAGGATTATACATAAGCAAGCTGGCATGAGGGGAAAATTAATTTATAAATTCATTCTGCATTATATTGATATAAACATACATACATGCATACTAGCATGCCCGCAAAATGAACATTGACTTACGCTCCAGCGCCAACTAGACATGCTGCTGCTGCTAGCAAATGTTCCTTCTTGTTTGTCATATGTGCATTGGCGTCGCTCTGCATAACTGGAACAATATTGTCTGCTCAGCCGAACATATGCAAGCATGTGTCTCGTCTCTTGCGTTTGTACGTTGTTGGTGTTTATTTAAACATTAAATGTTTCCAATGTCCGTGTCCAAACACAGCAACTCTGCCGCGAAATTATCCAACGATTCTCTTTTGTGCCGCTGTTCTGTCTTCCATTTGTCCAAACACATCAACTCGTCGCTGGCCAACTTTTGTTCATTATGTTTTGTTCTGGCATTCTTCGAACGCTGTGATTGGTCACTGGCGATAAGAATTGCTGCACAAAGCGTGTTGTCCGAGCACCGACGACTTGGTGCCCCCCTCCTTTCCTCGTCGCCTTCTCACCCACAAACGAACAAAAGCAGCGGGTTGCTCAACTTCGTGTCTCCGTGTTTGGACGTCGACAATGTGTCCAGCACACATTGTTGTCGGGTGTACGTACATATGTATATTTGTATGTATGTATATACCCAACAAACACTGAGGTTAGTTATCGATTTGAGAATGACTCGAGAACTAGCCTCATTCTCAAACCTGTAACGTTAGAGGACGACTCGAAAATCTATCGAGAATCATAGCGTTCTCAAACAAAAGGGTACCTAATTCTCAAATCGAGAAAATTATAATTCTCGAATCGAATTCTAATGTAGTTCTCTAATGAGATTCTAATCAGAATTTGCAAATACTTCCAATTGAAATGAAAAACAAAGCTTTGTCTCCTTTTACATGATTTTTTCATTGTTTAGATTTTATTAGCGCAATATGTGCCTAATTTGCATATGATTATATATATTGACATGCATATGTTTACCACATTTATAAGAACTGAAATTTAAACAAAACTCAGTCTTATTATTTAAATTAAAGGTACTTCTTGTACTTTTTAATGGAAAACATTGTACTACGGTAATATTAACTTTACCATTTTTTAGTATCTAATTTCAATATATGTATGTATATTCAATATAACACAGAAATATATTGAGAATTGATAAAAGGCGTGAGATTTGGCTACTTCTCTAATCACTCGCTAATCGAATTCTAGTGTAGTTTTCAACCCTAGTTATCGATTTGAGAATATATAGAGAATTACACTAGTTATCTAAGGTAATCTCGACAAAATTTCTAACGTTAGAGACTGTGTTTGCTGGGTAAGACCAACGTATAAAATTTTCCTCAACAATTTCATGTGCTGTCTTCTTTGCCTGCTGATGCTGCTTTGACACTTTACAAGTACTTTATGTCGACTCAAATGCAACACTTTAACTGCTGCTCGAAGGGCATAGCCAACAGTGCAGAATCTATTCTATTTTTGTTGTTGGTTGGCTGGTTATCATTTACACAGCTGAGTGTGTAGTGTTATCGTTTATTGTTTTTGTTGTTTCTTTTTTTCTGGTTGGTCAATTCGAAAACTTTCATGCACTGTTGCTATCATTTTCTTCTGTCTGTGTGTGTGTGTGTGTGTTTAAGCATACCCTGCAGAAAACGGAACTAGTCCATACATGCATGTACAAACCAGCCGCTTGTGGCAATCAACTAGCCCAAAACCTGCCACATTCCATATAAAAATATTGGTCCAATTAACATTGCAATGTCCTAGCACAGGACCACATGGTCCATCGCTCGATCGCATCAAACTAGTTTAAAAACTAACTTGCCGTAGCTACTTTGCAAACCACCTACAAGAGGTTACTTTTTAAACTAGCTACGGCAAGTTACTTTTTAAACTACTCCAAGGAGTTAAAAATGTAAAATATTTCCATAACTACTTCAATCTTGAGCTCTCAAGACCAATTTTATTTATTTTTTTTAAGGAAAAATTTACGTGAAAAATTAATATTTTTTGGTAGAAGTTATAGATCCATTTCGGAGACCACCACATCTCTTCAAGCAATTCTTTGTGCTAATTAGTAGAGCTTGTTTATCGGCTGGCTCATCCGATTAAATTTTACTTTTGGTTTTTTTGGTCGTTTTTATTTTCATAACTACTTCATTCTTGAGCTTTCAAGACCAATTTTTTTTTAAATATTTAGATTAATGCTTCTTGGCAACACTGTTAATAAACATCGTGCAGCGGTTACGATCGTTAAAACCGATCTTCAAACACGAATCTACATACATACATATATATGAACTGGCCCAATTATTGGCTGCATGTGGCAAGTTCGTAGCTAGTTGAATGTGGCACAAATGTACCATATACGTGAACTGGCCCAATGATTGGCTACATGTGACAAGTTAGTAGCTAGTTGACTGTGGTACAAATGTACCAAGTAGTCCAACAATTTTTGCAGGGATATATAAATTGGCCCAATTATTGGCTGGATGTGGCAAGTTCGTAACTAGTTGACTGTGGCACAAATGTACCAAGTAGTCCAACAATTTTTGCAGGGTAATTATTTCAGTCTGTTGATTATTCTTCCAGAGTATTGTTTATTTGCATATTTACCTATTCAGTTTTCAACATTTGCTTCAATGCTACGCTTTTCAATGCATTTCCTGCTTCTGCTTTTGTTTTCTTTGCTCCATGCAAATTCAAATTAAAATTATAAAAAGAAACTGACAAAACAATTAAGATGTTTTTATTTTATTATTTGCATATTTTTGTGTTTTTTTAGAATGCTATTTGTTTTGTCACATGAGTCAGGGACTCGAGTATTTCCCCCGTGGTCTGCAAAATATTTGCAATTTTGTTGTTACAGCAATTCGATCGAGTGCAAGAAAGAGAAGAATTCTTTGTTCTGTTGACAATTTTCATACTCGCAGCTAATCGAAGTACATATAACAATTTCTTGTCGATGTAGCATGAGTGAATCAACTGTGAACTATGATAAGAATGCTCATAAAAACGAATGATGCTTCCTGTTGTCGCTTATCTATAATGCATATGTATATGTAGCTAGAAGAATGGCTGTTAGAAATGGAAAAAAGAAAAAACAATAAAAAAAGCAAAAAAAAACACAATAAAAAAAAAACATGTAAAAATAATAGCAATTCCGTCCATGAAAATCTCTTTTTCGCTGCCACATGCAGTCCATGCAACGAAGTGCATTACTAACACAATGCAGATATTGGCAATATTACTGCCATTGCCACTGCCACGAACAGCCTGGCTTTTGCCGCTGTCTTCCAACTTGGCTTAGTGCAGCTACTCGCTTGACCCATTTTGCAGCACAACTTGCTTTCATTTATATTGTCATTTAGCGTAAAAAATTCGCATTGCTCACAGCACTCTCCATTCCAACTCCCTTCGCCCTCCATTCCAATTGGCTCCGCCCTCCATTCCAACACCCTCAGCCCACCATTCCAATTCCCTCCCCCATTCATTTTCCTTCCACCATTCATAGAATTTTAGGAGGGCAAAGCAGTTGTTTTCACGCGTCTAATGGATTTTGTGGTGTGAATTTTACTTGAGGTCATGTTGGCTTTGATAAGAAGATGTCACCATACACGCTGTTCTTGTTGTGATGGCATGGGGCAAAAAGTTGTGGTATACACTTTTTTTATACTCAGCTGTACTAGTACACAGAGTATTATAATTTTGATTTCATAACGGTGGATTGTAACATAATGAAATAATCGAGATAGATATGGACTTATATATATCAAAATGATCAGGGTGAAAAGAGAAATCGATTGAGCCATGTCCGTCCGTCCGTCCGTCCGTCCGTCCGTCCGTCCGTCCGTCCGTCCGTCCGTACGCAGGATAACTCGCGTAAAAATTGAGATATTTTGATGAAATTTGAAATGCAAGTTGGTATCGAGACTGGGACGGTTGGTATTGAAAATGGGCGAAATCGGACCATGACCACGCCCACTTTTCCTATATAGAAAAAATCGGAAATTTGGTATCTCAGCCACTAATATAGCTAGAGTGATAAAATTTTACCCACGTATTGAGCTCAGGCCCTTATGAAGAAATTTGTTGAAGTTTTGGAAAATGGGCGGTGCCACGCCCACTTATTAAGGGTCAAACATTGAAAGTTTTATATGTCATAACTCAGAAACCGTTGAAGATATATCGATGAAATTTGGTATGCGTAATTTGCTTACCTAGACAAATGTTTTGGCGAAAAATTATCAAAATCGGTTGACGGCCACGCCCACTTTTATATATGGGAACTATAAAGGGGCCTAATAAAAACATTTTAAGCGATATCTCTGTCAAATATAAAGATCTATCACTGAAATTTTGTGGCAGGAGACCAACTAGGGAAATAAAACAAAAATTATAAAAATTTTGGAAAATGGGCGGTGCCACGCCCACTTATTAAGGGGCAAATATTGAAAGTTTTATAAGCCATAACTCAGAAACCGTTAAAGATATATCGATGAAATTTGGTACGCGTGATATATTTACTTAGCCAAATGTGTGGACGAAAGATTACCAAAATCGGTTGACGACCACGCCCACTTTTATATATGGGTATTATAAAGTGACCTAATAAAAACATTTTAAGCGATATCTCTGTCAAATATAAAGATCTATCACTGAAATTTTGTGACATGAGTTCTACAATAGACCGGAAACAAAAAATAAAAAAGTTTGGAAAATGGGCGTGGCACCGCCTCTTTTTATACAAAGGAATCTACGTGCCTATTACTCGACAAATAACTGAGATATTATGACGAAACTTGGTTTATACACTTTTATAACATGTGTTAGTTGGCCGCTGTGGTGCAGTGGGTAGAGTGCTCGCCTGCTATGCCAGAGGTCTCGGGTTCAAACCACGGTCCGAGCCAAACAAATTTTTCTAATTAGTAAAAATCCAATTATTGGGTTTTTTAAGAGCAGCGGTCACCTCTCGGCAGTGGGCGGCATACCCTCCGAGAGTATTTCTGCCATGAAAAAGCTTCTCACAAAAAATGCATTCGCCGTTCGGAGCCGGCATAAAACTGTAGGTCCACCCAATTAGTAGGAAAAAACAAAAAGGAGCACACCTCGAATTGGGAGAGAAGCTCGGGTAACTAAAAGTCATAGAGGGATGCAATTTTGCACTAACAATAATATTTATATGCTTATTTGGATGATTGATACAAATTTTGAAAATGGGCGTGGCTGCGCCCTGTTTATGCAGCACTCGTGTCATATAAAATACACCCTATATCGAACAAACGCAAACAAACAATGAAAGCATACAGCTGAGTATCTAATGTTCGATTCTACTCGAACTTAGGCTTCCTTACTTGTTTTTGATTATTTTGGTTTTTATGAAGTTCACTTGGAAATGCGCATTCAAATGCATCACTAAAATGAGCATCGACAAATAACAGAAAAAATAATGCCAGCAAGCTGTGTTCTGCTTTTATTGTACTTTGTACATTGATTATCACAAATATGTATTTTTCACAGAGTAATGAATGTCATACAAATCTGCATTCATATGTAGTACATTGTAGTGCATCAATTAAATTGAAAATTTTCTTTGAAAGTTGCTGCTACAAATAACACAAGACAGTGCTCTGTATACTAATAATAAAAAGAAAATATGCTGTAGATAACCTAAAATTCAGATTTAAATAAAAGAGGAAAATGTATTGAATGGGGAAATACAAAATATTAGCACTTATTTGCTTTTATTTGCTACATACATATGTACATCCTTTATTTGTTACTACCATGCTACAATGCTAAAAATACTGTGGTGACTGGGTCAATGTGGTTTAGTTGACCACAGAATCCTTTTTTGCAATAAATAAAGTCGATATTTACAAGTCAAAGTAAAAGTAAGTAATCCATGGCATTTACGAGGGAAATGGGGGAAAAGAGAAAAAAATGCTAGTTCTTTATTTTAATTAATTGAGGTGCTTTTAATTACGGATTATGTATTTCCTAATAAAAATACTTAAGCTGTTTGGAAATAACCCTGAAGGAACGATGGGGACAATTGTCTTAAAATTATAGCCCTAGGTATAGTTGCATTGTAAATAGACCAAAGAGAGTTCAAAAAATTAATGCAATGTATTGCTAAGCAGGTCAATTGCCTCGAAAATAGTCCAAATGTAATGCTGGGTAGGTCAATTGGACTTAAATTGGTCTGAATGTAATGCACATTGTACATTGTTTATTATACGTAATTTGTATTTTGAAATATTTTTAACCATGGTAACTGTTCTTACTGAAAATTGTTGCTTATTAAAAATAAATTTTCCCATTATTTCTGAGGAATTTGCAGGATATTGAAAATTATTTAGTTTACAATATTTTAACCGTTGGAAAAAGGTATTGTGAAATCAATGTAGCTATATTTTAAAACACATTTTCTATTGAAACTAACGCCTTTATTCTTATAGCGGCGCACACTGGGGATTTTGCGGAAAAAAGTCAAATTGTCAACATACTCTTCATGCAATATGCAGTGATATTTTGGAATTTAGACTAAATGGTACAACCAAATCAAAAAGAATTACTCCGATCTGACTGCTAGTTTTTTTTTTATAGCCGTCTCAAACTCAGTACTTGTATGTTTTACCGAACCAACTTAATTTAAACCTAAGAATTTCAAAACGAATAATCTTTTATTATGTGAGCTAACGTTTTTCTTTTTATTTTTTATTTAAAGTAGGATATTTCAGTCTACTAAAATTGAAAAAATAAACTCTGCAGAGACTTAAGTTTTTTTTTTTGTTTATTTTTATGAACATATAACAAAAATCCCTTTTTTATCCAAACATTTGGACCTGTAATTTTAGCGCCACTTGCCTCCAGTTGGAAATCACTACTAATACATTGTTTCATATCTGTTTTTACATTTTTAATCAATTTCAAGTGCCCCCAGGTGCCCCTTTTCAATTTATTGTATTATACAGTACAACATTTTTCAGCTAATTGATTCGCGACTCAATTCTGATAAGGCTCTTTTGTTTAACATAACTCAAGAACCACTAGTCGGATTTTGTTTAAACAAATTTATAAAAATCAAGAATTACTAGTACTTTCATCTGTTTATATAACGCTTCGCTATATAGGCAACAGTTTCCCAGTTATAAATAAATGTATGGAGAAAAAAAAATATTTTTTGCCTAAAAATAATTTTATTTTTTTTAATTCATAAAAAATCGAAAACGGTAAAAAAGTTCAAAGTCCTATTATTTTCACGTAAAGTCGCATAACCTATGAACAAAATGATACATAAATCAAGAAAATCGATGAACGCGTTTCGCTTTTATTCACAATTAAGTACAGGTATGGATTAAAAATTATTTTTATTTTTTACTATAGGTCCAAGGGAGGTACCCCTAGGGAGTGGCCGATTTCAATTATTTTTTGTACCGTCAATGCCCTTTATGAGGGTAATTGATATGCGAAGTTTCGTAAAGATATATTACTTTTTTGAGCTGAAATTAAAATTTGTATTTAAATTTTTTTTTTAATTTTTTACTATAGGTCCAAGGGAGGTACCCCTAGGGAGTGGCCGATTTCAATTATTTTTTGTACCGTCAATGCCCTTTATGAGGGTAACTGATATGCAAAGTTTCGTGAAGATATCTTACTTTTTTCGGCTGAAATTAAAATTTGTATTTAAATGTTTTTTTTTTTATTTTTTACTATAGGTCCAAGGGAGGTACCCCTAGGAGTTGACCGATTTCAACCATTTTTGGAAATTTTCTTAACTAGCTCATATATAACCTGTCTGCAAAATTTCAAAGCCCTACGACAACTCCTTCTATTTTTTTCCGCTGAATGTATGGAAGCTTCCCCACTGTGCGGCGGTTGACCAAGTCTAATCATTAAAGAACATCGCGGAAAATATAGCTGATGTGTGGATAACAATATATGCATCATATATTTATTTACTTCCTTGAATATGAATTTATTCAATTAACTTTTAGATATAATGTTCAATTTTTTAATAAAATAAAATAAATTAAATAAATAAATAGAAAAATTAGAGATGAGAAATGGTTCCAATCTATATAGCATAAGTATACTCCGATTGTAATAAGAAAAGGTCTAGACCAATGTACATAGAGAAAGTATATTCCGACTGTAATGCATAAATATCCAATCGACCTAAAGCTGGTCCGAATGTAATGCAGATAGGGACAATTGACTTCGACCTAGGACATGCAATGCTAAATGTAAATAGAATTTTACATGGGATTGGACCAAATTTCTAACCAGTTACAATTACTTACAGTCTAGTTTAAGGAGTATACTAAGTCTACTCCGACATCCTACAGGGAAATTACTGTGGCTATACATATGTATGTCATTAAGATGGGGCACAGTTCAAAGAATAATAATGAAATGTTAAAAAAGACTCCATATACCTACCTAGTTCATTCTGACTAGAATTTGTCGTAGACCCTAAACAATTTCAATAAAATGCAACATGTCTATGATGTCGAAAAAAATTTTTTGTTGTACCTTCAACTTCGTTTAACACTTATGGCGTTTTCTTTTCTACGAAAAAATGTTGCCCTCCTATATCCCAATTATCGAATTACGTATCCTGACATTCTATAAAATGGCTGAATTTGTAGATAAGGGTGCCCTCTTACTTAGTTAGAGGTCAGTATTTGGTGAAAGTACCAGACAAACTTACAAAATGGCTAATAAAATCAAACAGGGCAACATTATTTCGAGAAAAGAAAACGCCATTAACTAACAGGCATGTTCCGATTTCACCAACTCTTGGTTGTTAAGCTCTGCGAAGTAGATATAATTAGATTGGGGTCAATAGAGATTGGAGTAGAGAGTACAGCGCTCAAGATAACGAGTTAAGGACATTTAACAGTGAATCATTTCATTTGCATTTTCCAATTAGACAAATGAAATCCAAAATGCTCACAACTCCAAAGTCAACAAACTCAATTACTTAGCTTGAAATATCTGCACTACTCGTAGCAAAAATCTAAAAAAAAAAAAAAAAGCACCTGCATATCGCTAGCTTAGAGTGCAAACTGTGTAAGTCCATTTTAATGAAAAAGTGTATTTTTATGTAGAACGCTAGAAAAATCAAATACGCCCCGCGCTAAACCATTCTGTGACTCTTGTCATATTTCTACTCGTTGTTATTCAGTGATACGCAAATTGTGTAAGTCCAAAAAGCGAAGAAAATTGTGCAAGTCCAAAATATTTACATGAACAAAAATTTTTTTTTTCATTTGAAATTTTTTTATTTTTTGTTTTTTTGTCTCTCCTACAAAGTTTTAAAAAAGGACTTACACAATTTGCACTCTAAGCTAGCGATATGGTGATGGAAATATGTATGCACATATGTAGGTGCTATATCAAACTTTGTAGGAGAGACAAAAAACAAAAAATAAAAAAATTTCAAATTGGAAAAAAAAAAAAATTCTGTTAATGTAAAATTTTGGACTTACACAATTTGCGTATCACTGAATAACAACGAGTAGAAATATGACAAGTATCATAAACTTGTTTAGCGTGGTGCGTATTTGATTTTTCTAGCGTTCCACATAAAAATACACTTTTCCATAAAAATGGACTTACACAGTTTGCACTCTAAAGGTCCCCACAAACAGAAGCGATACGATACAGCCCACATATGAAAAATCGTATCGCGTCATGCACAATTGCATATGTGGGCTGTACGTATCGCTTCTGTTTGTGGGGACCTTAAGCTAGCGATATACGATTGTGAATCTGTACCACATATTGATTTCGTTATTATTTCAAGCAAACGTTCTATTGATAGCTATTGAAGCTGAATATCTGATGAACATTGATTTCTACATGTGGAATGCTTACAAACTCATGACTCAACCACGTCATTTTTGCTCAAATCTCTTCTCGTTAATAAATTCCTTTTCATGAAATGAAACATGTTATGAAAAAAAGCAAACAGGCTGCTTGATTTTAATATTATTTTCTGCATTCAAGATTTGCATGACTGCGAAACTGACAAGCTGTGGCGCCGTTGATAGCATAATTCGTGCGATGAGTAATTATAATACGCCTTAAACAAGGGATTCAACATTCAAGCATTTCAACTAATTTTGCGTTTTCGCACTTCGGAGGAGGGTAACTAAAAATACTTAAAATAAATAATATATACTTGGAATTTTTAATGATGTTAGCTCTAATAAATTAAAAATTTAAGCAATACTTTCTGGTAAATAAATAAAAATATACATAAATCACACATAACATAAATAACTAACATATTTCAACTTTTTACCATTTATATATCTTTTTTACTTAGGTATATACCTATGTACATATATGTATACATATATATATATACATACATATATATAAATGCATGCATATTTTCTACGCATGTAAATATGTATGTATATATTTATTATTTATTTCCTCCCATTTCAATCACCGTTTTATTTTACATCCACGTCCGGGCAGTAAAATCTTATACTTTTTTTCCAGCTGAAAAGTGAAATTGAGAAGGCAAAAGAATACAACAAGAAAGAAATTGCAGTTGTAAGGTACATTCAAAGTCCATTTTTCTGCTTACATATTCAATTTACTATGAAGATATTGGATTTCGTATTAGAAAAATATAAGAAGAAATTGTAGATATATTTGTTGCCATTCTACTAAGGAAATGCAAAAGTCAAGACCTTATTTGTTATTAGAGTTAGTGGGATAAGAGCAGAATTTGAATAAGTTCTTGGGTGGCAGATCATATTCAAATAACCATTAACTGTGATAAGCAGAACATGTATATAGTTGGGCGCTAGATCGTTACAGACTACGTATCATTACACACATGCGCTATACCTTAAATTTTTTCTACTGGGTAAATATGTACATATCATGTGTTTTCGTGCAAATGGTTGGATAGATGTAGCTAAAATACATAAACCGAAGGATTTCGAACCGGTTACTTGGTTCGTGTGCTATATGCGTATACATTAGGGATGGGACTATTCGAATAAAAATTATTCGAATAAAAAATCCTTTTATTCGAAAGGTATTCGTAATTCGAATAATATTTATTCGAATAATTTATTCGTATATTCGAATAAATACTATTCGAATAGTACTATTCGAATATCACTATTCGAATACCACTTTTCGCGAATAGCTGTTGAATGTATGTATGTATGCTTTTGCTTTTGTTATTACATACATATATACAGCTGCGGTCAAAATCTTAGTAGTGCACCCACCGTAGATAAAAAATCTAAAAAAAGTTGGATTTTTTATACTAAATGTTTATTTTGGATTTTATTATAATAAACTACTACTAATAACAGATACATCATGCAGAAGAACTTAGTAAGTTAATTATTTGTACGGTTTTAAAATAACATTTTATACTTTGCCCTCAAAATATCAACGGTCAAAATCTTAGTAGTGCGATTTTCTTTAATAAAAATATAGTTGAACTAACTATTTATTCAAATGATTTTAATTGTGGATTAATAATAAAACTATAATAAAGTGTTTAGTACATCGTAGCGTATCCTTTATTAGATATAACAGGAGCGCAACGCCGATGCATCGAGTTTACGAGTGTTTCCCATTGTTCGCTAGGAATTGCTTTCCATGCCCGCTCTTCCGTTTCCCAAAGTTGATTGTTATTTGTGGGATTGCACTGGGCTACTCTCTGCTTTACGTCGCACCATAAATTTTAAACTGAATTGCGGTCTGGAGACTGTGCAGGCCCTTCCATGACCTCAACCCTATTTCTTTCAAACCATTGTTTCACTGATTTGCTCGTGTGCTTTGGATAATTATCTTGCTGGAAGACCCAAAGCAGCGCCATTTCATCCCGGGCATATGGTAGCATAACCCCCTCCATGATTCCAACATACACTGTGCGATCCATGATCTCCTTAATACAATATATTGGCCCAACTCCATAGAACGAAAAGCAATGCAAATCATAATACTTGTTTAATTGTCTTATTAGTGTGTTTTGGGTTATACCGAGTTAATAGGCCGTCTTACATATTGGCTCGCTCCTCTGGTCCCACACAACATGATTTTAGATTCATCCGTCCATAGTTTACATGGAAGATTAAGTATTATGATTTGCATTGCTTTTCGTTCTATGGAGTTGGGCCAATATATTGTATTAAGGAGATCATGGATCGCACAGTGTATGTTGGAATCATGGAGGGGGTTATGCTATCATATGCCCGGGATGAAATGGCGCTGCTTTGGATCTTCCAGCAAGATAATTATCCAAAGCACACGAGCAAATCAGTGAAACAATGGTTTGAAAGAAATAGGGTTGATGTCATGGAAGGGCCTGCACAGTCTCCAGACCTCAATTCAATTTAAAAATTATGGTGCGACGTAAAGCAGAGAGTAGCCCAGTGCAATCCCACAAATAACAATCAACTTTGGGAAACGGAAGAGCGGGCATGGAAAGCAATTCCTAGCGAACAATGGGAAACACTCGTAAACTCGATGCATCGGCGTTGCGCTCCTGTTATATCTAATAAAGGATACGCTACGATGTACTAAACACTTTATTATAGTTTTATTATTAATCCACAATTAAAATCATTTGAATAAATAGTTAGTTCAACCATATTTTTATTAAAGAAAATCGCACTACTAAGATTTTGACCGTTGATATTTTGAGGGCAAGGTATAAAATGTTATTTTAAAACCGTACAAATAATTAACTTACTAAGTCCTTCTGCATGATGTATCTGTTATTAGTAGTAGTTTATTGTAATAAAATCCAAAATAAACATTTAGTATAAAAAATCCAACTTTTTTTAGATTTTTTATCTACGGTGGGTGCACTACTAAGATTTTGACCGCAACTGTATGTACATATATATATACGAACTGGGTTTGCGCGGAGGCAAGTGGAATTCCCAAATTATGCATGTACATACATACTACTATTCGAATAGTATTATTCGAATAGTGTTATTCGAATATTATTATTCGAATAGCACTATTCGAATAGTACTATTCGAATTTTTTCCTTCGAATATTATTATTCGTTTATTCGAATAATATTTATTCGAATATTATTCGAAAAAAGTCCCACTACTAGTATACATACATATGTGTGTATGTATGTACATATGTACCCTGCAAAAAAATGTGCGATTAATACCGAAAGATATTTGTCCCGGATTGATCTCTTTCGAGAACAATCGATCCACAATTAGTCCCCGATTGTTCCCGTACGGGTATAAATGTAGACTAATTGTAGACCAATTGTTCCCGAACGGGTATAAATGTAGACTAATTGTTGACCAATTGTTCCCTAACGGGTATAAATGTAGATTAATCGCTGTCACCCCGAACGGATATAAATCTAGATTCCTTAAATGTAGAAATTTTACACAAATATGCAATGTATTTAAAAAATTGTAGAACAACCGGTAAAACGAATTGAACACCCTTTCTTTTAATAACAATGATGAATAATAATTTTAACAAAATGTTGCCTAAAATATTCTATGAAAAAATCATTTACATTACGCTCATATAATGCATACTCAAAACTTAAAATTTTTTTTATTTATTTATTAAGATTTTTTTTTCAAAAGTAAAACTTTATATCGTCGGTCTCCTGCCAGAAACACGAATGTGAAAATTTTTTTAAACACGATATCTGCTCTTTATCGGTTATATATTGATGTAATAACAATTAATATTTGTATAAATTCTTTTGTAAACATACACACATAATATGTACTTGCATGTCAATAAGCATATATACAAATATTAATTGTTATTATATCAATATATACGCGATAATGAGCAGACATCGCACTTAAAGAAATTTTCACATTCGTGTTTCTGGCAGGAGACCGACGATATAATCTTTATTTATATATGCATGAACATTAGCAATTTTTTAAAGATTGTTATTAAAAATTGTCTTGGCGAACAACTTGGAAAAATCTACATTTGTACCCGTTCGGGATGTAAGCGATTGATCTACATTTGTACCCGTTCGGGATGAAAGCGATTGATCTACATTTGTACCCGTTCGGTATGTTAGTGATTAATCTACATTGGTACCCGTTCGGGTATACAAGTTGAACAATTAGTCACTTCATAGGACATGCTCGAACAAATGCGATGAATTCACTTCATATAAAGGGATGTAAAATTGTATTAGTCGCATGCTCCCTTGCGATTGATCCCGGACACGTCCCGGATTAATCGCATTTTTTGCAGGGTAAATACGGAAAAGCATGTTGCCAAATTCATTTAAAGTTTTTCTTAGATTTTCTGCATTCTTTTTTTTTTGTGATTTGATGAAATGGCTGAGTCAATTCCTCATATTGCCAGGGTTGTAACGAAATGACAATATGTCTTTATTGTGATTGTTGATTTATGTGCAAAGTTGTGACCAGTATTGTTACTGGTTGTTATGAAATCGATCGCCTGTTCAAGGCAATGTTTAATTGATAGAAATTCCAATCAATGATAAAGTTGGCTGCAATGGCAGCTTATGATTTGCTTAGTTAATTAGTTGATCGTCAAAGATTCAAAATATATGACGTAGTTCTTTATAGTTTGCTATACAAGATATTGTCAATTGAATGGCAAAAATTGAGTTTTTGTTTTTTTAAAACGATAACCTTATTAGGTATTTGATGATTGTGAAACTAGAAGTAACACAATGTAGTCCATTTAGGTGGTTGTTAGTATGATAATTTGTTGATCCCTCGATGATCGATGAGGATTGCACGAGTTCACGGGTAATGTATTGCTTGATAGTTGGTGTGTACCGAGCGCTGTATCTGATTATAACATTTAATAAGATGTAATTTGCAATTTTGAGTAAATTGGTGGATGAGTTGTCATGATGGTAACTGATGATTTGTGTATCAGGCAATCTTGAAGGCTGTCAGCACTGAGAAGTGCTCAGAGCATTGAGAAATGCTGTTTTGGCACTGAAAAGTGCCTAAAGCATTGAAAAATGCTGTTTTGGCACTGAGAAGTGCCTATAGCATTGAAAAATGCTGTTTTGGCACTGAAAAGTGCCCAAAAGCATTTAAAAATGCTGAATTAGCACTGAAAAGTGCTTGAAAGCATTCAAAAATGCTGATTTAACACAGAAAGGCGTTTGATATCATCCAAAATGTCGTTCAGGGACTGAAAAGTACCAGAACGCATTCAAAATGGTAAAAAAGCCTGAAAGTGTTAGACTTCTTATTCTGATTTTACGTTGTGTGATTTTTTTTTTTTTTTAAATGAGTGTTAAATGATATATGTATTTTTAGATGCTTATTTCAGCTTCTCTAATAAATTTGCATAATTCTATAAGTGTTTTGGTGTTGCGTTGTTTGAGAATGATATTTAGGTTATCAAATTCTCCAAATAAATTATACTTTTCCCTTATGGAGTTGTGCTTATTACATTCAAAAATTGCATGGGAGTAGTTGGCGGTCACCTGGCAGTTCTGGCAAAGGCTAGAATCTCTAGCACCAATTTTGTGCAGGTAGACATTATCATAGGTGTGTCCGGTAAGTAGTCTATTTATGGTTTTAATGTCCCTAGCTTCCATTTTTTTGTTGACATACCATGGCTTACTTGGAATTTCTTGAAAATAATTTGCAAAAGTTTTGCCTTTTTCCAGAGCAGTTAAGCGATATCTCTCATTCCATTGATTTTTTAAGATGTCGTTAATTTTTCTAATTGCTTCGTCAGGAGTAAAGTTAACGCTTAATGGAGCGCCTACTTCTAGGGCAGTTTTGGCCATTTCATCTACAGTTTCGTTTATTTGTATTCCTACATGACTGGGAGTCCATATTAAAACGCAATTGATACCTCCTTCGCTAAGGCGTCTGTGTATGTGTGCTACAATGTAGTTGTTGTTATTATTAGTTTCTTCTTTATCAATCCATTTGCACGCAATTAGGCTGTCGGTAAAAATTGCAATGTTTTTTAAGCCATCTTCAAAGGCGATGTCTACAGCCTTGGCGATAGCCCAGATTTCTGCAAAGGCAGAGGAGGTCTTGAAATCTATTTTAAAGTAAAATTTATGATTTTGGGTGACATTGAAAACTCCACATCCCATGGCGGTTGAGCCACCTGAGGCGTCAGTAGCGAATATGGAATAGTTTTTGTTTTTGTAGAAGTCAATTTTTTGGTTGTAAACTGCTCTGAATTGTTCTTTCGATGTTTCTTTTTTACTTATTTTAGATTTGGTAACGACAGTTAAGAAATTACTTTTTTTAAAGGTGGAATCTGTATTGATGTTGTCAAAGATATCTTTGAATTCATGGTAGATTAGGCTATAACTGGATTCTGGTAAAAGGTTTTGTTTAATATTGGTAAAGAGGGTGGGATTATCAAAAATTATCTTTATAAGTTCTCTGCTGGTTAGAAATTTGCCCCTTTCAGCAGGTTCAAATTCATTTGCTAAAATATAAATTGTATGAATAGGTGTTGAAGGTGTGAGGCCTAAGCATCGACGCAGGGTTGTGTTCTGAAAGGTCATAATTTTTTTGTTTATGGTTTTCGGTATTTTTGCTGCGGTGGTTCTCGCATATTCAACTTTTGATCTAATATAGCTTTTATACAAATTAACAGCAACTTTGGGTGTTATACCCGTTTTAATCGGAGTGAGGCATTTTAAGAAGTTGGTGTTTCTTTTAGTGTCGTCCATGAGCTTTTGAAAATGTGGTCCAACGGTTAGAGACGAGTTGATGGTTCTACCAACAAATTTAATTTGCTTCACCTGTTCAATCGGAATGTCGTTAATTTTGATATGAACATTTTGCCTGTTTCCCTTAGCAAGGTATATAACTTTGGTTTTATGTATGTTAAAAGATAGGTTTAATTTGGTACATATATCATAAAAAAGTTTAATTTTCTGTTCAAGATTTTGGATCGCCCTATCACTGTGTTTATTATGTGACAGAATAAGGAAATCATCGGCGTATTGGTATATGTTTGTTTGTGCATCTTCAATGGTATGCAACTCCTTGGTGTACAGGTTGAAAAGTATAGGTGAAAGACAACTACCTTGGGGTAGTCCGTCATTTATGGTTACGGATTCATTGCCAAGATGAAGAATTCTTTCACCAAAAAGTTTCACTATCCAGGTAATATATGGATTTGGTATTTCAAGGTTGCTTAATAACTTGTGAAGTTTATCAAGAGCAACGCAATTGTAGGCATTGCTTATATCAAGTGTTACAACAACAACTTTTTCTCCTGCATATTTAAAATTTGCAACATTGTGCAGGAAATCATTAATGCACATTGCCGCAGATTTCCTTTTTCTGTACGCATATGTTCTTACCGGGTATAAATTCTTGGAGTCTAGAATTTTTTCCAATCTAGCTTTTAACATAAGGTTTATTGATTTGACTAGAACAGATATGAGTGAAATGGGGCGAAAATTTTTGTAGTCACTAAGATCCTTATTTGCTTTAGGGATCGGGACTATTTTAATTATGCGCCATGAGTCATTGATTTCACATTTGGAAAAATTATCATTTAGAGCTTTAAGTAGGTTTGTTATTGCTGTATCAGATAGGGATCGTAACATTTCATATGTAATTTGATCATATCCACCGGCAGATCTTTTTTTCTTGTTGTTTAAAACTCTTATGATTTCATCTTTGTTAAAGGTAGGTACTATTTCAAAGCTATCAGGGTTATGAACTAAATTTTCTCTTGACTTATTGTTAACATTTTCTACCTGATTTTTTAGGTGTTGAAGGTATAGCACATCGTTTGCATTGTCCCAATGTTGTTTGGGCTCAGTGGATCTAGAGCCTTTTACATTATTTAAAAATTTCCATGCCTCTCTGGTGTTGGGGTGGCAGTTGAGTAAGTTTAGATTTTTGTTGTAGTTTTCGTTTTTTGCTTCTTTAACAGCATTTTTCCAGGTTTCCTTGGCTTCAGTTGCTGCAATTAGATTTTCCGTAGTGGGGTATTTGTTACATTTTTTAACCGCTGCTAATTGTAATCTGAAAAGTTTGGACAATTCCTCATTCCACCAATACTTAGGACGACGGGAGTCTTTTAGTTCAAAAGTGGATGCTTTGATTTGGTTAGTTAAGGTTTTTTGAATTTGATTACTGTCTGTGTTTAGATGGATATTGGTAAGGCTATTGAGTAAATTTCTTTTAGCTATGAAAGTAGTTTTTTTGGATTGTATTTGATTTAAATTGATTACAATTGGGAAGTGGTGGCTGCCACCTAATTGGCAGGGAATTACCTCCCAAGTTGTAGCTGTAGTAATGTTGGTGAAGGTCAAATCTAAAACTGATCCTCTTGCAGCTTGTAAATCTGGTTTAAATGTTATTGATTGATTGTTGAGACAGTGAAAAACGGAATTGTGAATAAAATGTTTTAACCAATAACCCTTATTGGATTCGAAAGAATCACCCCATTCAAAGGATCTGGCATTGAAGTCGCCACAAATTAATACATTTTGGTAAATTTCTAAAGTTTCAAAAAGTTTTGAGATTGCGTTCTTAAAGTCTCCTATACTTAAGGAAGGCTCTAGATAAATAGCGCATATTACGATGTTTTGTGCAAGGTTACAGGTTTGAAGAATGCATATGTCATAATTAGATTCAAAAAAAATTCTGCGGAATTTGATGGATTTTTTAACTCCGATGGCTACTCCTCCATAACCGTCGTTTCTATTTTTTTTAAAAAGGTTAAAATTTGTAATATTTCTTTTTTGAAAATTGTTATCATCCTGAGAGAAAGTTTCACTCAAGCAAAAAATGTCCACATTGTAGTTGTTAACATAGTATTCAATGTCATTTATGTTTTTTTTAAGCGATTGACAATTATGTTGTAGAATCTTCATCATGGACAAGATTTTCAAAAGGATTATTTGTAATGAATTTGTGGTCTAAATCTAAAACAAACTTCTTTAGTCTCTGATCAAAATGATTAAAAGCATAAACTCCCGGCTGGAAGTCACATTTTTTAAAGGCGTCATTAGCAAAACTAATCATTTCTGAAAAGAGTTTCTCTATTTCAGAAACAATATGTATATTTTCTTGTCTTAGTGCTACACCGTGAGCTTCAACTGTTTGTTTAATTTTTTGAACTTTAAGACTTTTTTCTTCATTAGTTTTAATTTTATTAGAGGCTGGTTGGGTTCTATTTTGTCGTTTTTTGACAATAGCTGAAAAATTCTTAGGCGTTAGTATTTTGCTTATAACGGCATCTCTGTCTTTCATCGGGTCTAGATGTTGACCTAGCGCAGGGAATTCTTCCTCATCAAGTAGATTAAATCTATTTGAAGAAAAGGGTGTGAAAGATTTTATTACCTCCCTTCTGCTTAATTTTTTGACTGTCATGATTTTGTTAATTCCAATTTCTTTTTCCCACATAGAACATTTGTTCTTTTCATTCGAAAGATGATTAGTTGCGCCGCATAGAATGCACTTGTTGTTGTTGCATGCTTGCATACAAATACCTTGATTGCCACATTTTAGACATCTTTTGCTGGACTTACAGGCTTTACCAGTATGGCCCAGTCTGCCACAGTTGAAACATTGGCGAACTCGGGGATAAAAGTATTCAACATCAACAGGTGAATGATTTAAAATAATTTGTTTCGGAAGTTTATTTGAGGCAAAGCCAATTTTTACTGTATAGGTCGGGGTCAGCACCGCGCTTTCACTATCAGCACGTCTCATGAATCTTTGAGCGAAAGTTATTTTGTTATCAGAAATTGCTTCAGATTTTATTTCTTCGTCCGTGATATATAATGGTATGTCTCTAATTACTCCGTAGGTCTCAATGAAGGATCTGGGAATAAAAACACGCAATTTTCTTTCTTTTAATATTTCGTTTTTTATCAAGTCATTTGCTGATTTTATATTCTTAACGCGAATTTTATAAAGAGTCACACCTATTGCATTTATGGTGTCAATGTCGTTTAAGTTTAAGGCCCGGTTTCACCAACCGGTCTCAACTTAGTTAAGCCGATTTTTTTACGTTTTCAGTTTCACCATGCAACTAAGCTAAGTCACAAGTTAGTCAGCTTTTGCCTTGACTAAAACTAAACTAAGAATTTGAGTCACTTTAGCAAATTCAACTACCAACAGAGCGAATATGATAAAAAAATGAGCAAATACAGCAACCAAAACAACCAAAAAACCCAGTATTCGCCATAAAAGGTTGGTTACAAAGCTATTTTCTTAGACTATTTGGTGAAACCCAAAAGTAAGTTAGCCTCAAATCTGGGCTAAACTAAGTCAAAACTTAGTTTTAGCTTTAGTCACGTTGGTGAAACCGGGCCTAAGTCTTTGATTTTGTCCCATAGGTAGAGTCCGTTTCTCACTTTGGAGTTTCTGACTATTTCAGATTTGGAAGTGTCAATTAGAACAAAAACTTCACCCTTATGGTCGGGTGGGTAAAAAAGAGTTGTGTTAACTGCATTTTGGCGCATTTCGCTATTTTCTTTGTTAGAGCTATTCTCCATTTTCCCGCTATTTGCGTTTACCACTATTTGATTTTTTTTCACCGCACCTGTTTGCATGTTCATTACCGTTTCACCTTGAGCGTCAAGGTTGTTTGTTCCATGTAAATCACATAAGTCGTGCACATGGGCGTCATTTTTTGTTTTTGTAATTTGGTTAATGTTATTGGCAGAACTGCCAGGTCCCGCCATACCACTCATATCAATTGATGTTCCACTCGCGTGGTCATCAAATTCGTCCATGAAAGCCCAGTTTTGCGTTTCAGCATCACCAGCTATTAAGTTTGTGTTTGTAGATAAATTGTTAATTTCTGCCTCAAACTCCATTTGCATTGGAGGTGGCATTCTTTCATCCTTCTTTTTCTTTTTTCTTGAACCGGAGTTTGATCTGGAGGATCGCCCCCGATCAGACCCTGGCTTTGACATAGTAGCCGGTGATGCTACCACGCCACGCCACGCAACAGTTCTCAGATTTCACAAGGGAAAAAGCACAAATCACTAAGAAAAGTATAAAATACTTACAGACTTTATAGATATTTAGTTAACGCACAAAAGTACAGCAAGGCACAAAAACCATGCAAATATATAGTAACTATTAAACTCACAAGTCTAGAAAATTCACCTTTTCACACCAACGCTTGAATAAGAAGTGTTTTCTGCATTCCTTAAATTATATTTTCAATTTATTAAACTTACCCACACTGTGTTCATCCAACTGAAATGGTTCCATGGAGTACAAAAGATAAATACCAGAATCTTACACCAAACCGGCAAAGCGCGGAATACCAATTTACGTATAATTTCTCAAATTAACAACTTTAATACAATCTTATATGTATATAGTTTGACTGATTAATTAATAAACAAAATGTGATTTACTTTCACAGCAAAAGATTTGCAGCGTAAATTTTAATTTTTTCCACTATCAAGCAAATCTTCCACAAAAAATGCCAAATTCGTTATTCTCAACGAGTACACAGCAATTCTTTGAACGAGTATCATGCTTTCTTGCGCAGTCATTCGTTGGTGAGTTTTCCCAAATGGTGTTGCCACATGTATTGAAGAATGAATGTATGAATGGAATATAAACTATAATAATAAAATGGAAAAAAACCGGCAATAAAAGTTATATATGTAAATGAAGATTTTAAATAAATATAAGTAATAAATTAAATTAAAAATATCTAAGTTAAATAAATATACAATTAACTAAATTAAATTAAGTAGAATAATTAACTAATTAAAACCCAAATTACTGCATTTTTTTAAAATATGATGCTCAACTCCCGACAGTGGTCGGCATACTTCCGATCCTCTGCCATGTAAAAAGGTTCTTCCAAGAAATCAATTTGCTATTGAACTCGGCTTAAAACTGTAGATCAGTGTTGCCGCTCAAAAATTTCAAAAGGTGGCCCAAAAAATTAAAAAAAGTGGCCCCAATTTTTTTTTTTAGCTAAAACACATTTTTATATATTTTTGTGGTTTATTTAATGCTTAAAAAAAATGGAATTTAAAATATTCTCTACACTAACGCAACTTTAATATGATCGTTCGTTGAGCAGACGGAATAACCCGAGAAAGGCAAGGAATTAAAAAAACAACTGTTATAGCATTCGATGAGCCGTAGGCAAAAGCAAGAACCGTAGGAATTTTACCAAACAAGAGCGAATATGATTGCAAAGAATGTAAATTGTGGTAAAATTCCTACGTTTCTTGCACTTTCCTACGGATCAACGAACGCTATATGTGTTTGTGTGTGTCTGGTCTGCTCCGTGCGTTTTCATTATCTTAAGGCCCTCGGCAACTTACAATCTTGCATGACAAGCAGTGCATATGTGTTAGTGTTTGTTTGATGGTGTGAGTGCAATCGGCAGCCGTCGTGCTACACGTACTTGTTGTCGGCTCGCTATCTGCTCGCGGCGACGAAAATCAAAAATTTTTGATATTTGCGTCAATCACCCGACACTCACACATATGCACTGCTTGTCATGTAAGTTGCCGAGGGCCTTTAACAAACAGCCCAAATTTCAAAGTATTCAATGGTAGTGTTGGCAAACAAATTAAATAAAGAACCTTTCGAAACGGAGAGTTGCTAATGCAAATTTTTAAAAAGGTTCAAATATTGCATATTTTCAAAAAGTTGGGTTCAGGTGGCCTGGCTTTAAAAAAGGTTCAAATTGCCACTTTAGTGGCCCAAACGGCAACGCTGCTGGAAATTCATTTGAGTAAATATGAATATATCGACCCCTTTGCGCGATTTTATCGTAAGGGTCATTTTCTCGAATTTCACTTTTTGATGCAAATTTAACCTACAGCCGTCAGAGCAACACCTGGTAAAATATTATAGCTGAAATCCTTATAGTTGTGCCAAAAATTGGCTTTATTTTTTATCGTAAGGGACAATCCACACTTTTTTCTTGAGCTCGTTTTTATCGTATCGCCAATATAAAAAATACTTGGAACATAGCTAGCAAGTAATTTTATGT
This sequence comes from Urophora cardui, assembly GCA_960531455.1. Taxonomy (NCBI): domain Eukaryota; kingdom Metazoa; phylum Arthropoda; class Insecta; order Diptera; family Tephritidae; genus Urophora; species Urophora cardui. The sequence continues at coordinate 145,964,154 of OY482672.1, forward strand.
ATTATTTATTTTGAAATTTAAAATGGAATATGAAGGGGATTGTAAGCGTAATGTAGCCATGGTACCATGATTATGTTTGGATTATCTTATAACCTTAAACGAGTGGTTCTTGTATGTATATTTGTATGTATATTAATTTATTTATATATTTCTGTATCCACTACTATCTCGGGAACGGCTGAACGGATTTGGAGAAAATTCGTTTTACTGATAGTATGCCTATGGTCGCTGTGGTGCAGTGGGTAGAGTGCTCGTCTGCTATTCCAGAGGTCTCGGGTTCAAATCCCAGTCCGAGCAAAACACCAAAGAAATTTTTCTAATTAGTAAAAATCCAATTTTTTTACGACGTATTTCAATTAAAATATTGCTCAGTGGAATTTCTACATAACCTAATTTTATTAATTCCTTTGTAAACTATCGCGAAAACCCTTCGACTGAGTTGAGTGAAATTTTATACATCCATTTTTGGCTCATTTAGTTACTTGATTAGATATTTGTATATTTCTATATGGTGAGTATTCTATTACTTTCTAAGAAAAAGAATCACGTCTGAGCTCGACCACCCAGGTACTAGTAATTTATGGAAATAAAAGAATGCCGCACTTGGATGGAAAATAATGAAAACTAGCGATTAAAAATACTTACTTATTTAGGAAAAAATAGCAATAGTATTATCTGTTCTTATGTCGCCTTTAAACGGCATCTGCAATGCAATTTGGTTTTGGAGGGTTTTCTGACATTTACTGATTGGGAGTCGCTGGTTCAAATTCACGTTCGATGTTCAGTTTTATATTTTAGACTCTGTCCAACCATTGATTTATCGGAATAATGTAAAATTTTTATATTTCCATTTACCTCTCCTTCTCCCTGCTCATTTACCTCTCCCCTTTCTCTTACTCCCAACACTCGTTCCATTGCTCCGTCACAATACAGCAAATAATCTACCTATTACCAAATTTCCAACAAACTTACATATTATAAAAAACAATTTTCCCAATAGATCGGTCCCTGGTCTGCCGGAAATCGAACTTGGAAACTTAAGAATGGAAGACGAGTACAATACTCACTATATTACCATTATCCCATCATTAAAAACACAAAAGTATGGAATAAAACATTTGTATTTTTCATACAAACTCTTTCTTAAAAATTATCGTAAGGGACATTTATTCAAACAAACTCATAAAAAATTGAGAGCGAAAATTATCGTAAGGGACAAAATTATGATTTTTTCGCAAACTGCACATGTTTTCAAGAAAAAAATTATCAGGTTCAGTATATTAATTAATTATCTAATCACGTGTTCAATTTCGTTTCAAAATTCCAATAAAAAGTAGTAAAAAAAACGAAAAAAATGCTCTCCTGTAAAATTTGCTTTTGTCCGTTACGATAAAGTCGCACAAAGGGGTCGATATGTAGTAAAAAAAAAATTAATAAGCACATCGTAAACTTGAGCAGAAATTCGGCCTAAACCTTACTAGGGTTATATTTGCGCCATTGTATTATCATTATACTCGTATTATATATGTTCTTATCGATTCTCATTGGCAGATGGCTGACGGATACGGAGGAAGGAGTATATACATACTTATCTATTCCAGTATGTATTTTGCGTCCCACATTTGTTATGCGTATTAGACCGAAAGAGGATAATCAACTTAGTACCTACATATGTAAAAAAGCCACCTCACAATCTCCCCACATTTTTAATACTCTTACCATACAAGGATATTTCGCATGTCATACAATGGACTTTTATGTGCAATGGTGTGGTTTAATGTGTTTATACCCTGCAAAAAAATGTGCGATCAATCCCGAAAGAGATTTGTCCTCGATTGATCTCTTTCGAGAACAATCAGTCCACAATTAGTCCCCGATTGTTCCCGAACGGGTATAAATGTAGACTAATTGTAGACCAATTGTTCCCTAACGGGTATAAATGTAGATTAATCGCTTTCATTCCGAACGGGTAAAAATCTAGATTCCTTAAATGTAGAAATTTTACAAAAATATGCAATGTATTTAAAAAATTGTAGAACAACCGGTAAAATGAATTGAACACCCTTTTTTAATAACAATTTTAACAAAATGTTGCCTAAAATATCCTATGAAAAATCCTTTACATTACGCTCATATAATGCATACTCAAAATTTAAAATTTTTTAAATTTATTTATTGAGATTTTTTTACAAAAGTAAAACATTATATAAGCTTTATTTAAATATGCATGAACATTTACAATTTTTTAAGGAAAAATCTACATTTGTACCCGTTCGTGCTGATAGCGATTGATCTACATTTGTACCCGTTCGGGATGAAAGCGATTAATCTACATTCGTACCCGTTCGGGATGAAAGCGATTGATCTACATTTGTACCCGTTCGGTATGTTAGTGATTAATCTACATTGGTACCCGTTCGGGTATACAAGTTGAACAATTAGTCTCTTCATAGGACATGCTCGAACAAATGCGATCAATTCACTCCATATAAAGGGATGTAAAATTGTATTAGTCGCATGCTCCCTTGCGATTGATCCCGGACACGTCCCGGATTAATCGCATTTTTTGCAGGGTATATTTATTTAAGTATGTCTGTATATGTACATGTAGCTATGTATGTTTTTATGCCACCGAAAACAAAAGCTTTTTTAACGATGGAAATTTTGGTGCAGATTTCCATTTTATTGCAAAGGCATTCTTCGAATATCCGGCAATTCGGATGCACTGATTGGCCACCAAATCGATTATAAAATACGAAACGATGATTTTAATGAATGCAATATTCGCGTTATGGTCTATTTTTTGTTTGTTTTGTTTTCATTTGCATTCACAATAGCATCATCGATAGCTTTGTGCATTATAATAATAATATAATACAATGGCGCTATTATAACTCTGGCGAGTTTTATGGCCGAGCTTTGTGCATTGCATTTGCGAAATACTCCAGGTGGAAAATGATGAAATATAAAAAATGAAATTGGAGTGCTTACGAATTGCGCTGATGTATCTACATACATACATACATACATACATATGTATACATATACTATGTACGAATAAATGAATACCGGCATTTAAAATACATAATATGAACTTACTTTGTAGCATGGTATCCCTCAAATCATGGTCAGCCATGGACCTAAATCCTTATTAGAGGGACCTATTACGGCATAAAGTAATTGAAATATAAAAATCTTAACCCTATGAAATCTCATTTGTAAAAGAAAGCCCGCAGTGGGGTATACATATTAGCTGTGATTTCAACCTAAACTAAGATGTCCTCTCTTGTTTGCTAATATATTTAATTGAAAGTGGGAACATGGATGAATGCATCTACATATTTTCATGTCACGTATTTTAAGCACCCAAAGCGCATTTCTATTTAGTTTTAGTATGAATCTAAATTCATATTAGTATGTACATATATATATAACATTGTCATACATATGCCATACATACTATGTATGTACAAATGTGTATGAAACTAAAATATTATAATCCAATCAAATTCGTTGTAATCCAGTTGAATGGAACTTAAAATGTTTTTTCGCAGTTTCAACTGCGAGTTAAGTGGGAATTTGCGCGCTGCAACTAAAAAAGAAAGAAAAATTAAATAAAAAACAGACAAAAATAACGTTTTTTAATTCATATTTAATATTCATAACTGCAAACACATTTATATGCATATGTATAAGCTTATTGCCATTTCCATTGTCGCAAATATCGCATGCATTTGAAAAGTGTTTCCACCGAATTCGATGCACATTAAATAATAAGCTGAAAATCCTTTGCATGCAGGCTTAGCTACGTTTTGAGTTTTATGTTAAGTGTTAAAATAAAGTATTTATTCTAGTTATTAAATTTTTAAAATTTGTCAGAATGCTTTGGGAGTATATCGTCGCTATAGAAGAAAAAAGACGCAAACTGTTTTGTTGAGGAAGAAAGACGCAAACTTTTTTTCTTTTAAAGAAAGACGCATTAAAAATATTTTTCGGAAGAAAGACTCTTTATTTTTTTTTTGATAACGAAGAAAGACGCTTTATTTTTTTTTTACTATAAAGAAAGACGCATTTAAATATTTTTTAGGAGAGAAAGACGTATTCGATTTTTTATTTTTTTTTTGTCAATATTAATGCTAATGCGTCTTTCTTCGCAGTTAATAATGCTAATGCGTCTATCTTCGTCGAAATATTTTTTAATGCGTCTATCTTCGTCGACATGTTTTATAAAGCGTCTTTCTTCCCCGATATATTTTTAATGCGCCTTTTTTCGTCGACAAATTACTGACATGCGTCTTTCTTCTTCCGGAGCGACGATATGCACTATTGGCGCCAATGTGAGTGCATATGAAGCCTTCCTATTATTATTTTAGGAGAAAGATGACGAGTTCCTAATATTTTTTAACTCATTCAAAGTTAGTCGTATTTAGTTTCAAAGCGTGTATTATTTTGTACACGATTGGAAAAATTACACTCCAACTTGGTTGGGTATCACAGCACTGAATTGTTAGGAAAACGACCAAAACAAAAACAAAGCAAAGAAAATTTTATATACATACATACAATTTATATATAAACTCATAAAACTTTGTAGCTTTTATTTTTATTTATTTCATAAAATAAAAATTCCTGAAGTTTTGTGGCAATTGAATTAAATTTCAGCTAAGCTTTATATTTATTTCTTCTGCAATAAAATGGTGGGCAATCAAAAAGATTTTTTATGCACTTTATTTTCAACTTTGCCACTATACTTTTTTTGATGACCGTTTAATAAGTGTTTGAAGTTGGATGACGAAAGTTTTGTGCACTAGAAATGTTGCTGTTGCTGTTGCTGTTTCTGTTTCTGTTTTTTTTTTTTTTTATTAATTTTGCATACAACAATTCCTTTTGTATACTTAGGCTCTTGTATTTTCTTTCATTCCTCTTTTACGCTTATTTGCAGGTTTTCTTTTTATTGTGATTTTTCTAGATACATTCATTTGCTTAGAATTCTTATTTTTAGCCATTTAACATTAGGCGCTTTCGATTCGTCATCATTTAGCGAGTTCGCTGAATTTTGGTTGAAGTCTCTCGCCATCAGCTTGTGGGATTTGAGAAAGCTAAGCTTTTACGAAAACTATGATCGATAGCGAAACGATGAGGATTTATTTAGCCAAACTAATTTGCAACCCCAGCCAGTCCGTGCAAATAAATTTGTACGTAAAATTTCCAGCATATGCTAGTACTCACAATAAATGAGCTGTAAAATCTCGAAACGAAACGGATGTTTATGCAATTGAGTGAAGCAGCGCATAGAGAGAAAAACAATCTGTGATTGCTATTCTATAAAGTTTTTAACGACACCGCAACGACACGGACAGATAATGCCATGTGCAACGAACTTCAAATGCAAGAGATTTCCAGTTTATACGCCATTTTATTTTGTGTTTGTTACCTATGCAGGTATGTATGTGCATGTATATTCATGTGCAATTTGCAGTTTGTACTAGTCGTTCATTGAAACTAAATAGATAAAGTAATATGAATTGCATATTTCCGCAAACATTTCCGATATTTATAAAAAAAAATAGATAAAATATTATGGGGTGTTTAGAGAGCATATCGCTGAGTTGGTCCGTGCAGTACTTTGTGCATTCTGCACATAACTACCAACGGAGGTATTTTAATCAAAGCTTGCATACATGGAGGTCTTCTGCGATATTCAGTTGATCTAGATCGGACGCCAGCATTTTGACTCATGTGAGTACTGTAATTTTAAGCATCACACACATTTTAACCAATGTAGCGCAAATCTCTATGCACTTTCCCACACAATCTCTTTCATAATTTTGCCGGAGTCTTATCTAGATTCATGGTTTCTAGTTGGACGCTTTCTCTACTAATTTGAACTGAAATACTATGCCATCCCTTTTCACTTTCTCATTGTCAAACTGTGCAGCAATACTATGTGAATTGTTTTTTTTCATATTAATAAAGCTTTTGCTGCAAATTTTTTTTGTCACAGCTAATTTTTATTACAAACAACGCTTAATATGATGATTGTTCTTGTGACGACATAAATGAAAGATGACAAATAGTTTGTGAATTTTATATAAAAAATATGCACGTATGTATGTATGCTTTTTTATTGCAACCAACACATTGCGCGTCAGCAAAATGACATTAATGTTACATTTAAGTGACGTCAGCTGTTGTCGCTTTGTGTAAGTTGTTGTTATTACATTGCTAATGTACGTATGTAGCAAGAAGATTAATGCTCATAAGGAGCCATAAAGTCTTCTAATGGCTTGCTCAAAACAGCTCGTGGTAGGAGAACATAGCAAAAGCATTTCAAGCTTTTTTGTTTTTGAGCTAATGCGAAAATATATTTTTTTTGTTTATACGTTTCTTGATTGTCACTTTTTGCTAAGTCTTTAATAAGTATTAAGAAGCCAAATGCAGTTGAGTCAGCAGTTGAGAATTTCTTACGATACTAAATGTTACTCATACGCCTAGTCGACTTGTCGACTTGTTTTGTCAATTAACTACTTTATTTAGTACATAGTTTTTGTTACATATTGTATTAAATAAAAAGCTGCAGAAAACTTTTAAATAAAAAAGTAGACATTAAATCATGAAATTTTCTAAAAATCATTTCATTGTTAAAGCGCCTAAGCACTGCCTAACACTACTCGGCTTAAACATATACATATCGCTTGGTAAGACCAAATTTATCCCTCACGTAATTACATTCTTGCACGTAGCTGATGTAGGCACTGATATCACAGATTTTTTATTAAATACGGTAGTGTGTCGCTACAGAAAAATAATAAAAACAACAACAACAAGTACAAGGAGTGTGCCGAGTATATAACATCGTGGCTTTCAATTTACGGCCGTTGCTGTTCACTTGCTTTGCCTTATCTGTAAATTCGCCAACAATTGTAAACAATCGCCAAATAAATCCCTGTAAACCAACTAAAATTTAAAGTGGAATTTTTAACCCTTTTTACGTGCTCACACGTGCATACAAAAGCGCCTACATATGTACATATGTAATACATACATACATACATACCCTGCAAGAAAGCCGAGTACTCCATGAATGTGTGCATAGAGTACTAGCTGTGGACCAACCGAGTACTCCATAACTTTCCACATTTCATATACTAATAAATATGGTCCATTTAACATGGCGATGTCCTAGTCAGGGATCACATACTCCGATTTCCGCATGACACCCGAGTAATCCAAGGAGTACCTACATTGGATTAATGCATGGAGTAGGTACTAAAATTAATGCAAATTAATAATCTCATATGTACGTACATATGTATGCACTTGCTTCGTCGTTATCGCGATATACATTCGGATTTCGTAGCAATGTTCGGCTAACTACGAGCCGATGCAATTAACGAGGTCTATGTTTATGATCACTTTGAAAGTACTCCAACCTACCACAAAATGGATCATATAATCCGATGATATTTGCAGGGTATTATGTACATTCATAAAACGCAGCGTAAGTATAAAGCAGTACATTAAGGTGGGACGATTTGTATGGAGGGAAATTAATCGATGTCGCGCCATCGAAATTGGCATTCCTCTCATTTTGCTGAGTAGAAAACTCTTCAGCGACATTTGCCTAAAATTAATTTTGATGATCCGGAAATTGGTTTTTATGGACCAAGACGGACTTTGGAAATAAATAGGATGGGATAAAGTTACATACATACATACATACATACATACATACAGGTTAAGCTAATGAAAGCGTGTTAAAAATGGACTCAGAAAAATGAGAGGAATCCCAATTTCGATGGTGCGATATATGTAGGTTGGGAAATCGCCACACTCTAATGTATCTACATACAAATGGATTTGGAAATTACTTATGTATCTTTCTAAAGCAACACGATAAAGATAAATGTGTCTCTTGTGGAATTTGCTACATTCATTCTTTATTAGAGTCGTAAATTGTGTGTGCCGCGCGGCCGATTTGTGGTTACGTTTTCAATTTTCTTCCTTTTCGTTTTTGTGTCAGTTTAATTTCTTTTCTAAAGAAAATGTTAGCATTGCAATTTCTATTGCTTTTCAAACTGTTATTAATTTCTTTCGGGATAATTTCGTTTATAGTAAGAAGCTTTTTTTCTTAACGACAAACATTTATGTATATTTGTTTTAAAGAAAATCGGAAAACATTTTTAAGCTTCTCGATAAAGTTGCAAGCTAAAGCGTTTTCTTTTCTAACTATTATGTTGCATCTACTCTGCGCTCATTTTTCGTCTGCAACTTAGCAGTTTAATTGGAGTCGGTTTCGATTAGCTTGCGGAAAATTTAGTAATTTTTTTTTTTTTTTTTTTTAATATTTATGTACATACAAAAGAAAACACTATAAATAAATAACTACTGACTATGACTTTAATTTATGTTGGCAATAAATTTTTTGGCGTGCTTTTTTCTATTCATTTTTTTATACTCAGCTGTACTAGTACACAGAGTATTATAGTTTTAATCACATAACGGTGGATTGTAACAGAATGAAATAATCGAGATAGATATAGACTTATATATATCAAAATGATCAGGGTGAAAAGAGAAATCGATTGAGCCATGTCCGTCCGTCCGTCCGTCCGTCCGTACGCACTCTAACTCGCGCAAAAATTGAGATATTTTGATGAAATTTGAAATGCAAGTTGGTATCGAGACTGGGACGGTTGGTATTGAAAATAGGCGAAATCGGACCATGACCACGCCCACTTTTCCTATATAGAAAAAATCGGAAATTTTGTATCTCAGTCACTAATATAGCTGGAGCGATGAAATTCTACCCACGTGTTGAGCTCAGGCCCCTAGGAGGAAATTTGATGAAATTTTGGAAAATGGGCGGTGCCACGCCCACTTATTAAGGGTCAAACATGGAAAGTTTTATATGTCATAACTCAGAAACCATTGAAGATATATCGATGAAATTTTGTACGCGTGATTTACTTACTTAGGCAAACATTTGGACGGAAAATAGTTAAAATCGGTTGACGACCACGCCCACTTTTATATATGTGTATTATAAAGTGGCCTAATAAAAACATTTTAAGCGATATCTCTGTCAAATATAAAGATATGTCATTGAATTTTTATGGCAGGAGTCCAACTATGGACATAAAACGAAAAACACAAAAATTTTGGAAAATGGGCGTTGTACCGCCTCTTTTTAGAAGCAGGAATATACTAGATTTCTGAGCCCATAACTCGACAAATAATTGATATATAATGACGAAACTTGGTGCGTACACTTTTGTTACTTGTGGTAATGTTGAAAATTTTAGCGAAATCGGTTGACGACCACGCCCACTTTTATATATGGGTATTATAAAGTGGCCTAATAAAAACATTTTAAGCGATATCTTTGTCAAATATAAGATAATTCATTGAAATTTTGTGGCATGATTTCTACAATAGACCGAAAACAAAAAATAGAAAAATTTTGGAAAATGGGCGTGGCACCGCCTCTTCTTAGACAAAGGAATATACGAGATTTCTTAGCCTATAACTCGACAAATAATTGAGATATTATAACGAAACTTGGTTTATACACTTTTATAACTTGTGTTAATAGACATGAAAAAATTTATTCAAATCGATTTATGACCACGCCTACTTTTTAACAAAGATATTTCTGGAATACCCTTTGGGGATTTGTAACGTGACATCTTTGTAACTAGAAGTCATAAAGGAATGAAATTTTGAGCAAAGAATAATATTCATATGCTTAGTGGGATGACTGATAAAAATGTTGAAAAAAGGCGTGGTTACGCCCACTTTATGCAGCACTCGCTTTATATAAAATACACCGTGATTCTATCAGACGAAAACAAACAACGAAAGCATACAGCTGAGTATCTAATGTTCGATTCCACTCGAACTTAGGCTTCCTTACTTGTTTTATCTATATTTAGTTTATTTATTTTTTACTATTGCGCCTGCTATCGAGCTCTCCACCTTATTGATTTCTCTTACTCTATCACACCTTAATTACACATGGCTTACACATATTGACAAAAAAAGGTTACTTGTTCACTTTTTATATCCCCTTATCATTGATTATGTTGTTAGTTCAACTATTTAATCTTGTCCGCACATGCACGCGCACGTTCATTCACTCATACGTTGTCCCAAATCGTAGCAAACATTTGTTCAGCGTCAGCAGCTTCAAACCTTTTTTTGACTGGGCGCTTACCACATGATATATGTACATATCTGTGGACATTTGAAAGAACAACCTAAGTCGACCTAAGTGCATTTTCAGCTTTTTTTTTATCATAAACATACATTTTAAATACGCTTCTTTCTGTCTAATCGGTGTTATGATATCATTTCGGGTTCAGGAGATATGATGAATCGAAAATCATCTTAAGTCCATATTTTTCACATATGCATTTTCAAAAGCCACTTAACTTAAGATAAGATAGAAGTGATAAGAAAAATTGCAAGAATTCCTCTTGAAAAAAGAACCTAATTTAATTTAGGTGGCATAATTTTTTTTCAATATGCTTTTGAAAAACTAACCTAATTACCAACTTAAATCGAATTTCTATCATATTTCAGTTTGCCAAATGAACTTAATTCCAATTAGGAAGCAAAAATTCTATAAAATTTTGATGAAAATCAATTTGAAAAAAAAAGAACCTAAATTGAGATAAGTTTGTGTTTTTTTCAGAAAACAGTTTGGAAAAAGCACTTATTTTACATTATTAGGCATGTTAGTGTCTAGCACGAAATTTATTATTTTTAATTTTAATTTTTATACTTTGGAATAAGCGGAAAAATCCAATTAGCTCATACAGCGATGGTAGATGTGATAGCTATTTCGAAGAAAAACCACTTTCTTCATCATCAGACATCTTCTCGGAAGCACACCTGGCTTTGAACCTACGCTCCAACCATCAGTACTTATTTTATTTGAAATCCATTTAAATAAAAACCGTTACGCCAAGGAATATAATTTCACTTTAAAATGAACAACAGAAGATTGTTTCATCATGCCACGCTCTTACTTCTATGAAAATATATGATGGAAAGACTCTGTGCACTTGCAAAACTGTTTTTGCTCTCCTGTAAAATTGCGAATTTAGACTTAGGTTGCTTTTCCAAATGTCCACAGATATATAGACGGTCAAATTGTACACAAACATACTCAATCGAAAGGCGATTCCAAAAGTTGTCAAAGTAAATTGATAAATTACATTTGATTTGGGTTTTGGGATTTCGTATTTGGATTATTTATTTGCCATTGATACTTTCACACTTTACTGCTTTTTTATGAAAAAAAGGATACATGTACTTGATTGTTTTAATTTTATTTTAAGACATAAAACAAAGTACTCCTTTGTGTGTTTTATTTTCTTAATAAAAAGTGTGTTGCTATTTTGCTATTTAGATCATTTTTCATTTGAATACGTTCAAAAATGACAGGGTCGCACTAAGAGCTGTTTTCTTGTTGTGAGCTTTGAGGACACACTTTACCTAAAATGCAATAGCAACGTTATCCCCAATTTTTTATTTGTATTACAGAAATATAACTGTTTAAATCCTTTTGCTCATTTTGACTTACTCCAAAGTTTCTTTCATTCATTTCATATTGACCAAAGACTCAAATTTATATTAAATTTTCTTATTTTTTTTACCTTTTTTCGTTTAGCATTTCATTACTTCCCCATAATAAGCATTCAAATAATATAGAATTATTCATATTTTAGTTGTTTACCTTTGCAAAGGTTGAACCACTTTGAGTGTCAAGCGATGCTGGCAAATGGGAAACCGCCATGAAAGAGGCAAACCAACAAACAAACCAAAAACAAAAAAAAATGAAATTTCGCAACTTTAAAGTGGCTTAGAGTAAACAGCGCATTTCAACAAATCTCCGCCGTTGGTTTGCAATATCAATAAGTTGTGGGTGTACACTGCAAAAAATGCCACCTTTCTGAATGCGTCCGCGATTAGTTGCAGGGCAGAAGTGCATGAATTTTTTTTTTGCGGTTGATAGAACAGAGTTGGGTTTTCGTGATTTTCATATTTATGCAGTGTATACTTATTTACGTCTATATGCATGGAAGAGAAACGATATCAGTGTTAGATCGAGTTATTTATTTACCTTGCCAAATGTGCATAGCAACTCTCAAATGAACAAACTCAAGCATTCATATAAATATGTATGACCACATCTACGTTAGGCCGGAGCGATTTGTATGGAGGAAAATTAATCGATATCGTGTCATCGAAATAGGGATTCCTCGCATTTCTGTGAGTAGAAAACTGCTCTGCGACATTTTAATTTTGGTTTTTATGGATTTTTGAAAATCAAAATGGATTTTGCAATTATTTCTTACTATGTAAAGCTAAAAAAATTCAATATAGTGACAACTAGGGACGGACAATAACCGTTATTTTTTTAGCGTATGAGAAAAGGTCAGCGAAAGTATGCGATATTTTTTTTGGGAATTTTTAAACAATATAAAAAAAAATTGTTCAAAGGTAACCATTATAGCGACCACAATTTTTTCAATTTTTGTTTATTTTGTGGTTGCTCATGACTAAGAAAGCCCAAACAAGTAGATACATAACTCTGTTCATCAATTTTAATAATTAAATGCGAAAATTACGTAATATATCTTATAACCGTTACATCCCAGTAACAATATTTTAAAATTATAATTTATTTTTCGGTATAGGAGAACTAGAATGCTCTATTTTTTTCGATGTATAGTATATTGGAACGATTTTCCGTCATACCTTGTCAATTTTCATGATATGTTATTTCTATGTCATCGAATATCGATGATCTTTGCTGACAGCGCTTTGTGTACAACAAATGCTGCAAATACAAAACTTCACAATTTTAGCTGCAAAATTTGAAGAGTGGTATCTACTCCAAAACGTAGACTTATGCTGTTTGGAATTAGTTTTTTTTTTAACATTAAGGCCCGGTTTCACCAACGTGACTAAAGCTAAAACTAAGTTTTGACTTAGTTTAGTCCAGACTTGAGGCTAACTTACTTTTGGGTTTCACCAAATAGTCTAAGAAGATAGCTTTGTAACCAACCTTTTATGGCGAATACTGGGTTTTTTGGTTGTTTTGGTTGCTGTATTTGCTCATTTTTTTGTCATATTCGCTCTTTTGGTACTTTAATTTGCTAAAGCGACTCAAATTCTTAGTTTTTCTTTAGTCAAGACAAAAGCTGACTAACTTGTGACTTAGCTCAGTTGCATGGTGAAACTGAAAACGTAAAAAAATCGGCTTAACTAAGTTGAGACCGGTTGGTGAAACCGAGCCTAAGAAAACTCAACGTTACTCATACGTCATAGGGTAGGTACTACTGGCTATATATCGCGACTCAGCATAAAATTTTGCTTAAATTTGATGTACATAATTACTCCGTTAATTTTTTGACGATTTTTTTGTCGATTTTTGATTTAAAAAAATCCGATTTGGTCCTAAAAACCAAAATTATTTTTAGACAAATATCGCGGAAGAGTTTTCTACTCAGAAAAATGAGAGAAATCCCAATTTCTATGTCACTATATGGGTTAGTAAATCGTGCCGGCCTAATGTAGGTACTTTTTGTGAAATTACCAATGGTATCAATTTAAAGAAATTTACCTCTAGAATCTAGATCATATAATGCAACATATTCTTCTTGATTGGCGCTTAACCGTCTAGACGATTCTGGCCGAGTCCAACAGAGCGCGCCAATTGCTTCTGTTTCGTGCAGCATGGCGCCACTTGGGAACACCTAGGGAGGCAGCATCGCTGTCCACCTGATTTTCCCAACGCAGTGGAGGTCTCCCTTTTCTTTTGCGTTCAGCGGGTTTCGATAGAAATGCTTTCTTGGCAGGAGCGCCTTCGTCCATTCTCACGACATGACCTGCCCAACGCAGCCGCTGGATCTTTATTCGCTGAACAATGTCGATGTCTGTGTAAAGCTCGTACAGCTCATCGTTAAATCTCCGTCGATACTCGCCCACGCCAACGCGCAAAGGTCCATAAATCTTACGAAGAACTTTTCTCTCGAATACTCCAAGTGCCATCTCATCTGATTTTGAAATTGTCCATGCTTCTGCGCCGTACATGAGGACTGGAACGATGAGCGTCCTGTAGAGTGTGATTTTTGTTTGTCGAGAGAGGACTTTACTTTTCAGTTGCCTACTTAGTCCGAAGTAGCATTTATTGGCAAGCGTGATTCTTCGTTGGATCTCCGTGCTGACATCATTCTTGGTGTTAATGCTGGTTCCCAGGTAGACGAAGTCCTTAACAGTTTCGAATTTGTAGCTATCAACATTGACGTGGCTGCCAAGGCGTGCTGTTTCTTTGTGTGATGACAGGAGGTACTTCGTCTTGTCCTCGTTGACCGCCAAACCCATTTTCTTAGCCTCTTTATCCAGCTTGGAGAAGGCAGAACATACGGCGCGCGTGTTAGTGCCAATGATGTCGATGTCATCGGCGTACGCCAGCAGTTGCACACTCTTGTGATATAAGATGCTTCCTGTATGGTTAAGTTCTGCAGCTCGTATTATCTTTTCCAGCATCAAATTGAAGAAGTCGCACGAAAGAGAGTCACCTTGTCTGAAACCTCGTTTGGTCTCGAACGGCTCGGAGAGGTCCTTCCCAATTCTGACGGAGCTAGTGTTGTTAGTCAACGTCATTTGGCATAGCCGTATAAGTTTAGCAGGGAAACCAAATTCATACATTGCGGCATACAGGCAATTCCTATTCGTGCTATCAAAAGCGGCTTTAAAATCGACAAAGAGATGGTGTGTGTCGGATCCTTTTTCATGGGTTTTTTCCAGTATTTGTCGTATTGTGAAGATCTGGTCGATGGTAGATTTACCAGGTCTGAAGCCACACTGATATGGTCCAATCAGATTGTTGACGATAGGCTTCAGTCTTTCGCACAATACACTTTCTAAGACCTTATATGCGATATTCAGGAGGCTTATCCCACGATAATTGGCGCGTACTGTGGAGTCTCCTTTTTTGTGAATTGGGCAGAGCACACTTAAGTTCCAATCGTCGGGCATGCGCTCGTCCGACCATATTCTGCATAGGAGTTGATGCATGCTCCTTATCAACTCTTCGCCACCATGTTTGGACAGCTCGGCTGGCAAGCCGTCAGCGCCCGGGGCCTTGTTATTCTTAAGCCTAGATACTGCTATTCGCACTTCGTCATGATCAGGTGGTGGAACATGCCTACCATCATCTGCTTTTGGGGATTCGGGTCGTACATCTTCTCCTTCCGCACTTTCACTGTTGCCATTATCTAGCAAGGAGGATAAGTGATCCCTCCACAATTTAAGTATGCTCTGGACATCAGTTACCAGTTCACCGTTATCATTCCTGCAGGAATTTGCCCCGGTCTTGAAACCTTCAGTCATCCGCCTGATTTTTTGATAGAATTTTCGAGCATCGTTCCTACCCGCCAGCATCTCAAGCTCTTCACACTCGCGCCTTTCAGCCTCCCTTTTCTTCTTTCGAAAAAGGCGCCTCTCTTCCTTCTTCGCTGTTCGATAACGGCGTTGCGCCCGCACACAATGTAGCCCTGTAGGCGGCGTTCTTTCTTTCCGAGGCATCGCGACATTCCTTGTCGTACCAGGTGTTTTTGTGGGCTCGCTTGTATCCTATAGATTCCTCAGCGGCGATACGAAGTGAACGAGCGATGTGTTCCCATTCCTGAGATACATCGTTTGGTGAAGGGTTGCTCTCAGAGAGCAGGAATGAGAGCCGAGTGGTGTATTCATTGGCTGTCTGCGTCATGTGCAGCCTTTCGACTTCAAACTTTCCTTGCTGTCCTGTTGGCACATTCTTTGCTGCACAGAGGCGGGTGCGTACCTTGGCTGCTACAAGATAGTGGTCGGAGTCGTCATTGGGACCACGGATTGTGCGCACATCTAGGATGCTGGAGCTGTGTCTGCCGTCGATCATGACGTGATCAATTTGATTTCGCGTTTTTCGATCAGGAGACAGCCATGTGGCTTGGTGTATTTTTTTGTGCTGGAATCTGGTACTGCTAATGACCATGTTTCGTGACCCGGCGAAGTCGATCAGCCTCGTCCCATTGGGACTGGTTACGTCGTGGAGACTGAATTTTCCGACTGTGCTGCCAAAGATACCTTCCTTACCCACCCTGGCATTAAAATCGCCAAGCACAATCTTAAATTCGTGACGGGGGCAGCGGTCGTAGGCATGCTCTAACTGCTCATAGAAAATTTCTTTGATCACATCGTCCTTCTCTTCCGTCGGGGCGTGGGCGCAGATGAGAGATATGTTGAAAAATCTCGCTTTGATGCGGATGGTGGCTAGACGCTCGTTCACTGGCGTGAACGACAGTACTCGGCGGCTGAGTCTCTTTCCCACCACAAAACCAACACCAAATATACGCTCCTCTGCATGGCCACTGTAATATATATCGCAAGGCCCACATTTCTTCTTGCCTTGCCCCTTCCACCGCATCTCTTGTATGGCGGTGATGTCAGCTTTCACTCTTTCGAGGACATCAACCAGCTGGGCAGAGGCACCTTCCCAATTAAGGGTCCGGACGTTCCAGGTGCTTACCCTCAAATCATAGTCCTTTAAACGTTTGCCGTGGTTGTCATCAGAAAGGGGTGGTCTCATCCGAGGCTTTGTTGTTGTTTTCATTGGATAGGATTTCTACGTGGTGGGTCCCAAGCCCGACGCACAACTCGCCCTGCGGGAGTTGTATATTGTTACACGTTTATATAGCGAGCCGCTTGCTCCAAGACAGACGCCCGCTCGCAGCCGCACCTTCTGGTGAACAGACGCTGCAGTTATTCCCCTCAACAAGCCCTTAAACCGAATATGTCGGAGTGGCCTTGTCGAGTTGTCGCCTTCTCACTTTAGTTCACCACCAAACGGGTGTTCGGTGGCTATCCAGAGGACACTGCGCGGAAGTCGTGAGCTGCTTGCTCCGCATGCAAAAGAATCGCTCTGGCCACCCCCAGGTGGATGGCAGTCAGAAGCTTTCCCCACTTACGTGGACTTTTACACACGAAGCCATCCTCTAATAATGCAACATATGGCATATCTAAAACAGCCATTCTTTTATTAAATTGCCAACAGTTTACTCTTGTTAATATTGGTAATCACTTCCTTTTCTTATTCTACAATGCATTGAACTGAAATCAACTGTGACTTGTGGAATTATCTAATTGCGTTTTATGTCTCTATTCTTTTATCTTCTGCGTTTTATTAAAAGGATTTTCTATGTTCACACAAACACACACATGTTGCATCCAAATCACGTTCAACTCATAAAATATTATATTCCTTCGATTTTCGATTCGCCTTTGTTAGCTCGACTTGAATGCGTTTGAATGTTATCGGCAATTTCAAGCATTTCCAGTATTTTCAGCATTTCAAGTCATTTAAGAAGAATGTAATATAGTAAATTTTTGTTGGTAAAAGTCATGCAAGCGTGAATTGATAAAAGCCACAAATGTACATATAAATGCATGTGGTTGCCAAAAGTATGGACACACAAAAATTAAGATACCTTCATAGGTATATAAAGTATTTAGTAAGTATTTAATAAGTATTTAGTAAGTATAATCGTTTATGATGTGAAAGAATGTAGAAAGCAGCTTGTGAAACTGTAATATGTTTGTTGTATTCTTCTTAAATTCTTTGCTCATTTATGGCCATTTTCTCATCCTGCCGGTAACGCTAACTGCCAGTTAAACATCATTATCGACTCATGCTTTAATATGTCGGCGGTAACGCAGTCGATATTTTAACGGACAGCTTTAATGTTTATCAATTGCATTTAGGTACATAAAAAAAAATAAAAATTGTAAAAAAAATCTTAAACTAGACTTGAAAATATGTTGGCTTAATTAAATTGTGCAAATTGCCATTAGTTTTTATTTGCGCAAATTTGTTTTACGTGTCACTCGCCCAAGAAATTATTTAATTAAAATCTAACGACTGGGCTAAATGGAATTGATGTGTGGTATGTATGTATGTAAACAACGTAAGCAATGCAAAAACGTCGCAAGTACATTGAATGAATGCAAATTACTTAGTGGAATGAAAGTATGTACATGCATACATACATACATATGTATGTACAATATAAAAGTTTAGAAATTTGTACGTGTATGTGAGTTTGTGCATATGCAAATATATGCTGCTGTTCAGAGATGTAATCAGTTATAATTAAGAAAGTTTAAATTTGTATGTGATGTGCCGTATCGACTTTTTCCATCTCTTTTTTGTCCGTACATATGCAAAGAGTAAGAACAGCTGTTGCCACACTAGAGAGGTATAGAGGTAAGTCCAAAATGGGTTATTGGAATTAATTATTTTATATTTATGTGCAGGATGGTGAGCTCATAAGAAAATACGAGAATACAAAAAGGTAAAAACCTAAATTCAACTTTACTCTTAATCCAATAACTTAGCCGAGCGATAACTATTCAGAACGCAAAGAAAACACTGAAATGGCGATTTACACACACACGCACACATATTTGTTGCCATAGATTTTGCTAAATGCCCATTTGTACCTAATTCGGCAACCTTCACATGCATAGTAAAAATATTTAGGTAAAACTTTGCGAAAATTTTATTCGCAATCGGCTTAGTAGTGGCAGCAAATTTAATTGTATTACCACAGTGGTGGCTGTGGGTTGGAAACAAAATTAGCAGCAGCGAGCAAAGGGACTAACACGTAAGTACCATGCATATAGGTATGTACATATGTATGTATAAATAACCACACATATGTAGGTATTTACATATGTACATTAGGCATATAACAAATTTTGACGAAAAATTTGGCATACCACCACGTGGTGGCAAATATTGTACAAGTAATGAATATCACCTTTTTAGGTGATTTCGGTTCAAAAACGTTCCGCGCAAAAATGGATTTCTAAAAAAAGTCAGATTGTTTTTTAATATTTTTTAATATTTTTATTTTTACATTTTTGTCAATTGTTATATGAAATAAGTTTTAAGTTTAAAGTATGTGATGATTTACACAATGGTAAAATGTCTTGCACAATTTTAATTGCACGCTATGCGCAGATGTACAAAACTTTTTTTGTTTTTTTCAGCAGTTCTGATAAAAAAGTAATTTCGTTTTGCGCGGAAACTCTTTTGCAATTTCGCAAAAAAAAAAAAATAATGGGGTTCATACTTTTTTATGCTCTATTCGACTATGGTATGCGGTGTTTCGTATTTGCAAAAATTGTAAAAAGTTATATGCCTAATGTACATAGTATGTATTAAGTATTTTTATGCCCCCAAAAACAGCTGCCCCAAATTGTGGTGCTGGTGCTGGTGGTGGTGGCGGTGGCAATCGTTGGCGTGCGCGACGTGCA
Source organism: Urophora cardui (assembly GCA_960531455.1). NCBI lineage: Eukaryota > Metazoa > Arthropoda > Insecta > Diptera > Tephritidae > Urophora > Urophora cardui. Next base: position 145,983,528 of record OY482672.1, read on the forward strand.
AATGTCATTTAATGCCAAATGGCATTTTAACTTCGTTATCCGGATTTACAAATGAACGTCGAATTAGGCAACAATAATTAGGTGCAGATTTGCAAAGGGATTTTATAATGAAAGGTCACATGTGTTACTTTCAACTGGATACTGTGGCTATTTGAGTGTGACGTGACCGTATTTGTTTGAGCGGCTGTTGGTTGTGCGTTGTGTGCGCTTGAAAATTGGGGAATTACTTATTTTATTTGAACTGAATTGAAGACCAGCATACATATGTACATATGTATGTACATATATTTTGCTAATATACATATACACTTATGCGTTAGTTATTCAATTTTTTCTGTTGAACAGATTTTTTACATATTTATTTTGTTGAAATCACCATTAACGGCCTTATTCCGGTGTGGTAACATAATTTACTTTACTGGTGAAATAAAGAATCTGGTACTTTAAACACTCTTTTCGTATTCTGGCAGCAGAAAATTAAGTTACCACCTCAATACGTGGTAATATTTTGTTACCATTTTCAGCCCGATTCAATTCCGTTCGTATGGAAATGCTTTGACAGCGTTACCATTTGTGCCAGAATACCAATTGAAAAGATGGTAACAATTTTCAGCAACATAAATTACCAGTAAAGTAATTTTCCGGTAACGCTCGGAATAGCAGTGTAAAAAGAAACTGCGTTCCACACCACATTGCGTTCCAACATATCCACACGCAATTAATCAATGTTGCTCATACGCCATGTCCAAACTGTTTTAATTGACCGATTTTAATTAACTGCAAGCATAATATGTAAATACAAGTGTGTATGTACATATGTACATATATACATATATCGTCTAGCAAACATAGAAAAATAACTTTTGATAAAAAATAGTATGTACTTTGATTCAAACTTTTTTAATAATAATTTATAGAAATATTTACATTTACAAAATTTCGCAATTCGCTTTACAACTTAACAAAAACAGTTGATGAACAAGAATGAACAAGCAATGTTTTGCATTAAACATTAATTTAGATTAGTTCATGAAACTTAAACATCATGCACAATCTAACATATATAGGTACATACCTACATACATACATACATATGTATGTACATATTTACGTACTTTCATTCACTGCATATTGTTGATATGCAAACATTTTTGTTGGAAAACTCCCCAGTACTTAACTTTGCCCGCAAATTTTTGATACAACATTTTTTTTCGTTCGTACAACAACAAAAGAAATAAAATTGCTGAATCGTTTTTTCTGCTTTTGTGTGTAAATTTTATTGTTACTACATACTGTGGCGCTGTAAACATAAATAAGTTACGTAATCAGCTTAAAATTTGCAAGTAGTCATATACTACTATCTTATCGTTCGACTGCATGTACTGACATATGTATGTTTGTATGCATAGTGTAGCAACTATGCAAAAGTCACAAAAAAGTGTTAAAAACTGCAATGAATTGAAGCATTTTAGCAACAATAAAATATTGCATTGCGTTAGAGAAGGGAAGTACCTAAAAGAGCATTAGTACGAGTATGCTGAGTATACATAAGAATGAGCAATGTACCTACATGCCAATCTAGGTACATGTGTTTCAATATTTGTTGCTATTTTTATATGTATAAATGCCCCATTTTAAACTTAAAGAGAGTCTTGGCGAAATTTGTAAGTTCTTTTTTTTTCATAGCAAATTCAAACTAGGTAGGTACTTCTTCAACTTTTGCATGTTTTTACTTGTTTTAAAATTATTCATTTTCTCACCTAAATAACACCACTGCCGAAGTTTTCAAGACGTTCATACTTCCTGCTTTAACGCCTTGCTCTTAAAGTTGTTATTGGCAAAGAAAGCGAGTGAGGGCGTGCTATGCAAATGGCGCTTAAATCTATGGACTTCCAATTGGCACTTATGTATGTATACTCTAATGGGTTTTGTGACTAGCTGTTTTAGTTGTTTCAGATAGTAAGAGCCTTACTACATTAGGTAGGTGTAAGTATATGTTATGTTATGTATGTGCGTATAAAATACATATATGTACATATGTATGTAACTTAACTTTTCTACGTGACTACAATACAATTTTGCAATTCGTAGAATCGAAGAACTACAAGTATACATATCATGTATGCGTGTACAAAACTATATACACATGACTTTACACAAAGTTCACTCCAGTAGACCCTTAAATATAAACTTACATATGTACATACATAAACAGCAATAAAGTACCCTGCAGGCAAAACAACTAGTTGCATACTACAATTCTACCAGTTAGAAAATGTCGGCATCTAGTTTCCCAACTATCCATTTTACTTGAAAGCAACTGGTAGTTTTAACGTGGCGATGGCCTACGAGATGGCAATTGTCTTCCCTTGCATAAGCTTCATACTAGAAAAATACCACTCAGTTTCATACCAGTATACAACACATCAGCTTCATACTAGAAAAATACCAGTTAAGGGTATACTAGAAGAATACCAATAAGAATAATACTAGAAAAATGCCAGTTCATCTAGGTGAAAAAATAGCATTTTAGTTCATTTAATAAAGCTCACATTAATTAGCTCAGTACTTTTTAAAGTTACATTTAGTACATATTATATACAGTACACGCAAAGATGTATAGTAAGGTAGAATAATGGCTTCGTGTCACTGCGGCAGTTGGCTGATCTCCGATTTGGATGAAACCAAATCAATTAACTAAAGTCTCTTAAACTCTTCTTGCCACCTGCTGCAAACATATATGTATGTATGTAATTGTTCTTGTGTATCCTTGCACAAAAATAAATGAAAAGCCTTAAAAATATTTATTTTGTGAGAAATGGTTGTTTCTTTTTGGCATATTGGTAATAACTATTCTGACCCTTTTGTTGAATAATAGCGTAAATTTACTTCAAAATCGCCAATAAAGCTTAGTTTCTGATAGAATTGCACAAACTGCTATTTTCAGTTAATAAATAAATTGGTATATTACTAGTAGAATACCAACTAGTATGATTTTGTCTTTTTAAAAGCGGTTGATCAACTAGTAGACAGCTTACTAGTATAATTTTGTCCGTTGCATACCAGTTGATCAACTAGTAGAAACCCAACTAGTTGAATTTTTTCCTTTACATACCAGTTGATCAACTAGTTTATTTTCATACTAGTTTAATTTTGCCTGCAGGGTAAGTAAGCACACATGTACTCATATGTATGCACTTGCAGATATACGTGTATGTGAATATGCGTGCGATATCAACTAATGCAAACTCTCAAAAAGCTCAAATAAAATGAAATAAGTCCGTATCTATTAATACAAACGTAAATGCAAAGGAAAGAAAAGGAAAGAAAAAAAAAAACAATTCGCACGTTTTATGCAATAGGGATTTAACTCAAAAAAATTTTTTTTTGGGAAAACGCAAATAAAGAGTTATAATTTCAAATAGTTTCCTTCTACGGCTAACTACAAAATCACTTTTATTCCCGCCATTTTTATCTTTTTGAGTATTTTATAAGACTAGACTCAAAGGCACTACCCAGTTATTAAAATATATGGCAAAATCCCAGAAATCGAAAATTTCGAGTTAAATCCCTATTGCATAAAACGGGCGAATTGTTCAACTTTAAGTTGGATCCACTTTAGTTCAATATATTCAGGTAACTTTTGATTACACAGTATCTCTGTCGGTCATGTTGTCTTTGTAACTTATCTAAACATGGCATTTTATGTATTTATATTTACATATGTAAGTATACATATATGCATGTGGTGCTGAGTAAGTAGTTGCATTAACTCAGACCTGGGTAATATCAAGTACCAGTACGACTTGTGACAAGTACATTTTAAAAGAATTGTATTAGTACAAGTACAAGTACTTTCAGAATATTCAAGTACTAGTACAAGTACAAGTATTTGCTAAAAATTCAATTCTTTTTCAATTCTTTGTACTTGTACTTGTACTAGTACTTGAATATTCTGAAAGTAGGTACTTGGTACGGACTCATTACTTCAATTACTACTCAGTATTACCCAGGTATGCATTAACTTTGCAATAATCACGAGTACTCACTCCATGCATGTCTGTATACCATAGGTGGCTAAGAATTAAGCGTAAGGGAGCCACACGACAACAACATCAATAAAAATTGCAACAACCTTCTTCTCGGAATTATAAAAAATATTATTTTGCCAAATAACGGTTTATTGCAACAGCATGTACTTATGTATGTACATACATAAAAAAAAATCATACTCCCATGAGCACTTAAACTTTCTATTCTTAGATGTCATTTTGAAAAGAACAAATGTACAATGTACATACATACATATGTATGTATAGATATGCTGCAGCTACCCTGCAAAAATCATTGGATTATGTTCTCATTTTTTGTGGTACGTTCGAGTACTTTCAAAGTGACCACTAAAAAGCCCAAACGACCGATTCGTGTATCTGATTCGGTTCGTAGTTAGCCGAATATAACAAGAAACAAATGTTTATCGCGACGACGACGATATGTGTATACAGACATACATAACTACATACATATGTACATACATATGTTTGAATGTATACACGTCATTCGTCGTCGTCGCGATAAACATTTGTTTTTTGTTGTTATGTTCGGCTAACTATTAGGTACTCCATCAATTAATCCAATGTAGGTACTCCATGGATTAATTTGATTGTTATGCGGGACTGGAGTATATACTCCATTGCAATGACATGCAATGTTAACTGGACCATATTTTTTGTATGAAATATGGCAAGTTATGGAGTAATCGGTTGGTCCATAGCGAGCACTCCATGGATTAGCGAATGGAGTACTCGGAATTTTTGCAGGGTAGGCATTCAAATATTTTGCTAAACATAAACGAGGTAGCAGATATAAATGTACAACCATATGTACATATGTATGTAGTATGTATGAAGGCGTAACTACACAATGAATGTCGGTCGAAGCTGGACCGTTAGGTTTGAGTGCTCGCCGCGACGACGATTTCTGTGAAAAAAAGAAATGTGCGTTATTCTGTCGAAATTGATTTGCTTGTTGTTGGGAGCCACAGCGATGTTGTTGGGAGACAAACGGAGTCACTGGAGGCATTGGCTGGCCATCTATGCTGTATACCTTTATTTAGGGAACACACGCTATGGACCAAATGACAAATAACAAATATTCATGCGTATGTATGTACATACATATGTCTGTATAAAAGGTATGGTTCAATTAACAATGCGAAGTCACAGGGAAGAACCACACACTTCAAAAATTCTCTGTAGGTACATACGTAAAAACATATGTATGTCTGTATTAGGGATTCCAATCCCGGGATCCCGCCCTTTCTGACACCCCGAAAATCCCGGGATAGCTAGAATTTTATCCCGGGATTTTCGGGATAAGATAAAGAGAGAATATTCCGCTATTATAGCAAAGAAAAGTTATATTTTATATAATTTTTATTGGTCTCAGTCTGTATACTAACAGCATTTCCTATTCTGAATGAAAATGTTGCATTATTACATTGCAGCACTATCAATATGTGTCCTGTGTCCTATTAAAGTGTTGCATTTTTCATGTGATGAATGAAACAAAAATAATGCACCCTTTTACTTGTGCTAAGAGCAGAAAATGTTGCCCGTAGTCGGGCCAGTTTTATATTTTGTCAATAGAACAAGCGTCCCTAAAAAAGTGTTGAGTCTGTGTGGAAGAGAACAAAAAAATGTGACAGCCGGAAGAAAGTGCGACATTTTTGCTAGAATAAAAAAGTCGATTGGCAAAATTCATTTGATAATTTCTATTTCCTGATTTTTGGTCATTTATTTCTCAAATGTTTTTTGGAATTTTCCCACATGGAAAGTAAATAATGGAAGAAAATACAAACAAAATTTTAATTAGACTTGATAGTCTTACAACACTCTACTAAAATTAAATACGCAGCTGCATACTCGGAATTCATATCAAAATTTTGCCTCCGATATTTATCTATTCAGAAGCTGCATTAATTTTCTGAACTTTTGGGCAAGCTGGGAAATATTCGCTTAAACAAAGTGCGCCGTTAAATTCTAAAAAAAATTTTATTGGAAATTATCAAATGATTGAAAGTCTTTTTATTAATATCCTAAAAGTACCAACTGCAAAGGCAAATGTTTTGTTCACCAAATGTATGTAATTTTCGTTGTTGGTTGTGCTTTTTAAAGTAACTCTTAGGTATTATTAAATAATACGAATGATTTTACATTCCTATTTTATTTTGTTACTAATGAAATAATAAAAATGGCAATAAAAATCTATTTTTTCTTTGCATTTTAAAGTTGTAGCGTTTCTCTAAAAATATATTTACTTTTTTCAACCCCAAATGTGGGAAAATAATACTGGTCGAAAAATTTTTGTAACAGAAATAAAATTCTACGTTTCAAAAGGATTTCGGTGTAGTTTTTGAGATATTCATGTCCAAAGAGGCGAAAAACGCAGTTTGTGGCCATATTCACTCCTCAATATTTTTAAAATTACTCACTTTCATTAAAAACTGATTACATCTATTGGAAGCACGATCATTTCTTTTGAAGACAACGTAGATATCTGAATAAGATACCCGAAAAAGCAAAGCGCTGTTTTCAAGAGAAATGATCGTTCTTTCAATAGCTGCAATCATCTCTTAATGAAAGTAAGTAATTTAATAGATTGAGCACTGCTCAATGAGCAGTGAATATAGCAAGAAATCGAATTTTTCGCCTCTTTGGACATGAATATCTCAAAAACTACATATATTACCGAAAATCCAACTTCAGATTCAGAATCAGCGCTCCGAAATCCTTTAGAAAAGTAGAATTTTATTTGAGTTAGAAAATTTTTTGGAAATTTTGTCGGCCTCTGTAATTAAAGTCCAAATCCCGGGATAAATCCCGGGATCCCGGGATTATAAAATAAAATCTCGAAAATCCCGGGATCGTAAAAATCGAAAAAATTGGAATCCCTAGTCTGTATGTATAAAGGTTCATCAATGCCCTAAAAACTAGAATGCAATGAAAAAGCATTTACGCGGTCATCTGCGGTTCTAGTGGCTTGGAAAACCTCATAATTTCCTTTATCCGTTACAGTACGTCAAGCATCCGCTTCCACCACTCACCTACATATGTATGTAGGTGCATACATACCCTGCAAAAAGTGGGACCACGTAATATGCTAGTACAGGACCAGGTTACGTTGTGACAGTTCCTAGTTACAGAGGTGGTCCAAATATATGAAAAAATATGGTTACATTAACATTGCGATGTCATTGGACATGACCACCCCTGCTTCACCGCTGCATAACAAAGGACTATATAAAAAACCACCCCATATGGGCCATAGACTAGTCTGCTTACAGTGGACCACGTTTTAAAGTACATCCCAATACCCTAGACCGAGCCAAATTGCCGACCAACCACGAATTAGTTGGCGTAGAAAAGGACTTAATAAATGCATAATCATACATACGCAACTTATTCAAAATGTTTAAAATTTCACTGCATATAGGTATGTATAACTGTGTAACCTAAATCAAACGCAAGTCGTCAATTTAACGCACGCACGCAAATTTTTCATATGCGTTGAACCGAAATTGACTTGCGTGCGTGTTCAGATAAAGAAATAGAAAAATACAGAAAATCAGAGAAAATCTTGTTATTTTGTGGAATATGTACCTAACAGACACGATATCAAAAGTAAGTGTCAATTTTTTTGCAAACAAAACAAAAATTGGGCTTCGAATTTGCTTTTTACGCACGCCGTTCAATTTCGGTTACTCCCATACAAGTTGTATGAGCATGAGAAATTTTTGACAGTAAATTGACGGCGTGCGTTTGATTTAGGTTACACAGTAAAAGAATGAACATTTAGCATCCACTAACGTGTTAAGCAAAAAGAAACCATTCCAGCTGATTCGCACCGATGTGGCAGCACTCTCAGTTTCAACAACATTTAATTGGTGATGAGTTTCTACTCGTTGCTTTGCGCGAACGAAGGAGATGCGCAAAAGAAAATGTGAAATAAATTGACATTTAAAAGAACGAAACATGGAGCAACAATAAAGGAGAATGCATAAGATCAGCTGACTTCTTCTTCAATCTTCATAAACACACGAACACAAGCATTTTTTTTATTGACATATGCCACACACACACGCACCCTAGCATTTCCATAGGAGCCAAATCTGTCAAATTCTTCTACATTCCTCGTTGCATGACACTTCTGGCCCCACTATGTATGAAGGTATGTCGTCATGCGAAAACCTTTATTGTTGAATCATGGAACGAAAGTTGTTCCAATTTGACAGTTGCTAAAAACATGGCGTAGAATAAACAAGAAATTTGTTTGGAGGCGGTCGGTCATTTTTTGTGTGTGTCTCTTGGAAAAACTCAAGTTTTCTAATAAGAAATGTAAAATAAAGTTGTGTTCCAAAGTTTTAAATAAAGTGATGTGAAGTTAAAATGTTTAAACGAAATGCAAAAACAAACTTTGCTGCATATACAAAGCCACAAACGCAATAGTGCATTTATTTAATTTAGTGTTTACAACAATTGTATGTATGTATGTGCGATTGTAATGCAATTATTTGAAGGATGACTGGCAAGCAGGCGATAAAATGTAATAAAGCAAAATGTAAATAAAAATATGAGAAGAAATACTGAGAAGCACTTGTGCAAACAGGCATTTAATAGATTGTAATAAATATATACAAAGCAATAAAATATTGTATGAATAATAAGAATTTTACTTGCATTACAAAGTCCCTTTTACATGGTGGAGAACAGCTGACAGCTGCCATTGCGCTTTTAACCTTTGCTTGGAAAAGCGTTTGAATGTGCATGGAAGAATAGAGAGCAAAGAAAAAGGAAAGGATGAAACTATGTATGTTTGTTTGTAGAGTCGGCTGTCTGGCTGCTTCTTTTTTGGCTGTCTGGAAGCTGTAGACTTGATAAACCTGACATGTTGTCGTTGATTGTGCGCTTAACTTTTGGTTGGATGTGGTAGGCATAAGAAGATTCCTTAGCAAGTTGAATTCAATTTAGATATGTATGTATGTACATAGGTATGTCATGCGAAGTGACGCCTGTCTGCCTCATGCCTACGTACTTCTGCTCATCGATATCATAATTAGTCGGCTGGTACAGAATGGAAAAGAGAGAAGTGCAGCTCCTGGGTTGTGTTAAGTATCTTGATCGTTTCAGTATTTAGACCTTACGTTTTATTATCAAGTTCAAAACATTAAATGGAAGACACGGCAGGATGAAGGGAAAATTTTCCAATGTGCTACCATGCACTGAAAAAAAGTTATTGGGGGCTTTAGAGCAGGTTCTCTTGTTTCTAAACCTAAAAGTCCCGCCGACCGAACATGTTTGTATTTGAAACGAGGACCCGCATTGCCTGGAGTGTTGCTGAACGATATTGGTATCGAATGAAAGGCCTTGATAAGGACCTCAACACAAAACTATTTTAATTGGGATTACTAGGCCGGGTCCCCAGATATGGGTTAAAATGCGGACCCGGATGTTTTGAGCGATATTGGCATCAAATGAAAGGTGTTGGGAACGGCTACAAACGGCCTAGACCGGGTCATCAAGTGGACCCAGATAACCCCGAATAACTTGACTTGACGTGACTTGAATTCACTTGACTTATTCGTGATTGCGAAGCAACGGTTATTTGCTAGTATGAAATAAAGTTGACTATCATCCAAATGTTATATAAGCCGTGGCAACGAATAACGTCATTGTATTCTAGGTTAAGATTTTATAAAAATTATCATATTCGCCTAGAATGATACAATAAAAACTATATAAAAACAAGTAAGGAAGCCTAAGTTCGAGTGGAATCGAACATTAGATACTCAGCTGTATGCTTTCATTGTTTGTTTGCGTTTGATGGAAACCCGGTGTATTTTATATAAAGCGTGTGCCGCATAAAGAGGGCGTAGCCACGCCCATTTTCAAAATTTTTATCAATCATCCAACTAAGCATATATATAAATAGTATTGTTAGTGCAAAATTGCATTCCTTTATGACTTTCAATTACAAAGATGTCACGTTACAAATTCCAAAAGGGTGTTCCAGAAATATCTTTGTTAAAAAGTAGGCGTGGTCATAAACCAATTTCGCTAAATTTGTATTTAGATCAGTTTAGAATTTTAAGCTTTTTTGCGTTTTTTGTAAGAAGCGTCTAAGTTAAATCGATTTGGTAGCCAAAAAAACATGTCGTTGCACTATGTATCTAATCGGTACAAAAAAGGGGGATACATATATGTAAGTAGCATAAGAAGAGTGACAATAAAATAGAGATAGGTAGTAATTGTTAGTAATTGTTTGCTTTATTTAAGAATCACTCAGACAAAACACTATGGGAACAAAACAAAAATTTACTTCAAAAATTATTCAAATATATCAAAACAATGAAAAAATGTCATTAGCGCCGAATCATTCCTACTTTCCCATAATCGGAGAGTAAGTTGTTTTTTCAGTGTACAAAAGAAATTCAGAAAAAAATTGGCGGCGCGTACATACGTATTTGAATTTACTCATTACAAAATTAAGTATTAATTATTAAGTTTATAGTACAATATTATTTACAAACGTTTTCACTCTTTCAATATCCAATCTGGCATATATGCCTGGAGATGTGGGATGTCCGCAACCTCCAACTCCAGTTGCAACTCCACAAAGCCGCTCGTTGATGACGGCTGGAGCACCCATATCGCCATAACATGTATCCGATCCATCATCGCTACCAGCACACATATGCGTACACGTATAATCTATATTATGAGCATCACTAGGATAATAATCGGTCCATGTCCTTACGTAAACAGAACACTGCAATAAATGGTTCTCGTGCAAAAGAGCTGTTGCGCTCCTTTTACCCCAACCACTCACAAGCAGTCTGCTGCCCGTCGTCAGATCAGTTTCGCAGAGTCTTATTGGAATTATATTTGATAAAGCGGCAAGACGACCATGCATCACAACAGCAATATCCGTACCTCTCCTTTCAGGATTATACCCATTTGGAAAATGGAATTGATTTACTGCTCTAAGTCTGGTTGAATATATTTGTCCAAAATGGGTAACACCGGCTACCACAACGTAATTGTTTGGATTCTGACCGTATACGCAATCCGCCGCCGTAACCGTATGCCGATAAGATACTAATGCGCCCGAACAAACATATTGGTAATTTGTATTTTCGTGCAGTGATGCCATGTATGGAGCCAGCCGTACATCAATAGGCGCGCCATTAGTGATGCGGAAACTTGTAGTCGTAGTATTTGTGGTGGACGATGTCCAACGCACCACAACGCTCAATATGAGCGTCAGCACCAGAAAAATACTGTTCGAATTCATTACTTGATTACTGTTGGTATGAGTTATGAAATTTGCCACTTTCGCCGCCCCTATTTATATGTGAAATGTAAGGTGCTTTAAGGGCTTTCGGCGGGAAATTGGTAATGTTTACTTCTATGTGCGTACGTACATACGTATGTACACATGTATGTATATTCACTAGACAAACAGAACAAATAACTAATAAGCAAAAAAGACGCTCGACAAATAACATATGCTGCTATAGAGTTGAAAACCCTCTGTCGTCGAAAAAAAATCTCAATTCTAGGTATACAAAAAACAATTGCAAATCTCACATCTCTGCTGTTGAATTCTTGGTAAATAGTTAGTCTAATTAGCATATCCGTTATATGGATAGCTGAAACAACAACGTTGAGCGTTAACAGAGCAAAAGAAAGCAAATAAGTTTTTTGACCCATGTTAGGTCCACGTGTGTATATCTATACTTCTATACTATCTATATATGTACATACATATCTAATCTAATCGAATCGAATATATTTACACGAGCAATTCTTGTATGTATATAATCAGGATCTCGGAAACGGCTCCAACGATTTTCATGAAATTTGGTATGCAGGGAACTTCGGGGGTGAACTTTCGCAAAACTTAATTTGTTTACTCACTTTTAGCTCAGATACCGAGATATGGGTTAAAACCTGGACCCGGTTAACCCCTGAATGTTTTCGAGCGATATTGGAAGCAAATGAAAGACGTTGAGCACGGCTTCAACATGCAGCTTTTTGCATTGTGATTCTAAAGCTGTTTCCCAGAGATGTTAAAGTAGTGGGCCTGGATGGTGATGGACGGTCTCGGTAAGGCAAAGGCAAAGGTAAAGGTAAAGGTAAAGCAGGGTACGCAAAAACTCACTCACGATCGCTCAAAACTACATTCTTCTCAAATCACAAACAAATATTCAAAGAAAAACGTATAACCACTCAAATAGCGAGCGAACTAACGCACAACAGCCATCGATCGCTCATAGCGGTGGCGATAAACTCAATGCCTAAATTCACTCAAAAATGAATTATCGTACAATTTCTCTGGTAAATTCACTCTTTGAGTTGAATTTATAATTTTTTACGCTAGCGATCATTTTTTGAGTTTATCATTTTTGATCGCTCTTTGAGTTTATCATTTTATGCGTTCACAAGGGTTTGTTGTGAGGTTTAAGCAGCTAATGGCATTGTGAAGGCGCAGTTTTTGGATGATGGCGTGCGTTTATTAGATCATAAATATGATATATGTATGTATGTACATACATATGAATGCATACATACATACATACATATGTACATACATACATGTGTACAAATAAATAAAATGCGAACTTATTTTTTGAACGCTCAATTGTTGTATTCTAGTTTTCAAGTAAGAACTAAATACATACATACATATGTATGTAGGTACCTATGTTAAATAAAATATTTAACAACCCAGCAGTATTTATCAGCTGGAAAACAGCACATATTTCCTACTGAATATTCAGTAGAGATGTGGTTCTAATATCTGAACTTTCCCTTTCGTTTTTATATAGAGGTGGCGTCGAAAATCAACTACCTAAAAACTGCCGAACGAGAAGGGAGAGTTTCTGTAGGAAAAAAGGCCTGAGTACGCAGGGAGAACTTCCATAGCATGTATTTCAGTACACCTGATGTCTTCACTGCGTGTTCAGTTATTTTTTCAGCGATGAATTTTGAACTTACTTTCAGGCTATTTTTCATAATGAATATTCTATTGAATATGCACCTCCTTACCTCAAATACTGCTGGGAACCCTTAACTCATACATATAGTCTACAAATATACATAAATATATATGTAGGTACATCGGTATGTAAATATAAATTTTTATAAATATTAATTTAATTAAATTGAATAATTTAATTAGTTTGAATAAATACATACTTAATAAAATTCAAACTCGATATACCTACATGCATACATATATGTACATACATACCTATCGCTATGAGAGCTAAGGCTTTTTAAAATATTATAAATATGTACATACATATGTATGTACATCCATATATACGTACACACATGCATGAATATGTATGTACATACATACATACATCATATTTATGGTCTAATAAACGCACGCCATCATCCAAAAACTGCGCCTTCACAATGCCATTAGCTGCAGTGATGCCGAAATTGGGCCTTTCGGACCAAATCTGGTCCGATAAATTTACTTTGGGCTGTTGGGCGGCTAAAATCAATTTTGGTCCGATTTCTAATATAAATATTTTTAGTGGACACAATTTCTCTGATGCTTAACATTTTATCTTTCCTGTGTAAAGTTCTTTTATTGTTAGTGAAACACAAAATTCGCATAAATTCGCTTGGGACTCGTCTCGCATGTTTAATGAAACGTCAAAATCAGACAATCTGACATTTATTTTGCAAATAAAATGCTGAAATTTGAGACAAATTATGTTTCACTTGAAAAGCGCCAGCGAACAGGGCTATTCTACGAATAGATTAGGTTGGAATGGCTGCCATAGAGTCGCACTTAGGCCAGTGCAGAGGCCCGTTGCGATACCACAAGAAGAAAGCGGATTACTCCTCGTTTTTGAACCAATTTGAAAACCTAATGCAGTTCACCAGGGCCCTCACTCTGTAGTTCTATTTGAAAGAGAAATTCGATTCGAAAGCACATTTTTATTGTATAGAATACTAGCTGGCCCGGCAGACGTTGTTCTGCCTAAAATTTATTCCTATAAAGTTATAAAACTGTCAATTCTCTGAACAAAAGAGATATACATATATTCGCCGCGACAAACCTAATTTCCCCTATCCCTATCTCTATCTCTGTCTCTATCTCTATCTCTATCTCTATCTCTATCTCTATCTCTATCTCTATCTCTATCTCTATCTCTATCTCTATCTCTATCTCTATCTCTATCTCTATCTCTATCTCTATCTCTGTCTCTTTCTCTATCTCTATCCCTATTCCTATCCCTATCTCAAAATGCATTTCGGGAATTTTATTGGATATTCTCCTATTCTGGCCAGAGAACAACCTGAATTTGTGTCAGTCATTCAAATCGGTGCAGGCGTTCTTGAGTTATACGCGTTTGTACTAATGCCACTTCCTTTTATATATATAGATATACAAAATGTATAGGAAAATAAATATTTTTTTTTTTTGAATTTTTCGGGAATTTTATTGGATATTCTCCTATTCTGGCCAGAGAACAACCTGAATTTGTGTAAAGCCAGGCGTGCAGGCGTTCTTGAGTTATACGCGTTTGTACTAACGCCACTTCCTTTTATATATATAGATATACAAAATGTATAGGAAAATAAATATTTTTTTTTTTGAATTTTTCGGGAATTTTATTGGATATTCTCCTATTCTGGCCAGAGAACAATCTGAATTTGTGTCAATCATCCAAATCGGTGCAGGCGTTCTTGAGTTATACGCGTTTGTACTAACGCCACTTCCTTTTATATATATAGATATATAAAATGTATGGGAAAATTATTTTTTTTTTGCATTTTTCGGGAATTTTATTGGATATTCTCCTATTCTGGCCAGAGAACAATCTGAATTTGTGTCAATCATCCAAATCGGTGCAGGCGTTCTTGAGTTATACGCGTTTGTACTAACGCCACTTCCTTTTATATATATAGAAGATATACAAAATGTATGGGAAAATTATTTTTTTTTTTGCATTTTTCGGGAATTTTATTGGATATTCTCCTATTCTGGCCAGAGAACAATCTGAATTAGTCTCAATCATCCAAATCGGTCAGGCGTTCTTGAGTTATACGCGTTTGTACTAACGCCACTTCCTTTTATATATATAGAAGATATACAAAATATATGGGAAAATAATTTTTTTTTTGCATTTTTCGGGAATTTTATTGGATATTCTCCTATTCTGGCCAGAGAACAATCTGAATTTGTGTCAATGATCCAAATCGGTGCAGGCGTTCTTGAGTTATACGCGTTTGTACTAACGCCACTTCCTTTTATATATATAGAAGATATACAAAATATATGGGAAAATAATTTTTTTTTTGCATTTTTCGGGAATTTTATTGGATATTCTCCTATTCTGGCCAGAGAACAATCTGAATTTGTGTCAATGATCCAAATCGGTGCAGGCGTTCTTGAGTTATACGCGTTTGTACTAACGCCACTTTCTTTTATATATATAGATATACAAAATGTATAGGAAAATAAATTTTTTTTTTTTGAATTTTTCGGGAATTTTATTGGATATTCTGCTATTCTGGCCAGAGAACATTCTGAATTGGTGTCAATCATCCAAATCGGTGTAGGCGTTCTTGAGTTATACGCGTTTGTACTAACGCCACTTCCTTTTATATAAGTATATAGATATGGAATAGAACTCGAAATCGAACGAATTTTCTTTCGAATTAAACTGCAGAGTGAGGGCGCAGGGCCCAATTAACTCTGCAAATAAAAAAAGGAGAAATCAGCTGACGAGATGAGCCCACTTTAAGGGTAAGCCATGGTATGTAATTTGGGAACATGAACTAGTTCATTCACTCACTTGGATGAACTAGTTCAACGAATGTTATTTTTGAATATAACTTTTTGAAGTAATGCAATTTTTTACAACGCGAAAAACTATATGATATGTACATTGATCTCATATAATTCATATGTACATATTTTGTTTCTTTTTAGAAATGTGTGAATTGATAAGAAATAAATTTTGATTTGATTCTTAAGTGTTATTTGCAAATATAATTTTTGAACCAATGTGAGTTTTTATAACGCGATTGATCTCCTATATGAACATATGTATGTATACATAGTATATACATACTTACGCATGTTAAAATGGATATTACTTAGTATGTACATATATATTTAAAAATAAATATGTAATCCCATTTTAAGTTGACTTCTAATTTTTGGGCTTTTTTTGGCGGACTTGGGCGGTAATTTGGTCGGTAAAATTTTTTTTTCAGTGGCAACACTGATTAGCTGCTTAAACCTCATAACCAAAGGTGGGCAAAACCTTAGCACATGCTAAATGAGAGTAAGCGCCCGTGTACGTATACACCAGACATAGGCAGCCCATACCACAATTGTGGGAAGTCGATTCACACGTATTCTTACTCTCTTCATCAGTCGTAGGGATGGGCAAATTTGAAAAATATATCGATATATATTATATCGATATTTCAAAAAACATCGATTTATGCCGTGTAAAAACATCGATATATCAATATATCGAAAGGGGGCGGCTTTACATTAAGGAACCACGTCCCGCTAAAAACCACTTCTTCACGGGGTTAGAGGTGCTCTCACAGATCTCAAAACTGAAACCCAAACTTGCCGGAGACTTATAGTTTACTAGATATTTGTTGTTAAAGTTCGATGGGTCTACAGATATTCTACGAATCCTGAAGTATAAACATAAAAATCATTAAGAATTGCTTGAAGAAGAAAGTAATGTAAATTCAAGCACCCGAACATTATGGTTATACCACTTCTTAAAAAATGTTCTGGTGTTAAATTCAAAGCGAATCAGAAATTTATGAAAAATATCGAATTTGGCTCGAAATGGCAAAACATTATCGATTATCGATGCACGGTAATTCAAAATATCGTCGATATTATCGGCTGTACTATTTTAAAAATATCGATATATTGATATATCGATATATATCGCCCAACCCTAATCAGTCGTTTGCCAACTGTCGAACGATAAACATTGCACCTGACTACGTCGCTTCGTGGTTGAACGCAAGCATTGACTTTATACAGGTAATGTATGTATGTATGTCCACAAATAAAATGCCCGGCGAGAAATTTTATATGATGGAAATGCCGTCGGCCATATGCAATGCCTTTTTTGCTATAAAGTATTTAAAAATAATATAAATGATTAAAGGCATTGCGAAGTGTTTCACAAACAGTTTTTGTACTCTTGTTTGGATGACTTTTGTCTTCCAAACACTCTGTTTTACCCAACTGCCCTTTAATTTTTTTCAGAAGAGATATTTTTTTTCATTAAAAAGTTCTTTTCCTTTCAAAAGCAAAAAATAAAAACCACAAAAAAACCAAAAATGTCCGTTCTACATATGTATACGTATGTACATATATTCCACTTGAAGCGGATTAATTTCCTACTGGGGTGCGCATGCGGAGAACTTGTTTTGTTCTCACCAACACAACCTCATTTCAGATTTCGCCGACCACTGGTATACACACCGATTGTCACTACCACAGACAAATAAAGAGCGTAAAACGAGCGTTTACGATGGGACTAGGCCAGTGATAGGCAGCGTTGCCAGAATGACGATGGCATCGTCATTTTGACGAGTTTTGGACTCCGTGACGATGGGACGATTTTATGTCACAAAATGACGATTTTAGGAAGTACAGAGAAATATAATAAAAAAAGTAATAAAAAAAAGTAATAAAAATTAATTACTTTATACAAATTTCCATAATTAGAAAAAAAAAATTAAGGCAATCTGATTGGTTTTCATAAATCCTTTTACTACATTAAAATGCAACATTGCCTTGGTTCTGAGCGCACTGCCACACGAATAGAATAAGTGCATTCATTGCTCAACATAATCTACCATTCTCCGCCGTAGATGATCTTGTAAAGTGTATAAAAAGCAGTTTCGACGATTCTAAAACGGCGGCAGCTTTATGGTGTGGAAGAAAACAAGCAACAAGTATTATTCAGAACGCTCTTGGGCAGTACCAGCTAGAATCGCTATGTGCCATACTCCGAACAACTAAATTTTCATTGTGCGTTGATGAATCGACTGATATACATACATAAGTAATACGAAATTACTCAGTCTTGTAGTTTTTTTGGTTTGATCCTTGTTGAAACCTGCGACGCTATCAGTTTACATAATGCGATAAAACAGTATTTCATCGAAAACAATGTGCGTTATGAAAACAACATGATTGCATTTGTCGCAGACAGGCCCGCAGAGAGCCGAGCCGGGCCCCTGGGACAGTTCGCGTAAACTCAATCTAATAAAAAAATAACATTCATTTAAGAAAATACCTGTTTCAATAACAAAAAATTGTTACGAATTTTTCATAAAAACTGTTATTTTCATATAGAGAGCTGTCATTTTTTACGAAAAATTCGTAAAATTTTTTTGTTATTGAACAGAGCTATTATGATGACCGAAAAAATGTTTTTTTTTCGCCTACTTTAGTTTTTTATAAACATATTGGAGATGATCAGTGTCACTTACGTTTCATCAAGGCGTTACTTACGTTTCAAACACCGTAAATTTGTTACAGAAATGAGGTTTTATTAGGTCTACAATGAGCCACATGGTATTTCAGTTAAAATTTCCAACAAATATCCATTAATATAATTACATATATTGAAAAATTCAGCATCTTCATACGCAAACACTTATATTTTTGAATATTGTATGAAAAGGTATATCTTTTTAGCTCTTCCTCTTTTCAAGCACAAATATAATACGTATTTCACTTTTGCCACCTCTTAACCCAGAGAGGGCTTATTATTTATACTGCTTCTGTGTTATATTGGGGTTTTGTGTGTTTTTGGCTTGAAGATCCTCTCACGTTCGGTATCTAGCATTATGCTTTCCCTTTATGTGGCTACTCGATCGTCAAAAAAATTAACACTATTTTTACCTGGCGTCATTTACGTTTCACTTTTTAAATGGCAATAATTTAAAAAATGCCTTAAGTATAAAGTTTTAAATGATGCAGATTTGTTTGACAGGTAAATTTTAAAGAAACTTCAAGATATGAGCTAATTTGAAGAATCGGTTTTGAAATTAAGGTAACTTTTCTAGGCTTTTTCGTCACTTACGTTTCATTTTCCTATTTAGATTTTCAGCAAGAAATTATATGTATTACAGCTAAGCAGTAACTAAATCTTAGGTACAGTTTATTTAATCCTTCTTGCACTTGTTCCTGGTAATAACTCCAGTATCTAACTATAAAATCATGGAAATAATAGTAGATAAAAAATGGTACTGTTTTTAATAATTTTTTAAATTCTTTATACCTTAACTCTTTGAAATCAATTTAAACAGGGTTACCAACATTTTTCATTTAAAATGTAAATATTTCTGAGAAGCTTGGTTCACCACCTTACCACTCGCGGTACTTTGGAAACTCTAAATCAAAGTCGATTTTCCTCAATTTCAACTCACTTTTCTAGGATTTGCCCATGTATAAACAAGGTAAATATTTGATTGGATGCTTATAATTTTAGTTTGGTGATTTGGTTAAGTTAAACACTTCAATTTTAAAACAATTTCTTGTAGCAACAAAATACCTATGTATGTATCTATGAAATCCTAGTTCGAGTACTGTCAATACTGCTTTGCCTTTCCGGGCCCCCAAAAACCTTCCGGGCCCCAGGGCGATTGCCCTGGCTGCCCCCCCCCCCTCTCAACGGCCCTGGTCGCAGATGGGGCAAAAAATGGATGACGATTTTTATTTTTAAATTGACGATTTGGGACAAAAAAAATCTGGCAACACTGGTGATAGGCAAAATTGAAATGCAACTGTATTAGTGAGAGCGCCGTAATAGCGCTAATCAATTGGTTCGTTTTCGTTTAGTCGATTGCTGGCCATAGATAACTAGATACGAAACTCTTTATTTCGTGAGAGCGCTGTCAAAATGCGCATTTTTTATAACATTTTTCATTGGTGCCACTCTGTTCGAAAACTGAAAATGGGTATTTTACATATTATTTCTGGGAGTTTTTCGGCTTCCTTATGTTATTGAAGACTATAGCAATAATAAAATTTTGTTTATACCAAATTAAGATAAGGATATAACCACAAAAGTGATACACAGGCTAGTATGATTTTCCCACATTCCGAATATTCGTGTTCGAAACCCAATCTCAGACAAATTAAGAATAACGCACAAAAAGTGGTGGACGATAATACATGTAGTTGGGTGGTATTTTTTAAGAAATATTTTACTATATTTTGTAATTCTATTAAAATGTGAATATATTAGAACTGAAATATAATAATTTTTAACCGGATATATATATTAACTACTGAAGAAGCGCTGCCCGCATTTCATCTCATTAAAATATTTTTTATAATTTTAACTGAAACACAATTTTATCCAGTTGAAACAATAAACTTCACTGCATACTACACACAAGCAATTCAATTACCTCTGTATTTTTCATAATTCTTTATCATTTCAACCAAATTGGGCACATATAACAAAACATCAAAATCCACCGAATGTGACAATTAATTTTGGCGTGTTTTCCTTTCTGGCACCTGCAATTTGTACAAACAGCTGATCGGCCGGGTTTTCTGTTGTGTTGATGCTGGCAACAAAGCCACAGAAAACCCGTGGGAAAATCATAAAAGTGAGAGAGTAAAAAAGAGTTTCGTATCAAGTCATCTTTGTTGCTGGCCCTCAATGAATGCGGTCGTTTATAAAAACGACAAGCATGCGCACATATGTATAAGTAATTATGCTTTTACATATATAAATATGCGCAAACAAGCGACATTCACCCACGATGTTGCTGCGCCACTTGCTGAGCGACGACTAAATCGTTTACAAAAGAAAGAGCATAACGTGTCTGTGTGATTTGGGGTGAAAACAGAATCGGTACGTAACGACACGACATTGCGACAACGACAGGACCTTCACGTAAAAATGTCGGTGCGAATCCAGCGACTGAAACATAATAAATGCAGCAACGACCGCGCTACAGAAGGCTCGTTGCTGCCACATTACAGTTTTTCATTCACTGCATATTCACACTAAAAAGTTTTTGGTTCAGATCGTAATTTTTTAATGTAAAATAATAAATTAAATAGTTAAATTTATTAATTGAATGCTTTATATTTATTTTTTTATTTAATTATTATTAATATATTTGGTTGTGTATAAATACTTCTACTTTTTTTGTAAAGTTTCGTTAGATTTATTGAGTTGTCAAAATTTTCATATTTTATAATGCAGTGGCAACTCAACGTCCGCTCGTCGTCGTCACCAAAATTAGAAATCGGCCTAAGTTGACGACAACGTAATTTTGTCGGTGGACGACGTCGTGCCGCGTCGTCTTTATTATAATTGCTTTCATAAGAATGCATGGGTTTTAATTTTGACAGGCTGTCGTTGTCGCAATGTCGTGTCGTTACGTTCCGATTCTGTTTTCACCCTTGAGCGCGATCAATTGATCTATGAAACGCCTATCACTGGACTAGGCGATCGTAGCTTATCAAAAATTATTTAGTTGCCTTTCGACTGGCGTAAAAGCAAGTGCTCGTTAGGTGGCCGTCGCTTGAAATTATTTTATTTGCAAATAACGTGTGTACACAAATGCATACATATGTATGAACATATGTGTATACGTACGTTCTTTCATAATTTCGCAAAGCGTGCGCGCATGACCCTGCTCGCTCAACATCTGCATGCAGACTGATTATCTGTAATAATTTTTCACTTTGGCCTACAGTAGGTGCACCAACACACGCTCATTTTTCGGTCATCGCTTGAATGTTGTAGTGCCCACCTATGCTCATAACAAACCCTTGTGAACGCATAAAATGATAAACTCAAAGAGCGATCAAAAAATGATAAACTCAAAAAATGATCGCTAGCGCAAAAAATTATAAAATAAACTCATAGAATGAATTTTCAAAAAATGAATTTTCAAACGATCTCTCATTTTAAAATGAATTTATGTAAGAGTTTATCGCCACTTCAGAGACCCATCGATCGCTGTTGACGTTCATTCATTTGCGTTCGTTGTCAGTGTGTATTTGCGCTCGTGAGAGCGTGGCATAGCTCAGAATTATAAAGTGATAATTCGTTTGAGTGAGTTTATTTTGAGCGTTCTTCGCACCCTGGTAAAGGTAAAGGTAAAGGTAAAGGTAAAGGTAAAGGCAAAGCCAAAGGTAAAGGGAAAGACCCGCTGCGAAGCGGGATGGGTATTTGCTACTGTATACATTAGTCCTCAATAGAGAGTAGAATGCAAGCACATCTCTTTAATAGAAGAGGCATGTCGCGTTCGATGGTTGCAAATTAGCAGCGAAGCATTGACCCGCATTGTGTGGAGCATTTGTGGGCGAAAATGCCAAAACATCAATAAGTATGTAGGTATTTAAATAAGTTTGTATGTATTTACATACGTATGTATGTACGCTCAATCAAAGAGGATAGTTGTCTTTACCCGCAGACAAGTGTCTATCAATTTAGTATGCTGAATTCAGAACATGGCCATCAAAAGCGCCAACAGCATCATCAATTAAAGCGTCACCAACCCCGTCCACATTCATCCATACAATGCGGTTGGAATAAGCTTAAAAAGTATTTGAAAAAAGCAAAATTGATAGAAATAAGCGACACAAGTACGTAAGAGCTTCGTTAACAACGTTTTTGTTGTGCGAAAAGCGCGTGCTGAGTGAATAAGCTTAATCCCTCAACAAACCAGCAACCAAATCGTTAACATCATCATTGCTGCTTACGTACAAAAGCATACAAAAGCCAGACACCACCCAACGCCCACCGCCCATTCTCGATACACGACCATATTGAATTATTCAATTTTCCATTTAACCTCCTTTTATATTCGAGTTTACTCTTTCAATTTGTGTTACGGCGGATTAAGTGCCGCCATCGTCGCCGCCGCCAATTTTAACTCATTTGCACTTTTCTCCACTTGAGGCGACGATTTGCTTAAAATAGCTTACCAAAGCGTTTTCCATACAAAATCAGTTAGTAACTACTATTCTGCATACATATAACGGTGCTAACGAATTCCTTTGCAAATAATATAGATTTCAAAACAGCGTATAATTGGGACGGCGCAAAGTTGGCCGGCCGGGCGTACCGAGGCAGTTGAAAGTGTGATAAAGCTTTTTTGTTCATTGTATGTTTGTTTGTTTGTATGTAGTTTGGCATAGCTGTCGGCAGCCAGCATTTTCTGCTTGAACAACAAAGGAAGATTAGTAAAAGTTGAAAAAGAAAAAAAAAATCGCAATAGTTCGTGGGTGTCTTATGTCGTCGTCGTCGCCTGTGTCTGCGTCTGCGTCTGCGTCGGAATATGCCAGTGGCTATGCAAAGAAACGTCGCCGTACAAGTCGATAGTGATTTTGCTTTACTTCTGCCCAGCGGTGTTTACGAGATTAAAAAAATGGAACCACGCTCAAAAATACGAACAATTATATTATTTTGCCTTTTCTTGGCGATTGCTGGCATTATTGGATTTGGATATTTTTGTCAAGATCAGGTGAGTGTTAAGGGATTAAGTTAATTAATAATATAATAGTATGTCTACACAGCACATAATTTGCTTTTACCACCTTAAACAAGATAATTCGAAGTTGTATCGCTCAGAATTAAACGAAAAGGTTTGATTAAAATTTTTGCTGAATATTGCTGGAATGTTAAATCATACAATATCATACATATGTCTACGAGTATGAGGCTTACAGCCGATACATAAATGGAACACGTTAATATAGCATAGATTTTCTTTAAATAAATTTGAAAATATTTCTATTGAAAACCTACAACTAAGTTTTTCTTGTTGTTCTTATTGATATAAAGCATGTGTTTAAGTTTTTTGCTTTTGTGTAAGTTTAAAAATTTTCAAACAGATGGCAACCCTGCCAAAAATTTATCCAGCGTTCGTATCTCTAAATCCTCTTTCATTTGATATCTATATTTTCAAATTTTATGGCTTTTTTTATAAATATAATTGAGCTTAAAATTTTTAAACAGGTGGCAACCCTAGTAAAAATATATCCAGGGGTACGATCCCCTTAATCCTATTCAATTTGATAATCATATTTCCATATTTTGGGGCTTTTTATAAATATAATTGAGTTTAAAAATTTCAAACAGGTGGCAGCTCTACCAAAAATATATCCAGCGATCTTATCTCTTAATCCTCTTTACTTTGATAAAAATATATCCATATTTTATGGATTTGTGTATATAAATATAATTGAGATAAAAAATTTCAAACAAGTGGCAATCCTACCAAAAATATATCAGGCGATCGTATCTCTTAATCCTCTTTAATTTGATACCCATATTTCCATATTTTATGGCATTTTATGAATATAATTGAGCTACAAATTTTTAAACAGATGGCAACCCTAGTAAAAATATATCCAGCGATCGTGTATCTTAACCCTCTTTCATTTGCTATCCATATTTCCATATTTTATGGCTTTTTATAAATATAATTGTGCTAAGATTTTGTAAACAGTTGGCAACCCTACCACAAATAAATCCAGTGATCGTGTCTCTTAATCCTCTTTAATTTGATATGCATATTTCCATATTTTATTGCTTTTTGTAAATAATATGATTTGGGTTTAAAACACTTGTCAACACTTTTTTTACCACAAAAAAAATATTTTTTAGCTATTTGATGTCAAAATAAGAATTATTTAGATTTGTTTATAAACAAAAATATTTTGCTTTCAGCTCGCAATTCCATTTGCAAATTTTTGCAACAAGCGCTGGGCATTTCAGTTTTTTTGTTTTTGTTTATATCGAGCGACTAGCTGACCCGGCAAACTTCGTTCTGCCCAAAACAGATTTTTTTATTAATTTCATTTCAAAAATTGTTATTACACCGGTATTATTTTTAATAGAAAATTAACGATTTTTCACTACTTCATTGCGTATACAACTTCAAAAATATATAATTTTAGTATTCAGTTTAAGGCTGCACGATACACAACATTTTTAGTTTTCTGTTCCGGATATTTATTTTCACTGAGTATTGGTTATTTTCAATAAGTAAGTAAGAGGATTGATATAGTATACGTCCATAATGGTTTTCAGGCCCCTCTTCCAACCCTTTTAGATATATTAAGCCTCAAAAGTTTAGTACGTATGGGAGGTGCAATGCCCCATTTTTCGATAAATCTTTTTTTTTTTGGGTGAACATGGTATTGATATCGTATATCTGCATAGTGATTTCTATGTACATGCCATGGACGCTTTTAAGGATATTTAGCCTTAAAAATTAAGAACGCATGGGAGGTACCACGCCCCCTTTTCCAAAACTACTGTTTTTTTCATAAGCACGCTATTGATATCGTTAATCTCCTGATCAATTTTCAGGTCCCAACCTTAAACCCTTTTATAGATATTCAGCTTGAAAAATTAAGTTTGTTTGGGAGGTGCCACGCCCCCTTTTCCGATAACCTACACTTTTATGCGCAAAAATAGTTTTGATATCATATAGCTCTGTACCAATTTCCAGGTCCCTGACTTAAATCCTTTTAAAGATATTCAGCTTAAAAAATTAAGTGTTGTTGGGAAGTGCCACGCCCCCTTTTCGTATAACTCCTATTATTTTGCGTTAATATGGAATTGTTATCGTTTATCTTCACACCAATTTCCAAGCCCCTAGCGTAAACAATTTTAGAGATATTCATCATGAAAAATTAAGTTTGTATGGGAGGTGCCACGCCCCTTTTTCCGATAACCCCCACTTTTATGCGTGGGAATGGTTTTGATATCATTTAGCTCTATACCAATTTTCAGCTCCCTACCTTGAACTGTTTTAGAGATAATCAGCTTTAAAAATTAAGGTTGTATGGGAGGTGCCACGCCCCCTTTTCTGATAACCCCCACTTTTCTGAGTGAGAAGGGTTTTGATATCACCTACCTCTATACCAATTTTCAGCTCCCTACCTTAAACTGTTTTAGAGATAATCAGCTTTAAAAATTAAGTTTGTATGGGAGGTGCCACGCCCCTTTTTCCGATAACCCCCACTTTTATGCGTGGGAATGGTTTTGATATAATTTAGCTCTACACCAAATTTGCACTTCTCTACCTTGAACTGTTTTAGAGATAATCAGCTTTAAAAATTAAGGTTGTATGGGAGGTGCCACGCCCCCTTTTCTGACAACCCCCACTTTTCTGAATGGGAAGGGTTTTGATATCACCTACCTCTATACCAATTTTCAGCTCCCTACCTTAAACTGTTTTAGAGATAATCAGCTTTAAAAATTAAGGTTGTATGGGAGGTGCCACGCCCCCTTTTCTGATAACCCCCACTTTTCTGAGTGAGAAGGGGTTTGATATCACCTACCTCTATACCAATTTTCAGCTCTCTACCTTGAACTGTTTTAGAGATAATCAGCTTTAAAAATTAAGGTTGTATGGGAGGTGCCACGCCCCCCTAATATTTTTTAATTTTTTCTTCGACTAAACCTTCGCGGGGTAACAACAAACAAACCCCCCTAAGGAAGTATTTGATTTGGTTCAGCCGTTTTCAAGTTTTAGCGTTTCAATTAAATACCAAATCATTTTATATATATAGATATGCCGTTGCTTTAACTGAGGCAGTGGGCGATTGTTTGCGAAATCCATACATACCTACTTGATTTGTTTATTTAATTATTCATTGCAATTGATTGGGCTATTTTGAATTGCGATTTTTTTTGCGTTTGTTTGTTTGCTTTAATGCCAATGCACACTGGTCAGCCCCCATACACAAAAGTCAAAAACGTTGGTGCTTGAAAAAGAAACTTCTGTCATGCATTTCCGTGGGAAATATATTGAATTTTATGGAAAACCTCCTTCTATACGCAATAGCCACCATTAAATGTTACTTTGGCTCATTTAAAGTCAACACATTTGAAAATAATTTTTTCTGGAAAAAGTTTGTGTAAATAAGTGTATTATGATTTTTGCGATATTTCAAGTTTGAGTGCTATAAAAAATGCGGATAACTATGGAAACGCAAGAAAAACGTATGTTTCATGATTTAGCGAAAGAAAACAGTGAAAACAATTTATTTTTAGCAAAATACAAGATGAAGAAATCTTGGCTTTTCTATGAGCGTAATTTTCAAGCATTAGCATTTTCATTTAAACTTTTAACAATTAAGGACCACTCTGGACCAGGTCTTATAAGCAGATTTGAGTTCTTTCAAGTCTTATCTTAAGAGGCCTGTTTATACATTTTTCCCTTTTTCTTAAAATATCATATTACTTAAATGTAACTAGTCTATACAAAATATTGTTGCCCTTTTACGATTTTTGTACATATTTACATCGACTGTTTTCGATAAAACTTTATTTTCGATAAAATCTGAGTAATTGAGTTTTGTCCCACTCTCCATAAAATTTTTTTTTTTGATCCCGCTTTTTTATTGTAACTTTGTTATTTGACATCGGATTTTTAAAATCGAAATGTCATTAGTTTAGTCTTTGGAAGCTCTATATTTTCTTCCAATGTCCTTTTGACCTATGAAGTCGTTTTCACATAGTTAAGTCACCTAACCAAGTTTTTCGTCCAAAATATCATTTTTTTTTTCACAAGAAAAAAATCGCCAAAAATAAAATATTTATCGGATCTCTCTGATATTACACTTAAAGTCTTTGCAATTAAACGGGCAAATTTTTAAAGTAATAAAACTTTCCTGATTTTTACAACTTTTTATAAAATCTTAATTTGAAAATCAAAATTTTTTCAAAAATCGCAAAAAATCCACAAAATTTTG
Organism: Urophora cardui; assembly: GCA_960531455.1. Classification (NCBI taxonomy): domain Eukaryota; kingdom Metazoa; phylum Arthropoda; class Insecta; order Diptera; family Tephritidae; genus Urophora; species Urophora cardui. The sequence goes on from OY482672.1 coordinate 146,011,356, forward strand.
ATTTTGACCAGCTTTCGCTCAGCGAGTTTTTATTAGACCACTACAAGTTGTATGTCCTTTGAAGCGTATTTCCTTTCGAACGAGATACTGCTTGCGTTTATCGCATTTGTATATCCAGAGAAAATAATTTTTGAATGAAGTGATAGCAAAAAAACACAAAATTACCGTTATCTCAAAAACCTAACTATACAAAAAATTAAAAAAAAAATAGTTCCAAGCTCAGCAGGTCAATTCCTATCCTCCCCCATTCCTGGTTTTCTTGTTTTTTTTTTTGGCTGTAAACTAGCGTTAGTGGTGGGCGTGGATTACAACATATATGCTTTTAATTTTTCTGAAAGATGAGTCGTATAGTGGGACACCAATGTGCCAAATTTGGTTTCGGTAGGTCCATCCGTTTCCAAGAAATTGAGTTTTGTCCCACTCTCCATACAAATGAGACCAGTGTGCAATGGTATACTATGCCACGTGTTGGATAGTTCAGTTTAATAAATAATTTTTTATATTTTAATGTGTCAGCAAATTGAATATAAGTGGACTTTAAAAAAATATCGATACCGAAAATCTACTATACCGAAATCCGTTCGTCAAGCGGATGCGCCGCTTGCGTGATAGCTTGGGAGGAGGGTAACCGTTGGGTTTATTATTATTATAGCTGGAGTGCTGACTATTTTCGAAACTCGAAAATTTTCTAAATAGTTTTCTTATGATTAAGATGCGACTTAAGTAGTTTTTTATACTTTTGTTTATTACTCTTGTCACTGTTACTGTGTTGTTGTTGTTGTTGTTGTCGCTGCTGCTGCTTTTGTTGTTTTTGCTGTTGTTGTGGTTGTTTTTGTTGCCGTTGTTGCTTTTGTTGTTGTTGTTATTTTTGTTTTTGTTGTTGTTGTTTATGTTGCTGTTGCTGTTCTATATATTCTCCTTTTTCTTCTTCTATTTCTCCTTATTCTTCTTCTTGTTGCTTTTGTGGTTGTTCTTGTGGTTGTTTTTGTTGTTGTTGTTGTTTTTGTTATTGATTTTGCTGTTGTTATTGTTCTTGTTACTGTGGTTATATTTATTGTGGTTATTGTTATTGTAATTTTTGTTGTTGCTTTTGTTGTTGCTGTTGTAGTTGTTCTTACCCGTCTTCCTAATTTTTCTACCTAAATACTTCATTGTTTCTATTTCTCCTCTTTCCTTTTTTTCTTACTTATTCTTTCTCATCTTTCATATTCCTTGCCTTTCTGTTTTTGTTATAGTGCTTCTGCTTCTTTTTTATGATTCTACTTCTTTCAAACCTACGCACCAATTCCAGCCAAACATGTTCACAATTGCATGATAAGTTTGGTGAGCACGCACAAACTCACCTATTCATGCGCATTGACACAGCTCTGTAGTTTTCAAAAGAATGCAACAACAACCACACGGCAATTATCCAACGTGGACGAATTTTCCAACCAAATTTACTGAAAATTTACACAGTTTGATTTGAGAGCAATAGCAGTAGAATCGACGAAGAAGCGGAAACAAAGTTTGCTATATTAGACAATAACAACAATAAACCTAACAGCAAACCTTCCAACAGTAAACCTTCCACGGCAGCCATAGTCTAAGGGCCGTTTACTCAATCTCTGATTAACGCTAACCTTGGTTAAAGTCCGGTTAAACATCATTATCGATTTCATCAATCCGCACATTTAATATGTGGTCGATAATGCAGTCCAAAGCTTAACCGGAACTTTATCCTACGGTTAGCGTCAATCAGAGGTTGAGTAAACGGCCCTAGTAGCGGAATGACTCGGGTGTATACCTATTCGTACAATAATTGCTATCAAGGGTTTACTACTGCGAAATTTTGGGCATGTTTTTTTTCTGTTACAAAAACAACAATAACAATGAAAACAATAACAAAATTTTCTTTTACCTATAGTTATGATGTAAATATGCTTTTTAAATTCGTTAAATGTTAAATTACATTGTCGCTACAAACAAGAAGACGAAGCAGAAGAAGAAATAGAAGAAGAAGAAGTAGAAAAAAATTTCCTCAGCTGTTCTCCAGTTGTTCTTTAGCTAATTTTCAAATCGTCACATACACGTCGTAATTTTTTACCCTAAGTAAATGTTCATACATACATACAACAGCTCCATTGCCCTTTGTATGAGATTATCTATTTTTACGCAAGCTAATTTAGAATTGTCTACTTTTTTTGTTGTTGTTGTACCCTTTAGACGTCTGTGACAACGCAAATCATTGAGACAGTTTGGCGTGATTGTATTTTCTCTTTACAAAAGCAAAAGCACATCCGTAAATAAATAAATAAAAAAACAAAAAATAAAAAATAAAAAAAAAAATACAAAAAAAAAACAAAAAGAAAAAATACAAAAAAGGCAAAAAAGTGAAAAAAAGGAAAAACTGAAATTGTCCCAGTTGAACTTGAAGAGAGATCTCCCAAAGCGAGGAATAAAAGAGTACTCGTTTTGACATCCTTTTGGATTAATACGAGAGATTTCTACAATTTTGTGCTCCCAGGTTACTCCTTTTGGAGCAATATGGGAGATCTCTCTAAAGATTAATAAAAGAGTACTCCATTTTTCATCCTTTCGGAGCAATAGAAGAGATTTCTATACTTCATTGCTCCTATGTTACTCCTTGTGGAGCAAAAGGGGAGATCTCTTCAAACTATAAATAATAGCATCCTTTTGGAGCAATATAAAAGATTTCTCCAATATGTACTCCAATCAAAAACTTTTTTTAGCAGGCGAAATTTGTCTGTAATATTTTTTTATTTTTTACTAGCAAATACCCGTCCCGCTTCGCAGCGACGAAAAATGTTTTTGTGTTAAAATGAGGGCTTCCATCTACATTTCCCTTTCTCTTTCTTTTACCTTTACCTTTACCTTTACCTTTACCTTTACCTTTACCTTTACCTTTACCTTTTCCGGGACCATCCATCACGATCCGGGCCCACTACTTGAACCATCTCTGAGAAACCGACTTAAAAAATAACAATGAAAATATCTGTATGTTGAAGCCCTGCTCGACACATTTCATTTGCTACCAATATCGCTCGGAAATATTCATGGGTCATCCGGGTTCACGTTTTGACCCATATCTCGGGACCCGGCCTAGGCATCGCAATGAAGATAACTCTATGTTGAAGGCCTGCTCAGCACCTTTCATTTGATACCAATATTGCTCAAAGACTTGCTGGGTCACTCTGGGTCCACATTTGGGCCTATATTCCGGGAAGTTCCCACTTTTCCGAAAGTCTGTATACCCTATCACCAGCGCATATACCATATGAATCTACTGTGAAAATTTCATAAAGATCGGTTGATTACTTTGGGAGTCCATAAATAACACACACACACACACATTCATTTTTATATAATAGATTTGGAAAATTCAATCATATTTAAAAATAAAGTTCGTCAAAAAAATATTTACATACAAGCAGATACTTAGAAGAACCGGATGGTGGGTGTGGAACAATTAAAAGTGTTAGTTTGGCCAATTTGTTCGGGACAACGCCAAACAACAAATTGCTCTAGCAGTACAATTGGGTGGTCTACATAATTGCAGCAAATAGTCGTTTTCAAAATTATTTATATACATATGTACATGCATTTAAATGTAAAATAAAATAAAAATAAATAAATAAAACAGTTAATGTGCAAAAAATGCATTTTATCTCTTTCATTACTCGTTTAGGAGGTTTCAAGTGAGTACTCCCGCATTGCTCGCTTAGGAGGAACGGGGAATGTGTAGCAGTTACTCCCTTATTGCTCTTTTAGGAGGTCATCAGAATATTCTCCAAGACTCCCCCATTGCTCGATAAAGAGGTATATGGAAGTATTGGCAAAAACTCCCTCATTGTTGTTTTAGGAGGGGAAAGGGAGTTTTATCTATTACTACCCTTCCTAGGACATACAATGTAAAAAGCGAGTACAGAAATTTGTATGAAAATACATATAAGTAATAGGGAGTAATCCAGTACTCGCAAGGGAGTACTCCGGGATTAATAAAACGATGATCCCCAGTCCTACTGGGGTGTTTCCTTCCCTACCTATGTATGTATGTAATTGTTGGTATTCATAGAATTTGTATTTAACTTTTTTTTGTATTTTTTGCGGGCCGCTCAAATTTCGAGTGGGTAAAGAAAGATAAAACAAAAATAAATGGAAACTGCCTCTAAAGAGCGCAAATTTTTTTCGTATGGCAGAGAACTTACATAAGTTTGACTAGCAACAAACTTGCACAACAATTTAATATGTAATTAGTTTTGCTAAATTAGTCAAAATTCATTGCCGCATGAAATATTAAAATTTATGTTCATGTACCAATTTATGTACTCATGCTGGAAACGGTGGGTGGAAACAAATACTTAAATAAAATAATATAAAAAATATGAAATGTGCGCTGCGTCGCGTTGCATTGCGTTCGCTACGTGATGAGTTTTCCTAAAAATATCTACAAAATTTATGCGAAAATGCCAATTTTAGTTTTTCTGTAAATTGGATTGTCGACTGACTTGTGTCTGCATGACATGTTGTCGCGCATTCGCTTCTGTTGGCACAACTGCAGACTTTTGTTTTACATGCACACACTCTTGCGTACTTTTTGCTTGTTTAATGTGGCAACATGCGCTTGTATGGCACACACCCACCCACCAAACGTACACATTCCATCTCATTTTTACATTGTTTATTTGTTCATGACATATAAAATGTTGAAGTTGAATAAAAGTAATCAAATTAGAATTCTATTTTAAACTATCTATTGTTCCAACAAGCATTTTGTCGGTAGATGCATGTGCTGCATAGAAACACATGTGCATATATAGAGATGCATGTTCATGTGGATTTTCATAGGTATGCTGCACATTTATTCAACTGACAATTCTGTGGTGCAAATGGTCGGTAAATTTTAATTAAATTGTTTGCTGACAATTCAAGCGCACAATTTTCCCATTTTTTCTCCACCCAACTAAGCGAACGAACGAACGCCCCCAAGCTGCTGTTGCTGTCGTCAACATATGAAGATTTGTCTTGTCGCTGCTTGTCTGTTGGTCTTGTCATCACACATTGCATTGCAGTACGAGCTAAAAGTATTAACTTAATTACATACGTACATATGTACATACAAACATAGAAGAGGGCAATGTCAGACATTTTTAAATAGAATTGAAAATGTTTTGTTATTTTTAAGTATTTTTGCTGATTTTTATTTAATAGACCTTTACCTTTACCTTTACCTTTACCTTTACCTTTACCTTTACCTTTACCTTTACCTTTACCTTTACCTTTACCTTTACCTTTACCTTTACCTTTACCTTTACCTTTACCTTTACCTTTACCTTTACCTTTACCTTTACCTTTACCTTTACCTTTACCTTTACCTTTACCTTTACCTTTACCTTTACCTTTACCTTTACCTTTACCTTTACCTTTACCTTTACCTTTACCTTTACCTTTACCTTTACCTTTACCGTTACCTTTACCTTTACCTTTACCTTTACCTTTACCTTTACCTTTACCGTTACCTTTACCTTTACCTTTACCTTTACCTTTACCTTTACCTTTACCGTTACCTTTACCTTTACCTTTACCTTTACCTTTACCTTTACCTTTACCTTTACCTTTACCTTTACCTTTACCTTTACCTTTACCTTTACCTTTACCTTTACCTTTACCTTTACCTTTACCTTTACCTTTACCTTTACCTTTACCTTTACCTTTACCTTTACCTTTACCTTTACCTTTACCTTTACCTTTACCTTTACCTTTACCTTTACCTTTACCTTTACCTTTACCTTTACCTTTACCTTTACCTTTACCTTTACCTTTACCTTTACCTTTACCTTTACCTTTACCTTTACCTTTACCTTTACCTTTACCTTTACCTTTACCTTTACCTTTACCTTTACCTTTACCTTTACATTTACCTTTACCTTTACCTTTACCTTTACCTTTACCTTTACCTTTACCGTTACCTTTACCTTTACTTTTACCTTTACCTTTACCTTTACCTTTACCTTTACCTTTACCTTTACTTTTACCTTTACTTTTACCCTTACCTTTACTTTGACCTTTTCTTATTCTGCTCCTTCTCCTGTGCTTTAGCCCTATACTTCTCTCTCCCTTTCCGCCTTCCCGATTCCCTTTCCCTCTGCCTTCTCCGCTGCTTTTCCTTTCCCATTTATCTTACCCTTCCTCCACTCTTTCTCCTGCTGTTTCTTTTTCCCTTTCTCTAGGAAACCGAGATCTATAAAAAAATCCCTGCTCAACACGTTTCGTTTGAAACCAATATCGCCCAGAAACTTTCCGGGGTCATTCGGGTGACCCGGCCTAGGTATCACAATGAAAAGAACTTTCCGAGGTAATCGTGGTTCACGTTTTGATCCATATCTGAGGACCCGGCTTAGACATCACAACAAAAAGAGCTCTATGTTGCAGCGTTACACTTCATTTGTAACCGAGTTCTCCGTTATATAACAAACATTCGTGATAAAGATTAACAAAAACGGACTATATACGGATTTTCTGAATTTCTCGACTGCAGCGCCACCTAGCGGGTTCATTTTTGTAACAGAATTTATGATTACATAATAAACTTACGTGCCAATCACGAATAGAATCGAATCACAAATACGGATTTTGCAAATATAGCGACTCCAGCGCCATCTAGCGAGAAAAGAATATAGCCTATGTATGTCAAGCGGACTTCTCCAAAGACAAAACTGTCAAAATTTGGCAAAAACCGTTAAGTACTTTTTGAGCCACATATTTCTTCAACTTGAAATCGATTATAGGAAGCGAAGTTTGGAAATTGAAATGGAATCCAAAAACCAGATCGATATCGAAATTTATTTATTTATTCATTTAGCCAATGGAGTATTACATCCTTACAGACTAAGATTAAACAAGATATTAAATTATAATTAAATTAATGCTTAAAAATAATTCCTTAAATCTAGTTTGTGACAAATTCAAAAATCTCTCGTTTAAGAAAATTTCTATCCATGGAGATATCTAGATCTATCTATCTTCTATCTATCTATCTATCTATCTATCTATCTATCTATCTATCTACCTATCTATCTATCTATCTATATATATAAGGATGAAAGTTTGTTTGTTTGTTTGTTTGTTTGTTCCCTATGGACGCCGAAACTACCGGGCCGATCACATTCAAATTTTGACACAATGATCACCTGGTATTAGATTGATATTATGACCACATTTAATTCTGGTATCTCAACCCCTTCCCGAGATATAGGCCAAAATATGGACCCAGATTCCTCCGAAATATGTTCCTGCATTATTGGTATCAAATTAAAGATATCAATCAGAGCTTCAATAGAAAGTTCATTCCGTTCCAATTTTCCAGTCGGTTCTCCAGATAGAGACCAAAACGTGGACCCTGATGGCCCCAAATATTTTTTCGCAATATTGGTATAAAATTAAAGGCGCTGATTAGGGTATCTATATATATTTTACACTATACGGATATCTCAATTGGTTCGAAGCTCGCAGTTGTTCCCATGGCCATTAATTCTACATATTGTAAAAACCGGAACGACTTGGATTTTTATGCGTTCAAGTACTGTTGCACTCTTCAGAACTGCTAGGAAGTGCTTTACCTTACAACAACAACAACAACAACAACAACACCGCTTCAACGTTGCTAAAAAAAAACAACAAGAAAGCCAGGAATTAGAACAAATTAAATTTTCACTAAGACTCACATTAAATTATGCTAATAAATTGAATATTTTATAGCGGTGCGTTTCCTGCGGAATATTAAAGGTGAGGCACATACAAACATACATACATACATACACCAATATTTAATTGCCCCTTCCACATCATTAGAATTTTAAAACAATCAAACACACAACCCCTCTTCGCGCTTCTTGTATTTTTCTTGCTGAACCAAAAAAAAAAAACATTACCTGCACCATCAAACCACCGACGATAAAAACGCAAACGTGTATTGGAAGCCAAAATTCCTCGTCGTTGCAAGCAGCCCGCAAACATAAAGCTGAAAAAGTATTTAATGCTATTGTAAATAAACAGTAATGTTAAATAATATAAACAATGCATTGAATTAAAAAACAAAAAAACAACACACAACCACAAACGAACACACGGGTTTCTAATGAAAAAATAATTGTTTTTACGTAGAGCGTGCAGGAAGAAGAAGAGGAGGAAAAATCGAAAGTGTGCCGATAACACGGGGCTAATCTTACAAGCAAATGTATGCGCATACCCTGCAGTAAAAATCCGCAATGAATCCTTAATGAATCACTGATGCAATTCACCTATGACGAGGAGGCATCAGTGAATACTTTCATATAAAGACTGATGAATTTTTCATATAAATGGTTTGCTTTCCTCAGAAAAAAAAAACAAGAACAAATAAAAATATACTGAGTTATGACGACAGTGATGAATATTCAACAAAGAATCATCACTGATCCTTCAGCAGTGAAACAAATTTACTGCAGGGTATATAAACACATATATACATACATACAAAAATTGTTGTTGCTAAAGTGTTTTTTTTAACATGCTTTTATTAGTTTCACCTGTATGTATGTATGTATGTATGTATGTATGTAGGTATGTATGTATGTATGTATGTAAACATTGCATACGTTTAGGCGAAAGCATGTGTATTCATATACTGAAGTTTTTCAGTGTGAGATGTGCTTATTGTATATTTTGTGTATAAATTTCATGGTAGAATGGCTTTTTAGGTGTGTGGTGTGTTCAGCGCAGTGGCGCAATCGAAAAAACAAAAAATACATTAAAAAACAAAAAAAACAATAAGTAATAATAAATTAAAAAGCAAAACACATACAAACATTTTAAACAATAGAATATTATATATTCCGGGGAATTACCTTTAACACTTAGCAAAATGCGACAGATTTTATCGCCTGCCACCACAGAGAGTTGAGTTTGAATTTTATTGTGTTTTGCTCGCACTCTTGCACCTTTATACATGTTTTATTATGTTTATCAACATTTGTGTGCATTTTTATACACATGTGTATGCATGCAGGCTCATAAATATTACCTACCTATGCATCTGGTTTTTGTAGTTATGTTGGAAAGGCCACGAACAAAGAATTGGCCGGAAACTGACACGTGACAAAAATGCTTAATACATGCTAAAAGTGTTGATAGCGCGAGAGGTACATATAGGAGTACATATATGCAGAGGCGGATTACCCCTAAGGCAAACTATGCACTTGCCTAGGGGCGCGTAGTTACAAGGGGCGCGCGAGCTCAGAATTTTTAAACAAATAAAGAAAATAACATATCGACGATTAAGAATTAAAGCTGATCTATAATAGATCGATAATAGATAAATCGATTATCTTGCACAAGCATCGATATATTGTGCAATATTGCGCGTTTGTTGCGTCGTCAGGCTTGCCAGTACTGGCGATTTGTCGCCAAATTGGCGATTTTTTACAAACTTTGGCGACCAATTTATGAAAATTGGCGATGGCGACTTTTTTGGCGATTATCAAAATATTAGATTATATTAATAAAAAAGCAATTACTTTTTCAAGCCTTTTTCTCAAATTTTGAAAGTTTCTTCATACAAATTTTTGTCAAATTACAAAAAATTTGAGAAATAGCAATTGCTTTTTGTTTATTAATACGACCCATTATCTCCACTTTGCCAATAAATCTTACGATATGTAGAGATCTATTGAGAAAATAAATATATACTACATACTCTGGCAACCATTTTCTGCACACTTGAGTGCAAACCAAAATTTTGGTCTGCACACTCGCCTATCTAAAGCTCACAGCAGATGAATCTGCTGAAGATATAACTACTTCATTATCGGGTCGGGAAACATTCCGAGTGACAGTATATCTAGTAATTATAGACCGAATTGTCGTTGAACTTGAAAAGAGACGAAAAGCGTACAATAATTTTTGCAATAAATTTTCATCTTTATGCAATTTGACGAATTTAAACACCGAAGAAGTTCAAAATAGAGCAAGTTCGTTGGTAACAATGTATTCCAATGATTTAGAAAAATGCTTTGTTGACGAATGTATCCATCTACGTTCTTATTTAACAACGATAGCTCGAGACGGAGAACTGCCCCGAACAACGAACGCGGTATTACAGGTTCTGAGAAATAAAGAGCTTGACACAATTTACCCCAACATTGACATAGCCTTAAGAATGTGCGTATCGACGGCAGTCAGTAATTGCAGTGGGGAGCGGAGTTTTTCCTGCCTAAAAAGAGTGAAAAACTATCTTCGCTCAACCATGACAGATAAGAGATTAAATTCGTTAGCAATACTAAATATTGAATCTGTCTTATTGCTGTCATTAAACTATGACGATGTTATCGACAATTTCGCGAAACAAAAATATAGACGCAGAGATTTTTAATTTTTTAAATTTTGTTTGCTCTGTTACTACTTACTTATATTTTTTCAATAAATAATTCAAAACTTATTTTGTTAATTTATTAAATACTAGCTGTTGCCCACGACTTCGTATGCGTATAATTTCTCCTCTATTTTTCAACTCTGTTGGTAAATAATAAGTACCAACAAAAAAGACTGGATTTCAACTCTAAGATGATGCCTGCTTTCAACCAGCTCTTAGCGTCCGTGTTTGAACAGCTCGGCAGGTAGTCCGTCTTTTCCAGGAGCTTTATTATTTTGGACCCGGGGTATAGCTGTCCTCACTTCATCATAGTCGGGTCGGTTACCAGGTAGCCATTATTTTATTTCTTATAACAAAATAGCCATATTAAACATTTTGAGATTAAGAAGGTTCACATTTTATGAGATATCTCCGAAGCCAGTTTAGGTATTTAAATTAATCAAATGGTTTATGGCAGCATTCATAAACACCTTTCGTTTGATACCCATATTGTACTAACATATTTTGGTGCACATATTGGCCGATAACTCCGAATCGAAACAAATAATACCTTAAACTTTAAGTTGAGCGTCTAGCAATCCAATAAAAAAAGTTTCGTTCAATTCCATTCAGCACTTTTTGAGTGATACGGCCACAAAAATACGGACAGACAGACAGACAAAAATTCTAAAAATGGTTGATTTAGATTCTACTGGCTTAATAATGCTTCCCCCAATCATTTTTTTCTCGATATCTGCAATGTACAGACATCGACCTGTTACAATTTTATTATATGTAGAGATTAACAAATTATCTAAGCTTTTACATCATCTATATCTACATCTACACTAATATTATAAAGAGGAAAGATTTTGATTGTTAGGGTGTAAAACAACTAGGTAGTTAAAATTTATAGTATTATGATGGCCATTTATGGTCGGTACAGGGGCGCCGAGAAAGTGGCTGCCTAGGGCGCTCTGGACCTTTAATCCGCCACTGCATATATGTACTACATATGTGCATATTATGTATTATGTACGCGACGTGCTCAATATGTGCGATCAATGTGGTAAAAAGAAATTATGTACAAAATATACTATGTATATGTACTTAATAAAAACTATATACATATAGATATACATATCAGTGGCGGCTCTAGCATAAATTGGCTGGGCAAGCCTATGTATGAAGCATACCGATTCGCCATTTATGCACTCAAAATAATATTTCGTAAATATTACGAAATCTTTCGTACATATTACGAAATTCTTTCGTAAAATTGAGCAACGAATGGTTTCGTACTATTTACGAAATACTTTCGTAGTATTTACGAAAGGTTTCGTACTATTTACGAAATACTTTCGTACTTTTGAGCAACGAAAGATTTCGTAAATATTACGAAACCGCTTTCGTACATTTACGAAGGCTTTTAGAGCTGTCAAATTGTTGTACAATTGACCAAATTCTTTTTTAGCTTAAAGTTATAAAAAACCCTAATTATTACATACATATATATATGTATATATGATGTATATTTCAACGAAATTTGAAAACTTTTTAGAAATATGTATATCAATAAAATAATGCTAAGAGAAAGATGTTTTATACTATATGCATAAGAAATAAGTTTAGATAATTTTATTTTAGTTTTAAATATCTACTAAAATTAATTTATTCAATTAATTTAAAAGTTTTTTATTTATTTTAATATTTTACATTTATATTAATATTAATTTTAGTGACTAATAAAGTAAGAGATACTTATTGCTTATACGTGTTCTGACAAACATAGGAAACTTTGGAAATCGCAATTTGCAAATGTGGACGTCGTTCCGATCCACTTAAATAGATAACCCTGTGAAAAAGAAATAAAAAAAAGAAAAAGAAAAAGAAAAAGAAAAATAAAAAGAAAAAGAAAAAGAAAAAAAAGAAAATGAAAAAAAATAAAAATAAAAATAAAAAATTAAGACTAAGATAAAGAAAAAAAAATTTGACTAAGATAAAGATAGAGAAAGATAAATATAAAGATAAAGATAAAGGGAAACTACTTAAAACCTTAAAATTCAAGCAGCTATACTCGGAGAAAAAAATAAAAAAAAAATTTATTTTTATAATGCACGTATTAAACCAGATCGTTTTTATTTTAAAAATGAAAATTTGTAAATTTAAAATGAAACTTTTGAAATAAAAATGTATTTTGGATTAAATAGAATCATTTTTAAATTAAAAATTAAAATGAAGGGAATAAAAGCGCAAGTTTTAGGTTAAAAATCTCATAGGGCTTGAATAAACATTTTTAAATTTAAATGTTTTTTCTTAATTTTACAATTTTACAATGAACCTTTTTAAAATAAAAACGGTCGTATCTACATCACTTTTAAATACGTTTTTGCCCATTTTAAGTACGTTTTCATATGTTTTTAAAATGTTTTTCTCTGAGTGTAGAAATATCTCTTTATATTATTTTATTAAGTATTTATTTAGGAAAATAGATAAGACCGAAAAAAAAGTAAAGTAAATGCAACTAATGTACTCACCCTTAAGTTTAATCAAGTTGGAAAATATCACAGTTTATTTTATATATCAATATCGTCTTTTTATATACAATGCATTATTCTTTTTCATTACGCACTTACTACTTAAAATAATTTTTTATATTATTGCACCGACTCAACACTTTACAATGAAAGAAGACTTGTACGGTAAAATATTGTTGTACGAAAGTATTTCGTATATATTACGAAAGTATTTCGTAAATCCTTTAATCCTTTGATAATGTTACGAAAACTTTCGTACAATATACGAAATTATTCGTAAAGATAATTTTAAGAAAATTTACGAAAGTGTTTCGTAATATTTACGAAATATTTCGTAATATATACGAAAAAAATATTAGAAAATGGTTGGTAAAATTAGATTTTGTTGAGAAAAATGCTTTCGTAATATATACGAAACTTTCGTACATTTTACGAAACTCTAGACTACGAAAGTCTTTCGTAGTTTTTTTTCGAAATTTTATTTTTAGTGTGTATGTAATTTTATTTGCTGTATTATCTGAAAGTCTGATTGCCTTCCGTCATTTACTTTGATTAAATTTTAACTTTGAAAATAAGCAATTGAATTCTGCTTAGTGAAAGCGAGAAAAACAAGTTATGTTATTCTGTGTTGAAAGCCTCATAAAAGCCCACCATGTGTGGAACTGTTAAAGCATGCTTACTAACCGCGGTTGTGCTCTGATTGCTGTACAAACGAAATACACGTTAGAAGGTTGGTTATTGGCTATTTTCGTAGAGCGTTTTATGCGCAAGTTGTCGGATGTTAAGCCTAGTACTGAGTTCACCGCCGTGAAATTTCGCCAGCAACATGTATTTATTTTGCCGTGAACTGTTTCAAGAAGTATTTTTTGTCAAATGAGAATAAATGCCAAAACGAAAACTGAGCAAATGTAAAAAAAAAATTATTAATTTGCAGCATCGCCTCAGAACCAATTTTCAAATTTTGGCCAATAAAAAAATTGTTATACAAAATATAAATGCCAATTTCAAAAAATGTCACTTTTCACTCGAAAATAACAAATGGCTAGGGATGGCAAAAAAAATGAAATAACCGATTAACCGCTTTTTAGGTTAATCGAAAGCGTTCGATTATTAATCGCGAATAATTGTGGGGAACTAACCGATTATAACCGTTTTTCGATTACAATTATTCCTTAAAAAAAAATATATAATAAACGGAAAAAATCGTCATTTATTAGGAAAAATCGTCAAAATGACCATAAAATCGTCTATTCGCGAACTGGAGGGAACATTTATTGCGGTTTTTTGGATATACTCACAAAACCGTAGGTAACCGAATTCGGACTAAGATGAAAAGGCGGAAATTCTCAACTTCGATTATTTCTTTTCGATTATTTTCGACTTGAGAGGAAAAAGGTTAATCGAAAAAATAATCAAAAGGAAAAAACCGATACATTTTAACCGTTAACCGAAAGAAATTAATCGATTATAATCGTTTTTTCCGGTTATTGTTGCCATCCCTACAAATGACATTGGGTCATATTAATAAAAGCCAAGCATTTGTTTTTGCTCAAGATTTCGGACCTTTTACTCATATTTTGAAATTTGGTTCATACAAATTATTGTCAAATTTTTTAAATCTTGAGTAAAAGCATTTGCTTGGTGTTTATTAATACGGCCCAAATGTTGCTGGCATGATGTTGCTAGCATGTTGCGCAACGTTTACATGGCAGCAACTCAGTAAAACTTTGTCGTCGAATATCTGTGAAATTTCATAAATGTTTTACGACCAGTTTTGTCGTATGGATTTTGACAGCAGTTTCACGTGAAACTCGAACTCAGAACTATGCTTTACAGTGCGGGTTGTATTATTGTAACGCTATGTTACAAACGTGAATATTGTTGGTGTGCTAACGCGTCATAAATAAAACTTAAACACATTTCCAGCGTGAAATAAACAGATTTTAAAGAAATTCGTGAAATGAAATGAACCGAAAAGTATTTAGGCTAGCCGGGCTTTTCGTCGTGTATGAAGCGTCCGCCACTGATATATATATATATATACATATTTGCTGCTTTTGTTAGAATTATAATAAATGCACACGTGTGTTCAAACATAATAGAAAGCGAGGCATAAGAGTTGCCTTTTTAGGCTGAAATAACTGTACAAAGTTTGTTCGGTTTAAAATAAATTCGGAAGTACCAAAATTTCATTTAAAGTATTTTAATTTATTATTAATTTATAAAAGGAAGTGTTTGCCTTATATGGCAATTCCTCGCGCACTGTTGAAAGATGGAGTTTTTTATAGATACAATTTTCGATTAGTGTAAACCTCTTTTTCATTTGCAGTTGAATGCGGAAGATATCCATAGATCACTGAACAATATTCTTAATGTACTTGCAATAGAGATCACATTTTTTATAAGAAAAATGTTAACAAATTTAAATTAAAGTGTTGAAAATTCGTGTTGAAACTTGTAGCGAATCCGTTCCAACGAAAACATATCTTTAAATGGAATCTTATGTTTAGTTTTTTTTTAAATATAGGGAACAAAGGTTAGGTTAGGTTGGTCGGATACAGTGATCTTTCACATAGACTACATATGGTCCCCAGTGTTACCAACATCCTGCTGGAGGCGTTAGACTAAGCTTGGAATGCAAAACTTCGCAAATTTTAGTATTTTGTGTATTTTCCGAAGAGTATTTTGTGTATTTTCCGAAGATTACTTTTTGATCACTAGATTCCACAACAGGAGTGAGAGTACTTCACCTTGTGGGGTGGCCCTATGTGCCCTCCTTGACATCTTCGAAATGCCCCACCCACCCGTCACCGTCCGACAACTCCAAAGCTTCTCGGTCCAGGACCGAATGTTTGGGGGTATTCCGAACCATTCTAGCTCCTCCAACAGCGCAGCAGCAGGGACGTTGCTAAAGGCACCCGAAATTTAAAAAAAGACGCATATCGCACTCCCTGTAGTGAAGGGCCTTTTCGATATGTTGTTGTGATTCTTTATCCTGTTTATCCTCCATCACGACAAGATAAATGAGTTTTATGCCTTCTGCCAGGCACCTCGAACCATGACTGAGGTCGTTTCGCACCTACCCCCACCCACCCTGGATCGCGCCTTGAGCGGACCTGCTCGACGGGGCAACAGCTTTTGCGAGCCCTCCGCGGTAGAACCGTGGTAAGGAATTGCTGAAGGCTGAAAATTGGTTAAATTTTCGAAATTTTTATATTTTTCTTCCACGTAGGGACTATAGTTTTATAAACTATTTATGTAAGTGGAAGTTCTGCTAAAGAGTATCCGTTTATTTTCCACCCAAAAAGTATTTAAATAATTTAATATTTGAACCCGATATCCTTTTTATCTGCCTTTGAATTTATTACCTCAAACGCTTAAGTATTTGCAAATACAAATGAAAATATCCTGCGCGTACAAACGCAAAACGTAAAATTTTGTAGAATAGCCAAACCAAAAAAAAAGCAAACCAATTTACAAGTGTAAATTGGAAGGTTAGAAGTTTCTTTCGCCTTCAATTATGCTAACGACGCTATCAACAGCTACGCGTTTCCGCCAAAGTGCCACGTCGCGCTGCGCTGTTCCAACAACAGTAGGCAAGTCCTGGCAGGAAAAATAGAAAATGTCAGCAAAACTTAAATAAGAGCAATTCAAATGGCAAATCAGCGAGAAAAACGCATTTTTATTTTAGCCAAATTAAGCATATTCAAGAAGCTACGAGTTAAAAGTAAGTACGTACTACAATTGAAGGTGACTTGAAAAGGTGGTGAGTTGAAAATGTGGTGGGAATGGTTAACGTATACGACGAAAGTGGAAAACAGGACTTTTCTGACTGTGAAATGCTACTTTGAGCGAATATTTTTCTTCTTCTTTTTTTTTTGCCGTGAAAATTGCTTATTGAGTGAAATTTAAGGAAATGAAATATTATTGCTTTCGACCGTAGATATCAGCTTGAATTTGCATAAGTATAGAAAATTTGGCGAGATTAAAAAAAAGGTTTTACTTAGTATGAAGAGCTTTTATTGTGAAAATTTTTTGATGCAAATGCTTGCTTCAATTGGCTTAATGCTGAAAATGTCATCATTAACACGCTGCTACTAGCCTCACTACTACTTAGTGTGTACATGTGTAAACATTGCATACTTTTAGGCGAAAGCTTGTGTATGCATACACTGAATAGAAATTTTTCAGTGTGAGATGTGCTTATTTTATATAATAAAAGCAACTAACTTCCAAATTTGCTGTTAATTCTTACTTCATATTGAGTGAAAATTAAATTTTTGCTCTTATTGAAGCTGTTGACTGTTTTTTTAGTGTTAGTTTTAGTTTTAGTTTTTTAATGAATAATGCGCACAAAAATATGCCGCACAAACTTTCAAGCGTTGCATGGAACGTTGCTTAGTAATTTATTTTATAATTTTTATGCGGCGCACACATGCTGAAACACTCACACATATGTATGTATGTAGATGCAGTCACGTAAAGTAACCCAGAAGAAGAAAATTTGTTAAGCTCTAGCAAAAACTCGACCCGCTTCGCTGCGCCAAATCACACTATGCCATCGACTATCAATCTCACTACCACTCTCCATCTCCCATTCCCCCTATCTCTTTCTCCACCCATACTTCTCACTCTATCTATCTCTCCTCCGTTCCCTATCAACAACATTCCGTGACCATCCGGGTCCACATATCGGTCTATATAAGACTCTGGCATTTTGGCTCATACATACATACATCTGCCGGCTCTGGTCTATATAATTTGAATCGGTTCAGTTATCTCGTCAACCGATTGAGATATCCACATAGCATGAACTATGTATGTATATATGGAAACCCTGTTTCGGCTCCTTTACTTTGATACCAATATTGCTGAAAAACATTTCTTGGCCATTCCCGTCCATGTTTTGGCCTCTATCTGGAGAACATACTTTGAAAGTCGGCCCAACCGAATTTTGGAATGCATTGTACACCCAAGTTCTGATTGAAACCTTTAATTTGATGCCAATATTGTTCAAAAATATTTCGGTGCCATCTGGGTCCATATATTGGCATATGTACATATATCTCGGGTAGGCGTTGAGTTACCGTGTTTAAATATGATCTAAGTTCTCTAGCGGGCTCATTTTTTGTAACAGAGTTTTTGATCACATAACCAACAAGCGTGCCAAAAATGAACAGAATCGAATCATAAGTAGTACGGATTTTGCAAATATAGCGACACCAGTGCCATCTAGTGGGGACAATTTTTTCCTTGTTCTTATGGATTAGCCCAAAAAAAACGGTGCCTCATTCCTGGCCCTTCCGTTAAGTGAGCCTGACGACCATCTGTGAGCCTATCGTGCCGGCTAAGCAGGGCTTGGCACTGCTATAACAACAACAACAATAACAACAGTGGGGGGGGGGAAATATAGCCTATGTCGAGCGGACTTATCCAAAGAGAAAGCTGTCAACATTTGGAAAAGATTCGTTCAGCAGCTTTTGAGCCGTTTTCTCCGCTAAAATTTTATATATGAAAAATATGTGTAGATAACAGAAGAGTTGCTAAGCAAAAGCAATGCTCATCTTTGCAGCACTCCACATAGATTTCAGTTGGTAATGCTGTGTAGAGAGTGGCGTAGAGCGCTTTTGTAAGTGCTTCTTACTGATTCCATTTTTTTTTTTGCTACTGGGTAGTGTAAAGTAAATGCGTGCTACTGCTAGTGCAAACCAACTATTCTTGCCAACAAAATATTTGCCACACCGGGCCGTGCCAACTCACTACTACATACGAGGGGTGCTCGATATATTTTTAGCCTAATAATGAAAATCTATATATTAATAGGCTAACATTTTTCCCATGCAAACAATTGCCAGGCTGTTTTGCACATTTAACATACCCATATCCACATAAAATTGATATGGATGTGTTCGTATGAGTCAGGAGCAGTGCATAGGCATATAATTTTTTCTATAAATTATTTAATTTCTTTATAATTAATAAATAAAGTTTTTAGTTTTGTACCATTTTTGATTTACTTCGTTTTTGCTTCGTTGGCAAATGTGCCCACTATCTATATATTAATAGGCTAACATTTTTCCCATACAAACAATTGCCAGGCTGTTTTGCACATTTAACATACCCATATCCACATAAAATTGATATGGATGTGTTCGTATGAGTCAGGAGCAGTGCATAGGCATATAATTTTTTCTATAAATTATTTAATTTCTTTATAATTAATAAATAAAGTTTTTAGTTTTGTACCATTTTTGATTTACTTCGTTTTTGCTTCGTTGGCAAATGTGCCCACTATCTATATATTAATAGGCTAACATTTTTCCCATACAAACAATTGCCAGGCTGTTTTGCACATTTAACATACCCATATCCACATAAAATTGATATGGATGTGTTCGTATGAGTCAGGAGCAGTGCATAGGCATATAATTTTTTCTATAAATTATTTAATTTCTTTATAATTAATAAATAAAGTTTTTAGTTTTGTACCATTTTTGATTTACTTCGTTTTTGCTTCGTTGGCAAATGTGCCCACTATCTATATATTAATAGGCTAACATTTTTCCCATACAAACAATTGCCAGGCTGTTTTGCACATTTAACATACCCATATCCACATAAAATTGATATGGATGTGTTCGTATGAGTCAGGAGCAGTGCATAGGCATATAATTTTTTCTATAAATTATTTAATTTCTTTATAATTAATAAATAAAGTTTTTAGTTTTGTACCATTTTTGATTTACTTCGTTTTTGCTTCGTTGGCAAATGTGCCCACTATCTATATATTAATAGGCTAACATTTTTCCCATACAAACAATTGCCAGGCTGTTTTGCACATTTAACATACCCATATCCACATAAAATTGATATGGATGTGTTCGTATGAGTCAGGAGCAGTGCATAGGAATATATTTTTTTCTATAAATTATTTAATTTCTTTATAATTAATAAATAAAATTTTTGGTTAAGATAAATAGATATCGTAAACGTGTTTACAAATATCGTAAACACAGTTGAAGAGTCGCTTTAATTTAAAAGCGCTCACCACCGGGCCTACCTTCCTGGATCTGCCTTGATTTTGACCATGATTTCGCGTCGGACCGTGATCAAAAGGGCAAATCAGTGTTGCGGTACAACTGGAATTTGGAAAGTGTTGCTTATCTCCGCGAAAAGGAATAATTTTTGTACCAATACAAAGTTGAAAAAATAAATTGCATGGTCGAATTTCGACCACCGGCGATACTAGTGCGAATATTAATCATCAAAAATGGTTTTATTGTTTTTCAAAGTATTCTCCAGCATGATTTATACACTTTTACATGCGCTCAAACCAATTGTCGAAGCACTTTTTCCACTCCGATTGAGACACCTCCAAAACATGGTTTTTGAACGCTTGAACAGCTTCTTCTGGCGACGAAAATCGTTGACCACGCATTTTTTTTCTTGATGTGCGGGAATAAAAAGAAGTCATTGGGTGCCAAGTCAAGGCTGTACGGCGGATGACCCATCAATTCGACGTTTTGGCCGGCCAAAAAGGCGCTGGTTCAGCCGATGTGTGAGAGCTCGCATTGTCATGGTGAACAATGATTCGTCTTCTCTTGTTCGTTTTTCGAATTTCTCCGAAGACTTGAGGCAAACAAATTGTGGTGTACCAGTCAGAATTGACCGTCCTACGTTGCTCAAGCGGAACAGTCGCCACATGACCAGTTTTGCCGAAGAAACAAGCGACCATTTGCTTCGATGTGCTTCTTCCACGAACAATTTTCGTTGGATTTGGCTCGTCTTCGAAGACCCACACGGTCGATAGCTGTTTTGTTTCGGGTTCATACGCATAGATTCGTCACCTGTGACGATCTTATAAATATCTCTTGAAGCACCGCGATCGTATTTTTGCAACATTTCTTTGCACCAATCGACACGAGCCTATTTTTGAGCGACAGTCAGATTGTGCGGGATCCAACGAGAACAAACCTTTTTTACGGACAGGTGTTTATGCAATATCGAATTTATGCTTGTGGGAGAAATGTCCAAGGATGTCTCTATCTCACGGTATGTCACATGACGATCTTGCATTATGAGTTCACGCACGGCATCAATGTTCTCTGGAACAACAGCCGTTTTTGGATGACCTTCACGGAATTGGTCTTTGAGCGAGCATCGGCCACGATTGAATTCATTATACCAATTTTTCACAGTAGGATAGGATGGTGCTTCATCGCCATATAAAGATTTAAGTTCATCAATGCACTCTTGTCGTGATAATCCACGTCGAAAGTTGTGAAAAATTATCGCACGAAAATGTTCACGAGTTAATTCCATTTTTTTGCCAATCAATTTTTCAATTCACTGTAATCAACACAAATGATGGTCGTACGTCAAAACGTTCTGAGTACGATTATGCTAAAAAATTTCAGACTTTCCAATGGAAATGTCAGATTGTACCTGGCATCACTTTTTCATTATTACACCCAGAAAAAAAAGAGTGTGAAATCAACCAAAAATCAAAAAATTTTGTGGTTAATTTTTTTCAACACGATGCTTAATGTATGCCATCATGTAATCGTGTAAATTTAACACTACTGTCAAGTGTTAGTTTAACAGGATGACAACTGTAGAATTAACACTAAAAAGTATTGAGTCTTCCTGTTGATTTTACAATTTTAACTAGTTAATGTTACAATAAAAGCTGGTTAAATTAACACGAAATGGTCCTGTTGAATTAGGTTAGGTTAGGTTGAGGTGGCTGTCTCCGCAATTCATGAAAGCGGGGACACACTTAGGCCGAGGTGGCCCATTGTGATACCACACGGGAGCCCTAGCTTCCTTATCCCTGTTTACAAACCTTTCCCGAAAAATTAGATTCGAAAGTATGATAAGATTAGATACCCGTTAAGCTAAACCAGCGCGTTTGTTTCATGAAGCGCAGAAAATCTAGTGTCCTTGCATTTTCCATCTCCGCCAGGCACTCGAAAAAGTGTTTATGGAGAAAGCGGTACCTGGATTGCGACAGTGCGGGGCAGTGGCATAGATAGTGCTCAACACTCTCTAATTCCTCCACGTCCCTGCAGCTGCGGCAGAAGTCGTTTTTATATAGGCCCATGCGAGAGGCGTGAGTGCCCATAAGACAATGGCCTGTTAGAAGTCCCACCAGCGGACCTATAGAGAGCCGATTCAGATGCAGCACCGATACAGACCTAGCCTCATCCAGTCTAGGCCAGATTTGCCTAGAAATCACACAAGTTGACTCCCTGGCCCATCTAGCGTTAGCCTGTTCAATGGAGCGAGATCTCAACCAGTGCTTGCATGAGTTAAGCGGGGGGCCAACCCATGTCGCAGATGTGATATCCTGCAAGCTTGTGCCCTCCCTTGCCAACTCATCTGCAATGCAGTTGCCCCGAACGTTGCTATGGCCTGGAACCCAAATGACGTTCAGGTCGCACCTTTCGGCTAGTTTGTTCAAAGACTCCCTACATTTCATTGCAACTATAGATGTAGCATTGTTACTCTGTAAGGATTTTATGGCAGCTTGGCTGTCAGAGAAGATTTTGATAGAATTTATGTCTGGCAGATCTGTCAGGCGACGAGCTGCTTCCCATATGGCTATGAGCTCAGCCTGATAGACGCTGCAGTGATCAGGTAGGCGCAAACTTACTTTCAGATGAAGCTTTTCGCAGAAAAACCCACTTCCAACTCTATTGTTCAATTTAGAGCCGTCCGTGTAAAGGTGCAGTGTATTAGGGTCGGGATCCCCCAAGTTCTTCCACTCCTGTTGAATTAACAATAATATCTTTTTGATTTTACATTAAATTTATTGTTAAATTAACTAGAAAGTCTTGTTGATTGTACAATTTATTTTTTTTTAAATAAAAAAACATATAAAACATAAAATATATATTCATCACTTCAATTAAGCATATTCGTACATCACCCGCACAACTGACAAAATTGAAGGCGTCCTTCTCATACGAACACGAATGTACCGGCGATAGTTTATACATGGGCGATAGTACTATCACTTGCACCGAGTAATGTTTGGCTGCTAATGCAACATCGGATGCAAACCCCCATTCGCTAAAAACCCTCCTCGTGATATTGCAACCTATGAAGAGGAAAAATAAAATATTGAACATTAAATACTTTTAGAAACAAAAATGTAATCCTCTTTTAACTCACCTGCAAACTGAAAATATAAATCGAAAACCCACTATCGCGAACTGACAATGATGCTAAACTCGCATCACTGCCACGACACAAAATTTTCCGTTTTTTTTTTTAAATTATAATTTGCGTTTTGCACGAAAATCAGACTTCAAATGATCAAAAAAATAATGTATGTTTGAAAATAGTTTTGACGTTTTTTTTTTATCACTTTTTTTTAGATTACATTGACACTATGATCGTATTGAATAAACCAAAATTACAAATGACGTTTATGTTTGAACATTGTTTCGTGTTATAGCAACCAAATTTTATTGTTAATTGTGGTTCTTGTTGTTTTCATGTTGTATTAACACTAAAATTGGGACGTCATTTTTCTAACATTTTTTTTAGTTTATATTGACATTATCATCATGTTAAATAAACCAAATTCCAAATGACATTTAGGAATAAAATTTTATATTTGAATCATCTTGTATATTTTAAAATTTCTTCATGTTGTATCAACAATAAAATTTGGTTGAATTTACCAAATTTTCCGATGACAGTTACAAAGCCAAAATCATGTTTCAAACATCGTGTAATTTGAAAAAAATTTTTGCTGTTCTATGTGTAAAGATCGATCGTGTTAATTTTACATGAATCGTGTTGATGATTTTTTTTCTGAGTGTAGGCTAAAAATATATAGAGCACCCCTCGTACTTACATATGTACATGCACAAGCTACATAATTTGCATGCAACGCTCATTTTTCAAATATTCAGGCAGCGCATAAATTGTGTTACTTCGCATAAATTGTGCTAGAAGAACGGGCGCACATTATTAGATGTACACACTATATGACTTTATGTATTTGCATGTTTTTTTATATTTGTATAGGCATGTAGCTACATATAGTATGTATGTATGTAATCGCAAAAAATGGTATATAATATGTTTATATACTTAAATTTAAACATGTATACATAGTATGTAAGAAGGAAGCTGCACATCGCATAAGTACAAACATGTATCTACCAATTTGCAAAAACATGCACACTTAGATAGACACTTACATACATACATACATATATGCATGTTCTTTTCGCCCACGAAAGCATATTCACCTCAATCAGCAAATTTGCTTCTTTCGCTTTGCATACATACAGGCGCACGCTTGTCGAAATTCACGATAAGTAATGTTACAAACACTGCCTTTTACATTGCACATACACAGCTGTACATATGTAGATATGAGCAGAGAAGACATTTTATAGAAATTCGCAGAAGACAATCAAATAAAGCAGCACCAAAAATTCGTTGTAAAAATTTTACTGCTACTACTTAGGCTGCGAACAGAGTGGGCGCTGAAAGCCGAGCCGAGATTGTCAATGCGATAAAGATTGTCAGTGCGATAAAACTGGTTACATACAAGTCAATACAAATAAGCTTGTGCATAACACAGTGAACGCCGACAAGAGCAGAGAGCAAAGCCGATGAGTGCGAGAAAAACAGTTTCAAAGCGTTTTGCGTGCTTGTTTGCATTGTTGATGTTTACTTTTTAGCGTGAAATCGTGTTTTTTAATGGTTTTTTTTAAAGAAATTTAGCTGGATATTTTCTTAAATCATTATATAAATGATGAAATTCACCAAGTTGATATATTTTTAGTGTAATTGGATGTTTTCCAAATTCTTTTGTGATAATAATTGCATTAACCACACTAGGAGAAGCAAAATACTCTTCATCAGATGAATCCATTACCGTGTACAGCAATTTTATAAACACAAATGAAAAATAAGACTAAATCACATAAAGGCAAAACACATGGAATAAACAGAATTTCAGCGCTGATTCTCGCATTCACTGTGTTATAGACAAATTTTCTTCTCGCATGAAAATAAGCGTCAATAAGCTCGGCTCGGCTACGCTCGGCATCAGCGCCCACTCTGTTCGCACCCTTAGGTACCTACATACAAAAAAAAAAATATCGTAAAATGGCGCACATATGGCACGCATATACATAGACGGTTAGATAATTTTGTTAAACTAAATTTATTGTTGTGTAATAAATAAATTACTCGTTAGTTAAAATGGCGCTGCTGTTGCATAACATAATCAACTTTGAGGTTAAAAAGAAGCGCATTGACAACTAAGTACAAATTCTCTTAATAAAACTTGTTGTTGTAATGCAAGTTTCAGCAAAGCCTATTTCCCTAGTCATAAAGGTGAAATTGAAGGCAAATTCTTTATATCAATGCAGAGCATATTTAAGTGCCTTTTATCGAAATCGGGTTTCTTTCATAAATCGATACACAGAATAAATCTCTAGCGACTGCCAAAAAATCTTTTCCATCAACGTCTTTTTTTGACTTGAAAATAACTATTATACGTGGCCTTTTCCCACATAACTGCCTGTAAAAATGAACAAGTTTTTTGGCTCCCCTGACAATTTTTGAATTTTTATTTGTGTCACTTTATGATGCATTGGGAACGTAATTATGTATGTAGTTATTGTTGCTAGCTGTTTATATAAAAAAGGATTCATGCTTCCAAAAAAGATTATATTACTAATTAAATTTCCTTTTTGCAAACAAGCCACTTAAAGCAACGCCAATTTTTGCTATAGAATAAACGCTCAACATTTGCACTTCATTTGAATAGCGTGTCTGGTGAAGAAACAAAACAAAACAAAAAAAGAAAAATGAAACAAAAGAAGAGGTGCGTTAATTCGGTCACGCAATTATTTAATTAGAACTAACAAGCGTGGCAGACATATTACGCTTTGGATATGTTTATAAGCATTTTATTACATACATACATACATATTAAGCACTTAGCCGTACATCTGGACCTGTAATAATAACCCTGCAAAAAATGCGATTAATCCGGGACGTGTGCGGGATCAATCGCAAGTGAGCATGCGACTAATACAATTTTACATCCCTTTATATGGAGCGAATTGATCGCATTTTTTCGAGCATGTCCTATGAAGAGACTAATTGTTCAATTTGTATACTCGAACGGGTACAAATGTAGATCAATCACTAACATGCCGAACGGGTACAAATGGAGATCAATCGCTTACATCGCGAACGGTACAAATGTAGATTAATTGCTTACATCCAAAGTTGTAAGCTAAGGCTATTTTTTATGAAAATGTCTAAAAATTATAAATTGTTATATATATTAGAAGAAAGTTTATTCGATTAACTTTCATCTTGTAGTGAAATCTTTTAAAAAAAAAAAGTATTTTCTCCAAATATTTTAAGTTTTGTGAATGCATTATGCGAGTGTAAAAGACATGTCAGAAATTTTTCAAAGCTGTTAGTCAAGGCTATTTTGAATAACAATCTTTAAAAATTGTAAATGTTCATGCCTATTTAAATAAAGATTATACTTTACTTAATTGAAAACTGGCCAATATCTCATATAAAATTCACACAAAAATAATTATTAGAATTAAAACGGCCATGTAAAATCCATCGTAAATTCAAATTTTTTTTAAAATAAATTGTCATTTTTGAGTGTGCATTATGCAAGTGTAATTGATTTTTCAATGGATATTTTTGGTAAGATTCTGTAAAAATTATTATTCATCATTGTTATTAAAAGAAATGGTGTTCAATTAGTTTTACCTATTGTTATAAAATTTTTTTAATACATACATTGAATATTTTTGTAAAATTTCTACATTTAGTCAATCTAGATTTGTACACGATCGGGATGAAAGCGATAAATCTACATTTATACCCGTGCGGGAACAATTGCTCTACATTTAGTCTACAATTAGTCTACATTTATACCCGTTCATGAACAATCGCGGACTAATTGTCGACCGATTGGCCCCTAAAGAGATCAATCCGGAACAAATCTCTTTCGGGATTAATCGCACATTTTTTTGCAGGGAATAGCAAGCAACGATTATATGTATGCCAATATATGTTTGTGATATTATTAAAAGAAAATTAAGTTGAAACAAAAAATCGAATAAGCGGGTCACGCACGTAAAGTATATAATTTTTCAGGCAAAACGAAATGATTTAACACGCTTTTTCATATAAATTAAGGTTTATGTATTTTTGTGGCAAATGCTGAATATCTACTTGAAGCAAAACAAAAATGCAAAAAGGTGTGGTCAATTTAAATGGCTAATTAATACGCTAATAAAAAAATTGTTATAGAAATTTACGGAAAGGAAAGAGACATGGAACTCAGATTATCGCAGTAGGCCAGCTTAGTGAGTTTTTATGTTTTTATTAGATTCCCTTAACTGTTCAAACATTTCGAATATTCTCTATCGTTTTAATTCGTATGCGAGTCAATTCGCGAATAGCCGCCAACCGAAACAATCGCTAAAACAACTCGGACTCGCCAACGATTGCTCTCGCCTTCAAAGCAACCATGCAACAGCTCGGACTCCCCAATCATAACATTTGTTCACAGCAAAACACTAATACATTTGCACTTTTTTTGTCAGTTTCCCAATTTGCCAAACGACTTCGAATCGAATTCGATTCCGGCTCGGTCTAGTGAAAGATTCGTTCGCCAGCGACTATCGCGTGCGACCTGCCGGCGAAGTCGTAAGTGGATGTAAAGAACAGTTCACTAGCGAGCCACATAAACGAGTCATTGACGACGTGCCAAAACGACTCGTAGACGACGTACAATCACGACTAGATAGCGACGTTCTAAAACGACTCGTTGACGACGTGCAAAAATTACAAGATAGCGACGTGCAAACCGACTATTTGACGACGTACAATACGACTTGATAAGGCTTCATAACGAATGCTTGGAGTATGGGAACGTCGGGGAGTCGCTAATGCAGTGAGCATAGAAAACACTTCTTCAATACAAGAAATTTAGTTAAAAAGAACGTGGTACTCTTACGACAATGGTTTTATTGGACGAAGGCAGGTTTATTTTAAAGCCATAAATGTAATTCACTATCTTCTTTTGGGTTTCTTGAATGGTTTACAGTTTTTCCAAAACAACATCTAGCGTTTGATCTGCACTTCTTTCTGTAGAGAATAATAGAAAGCACGAGACAGACGTAATTTAGTTACTTGAATTATGTTTACTTACTGACTGATGACATCTGTACCTCGCCTGAATCGCAAAAATCGCTGCTCACAATGCGTAATCTTTTCATAATATTTTTTTTATTATTTGTAAACAAATGAAATATTTTTGTTCAATATATTTTCTAAGTCAAATGTTGCTTAGATTTCTTTAAATTTTTCTTGAAAGTAGGTAATGCACTTCATGCCGTGTACATCAACGTTACTTTTTTTTTGCAAGTGTTTGAAGTGAATATGTATACATATATGTATGTATACAAATTAAATCAAGTAGACCTTTGTAACGCTGCGCCGCACAGTGGGTTACATTCTGTTTCCACTTCGGATGACAGTTCTTCAAGCTCATCGTGCAGTTAGTAGCCTAAATTGTGACTAAGAGGTGCGGGGTATAAAATACGTTGAGACGTACATATGAATTCATTCCCGCTTTGTTAGAAAATACACGCCACGAATTCGACAAACCGACATCGTGGCGAAATTGATCCGATGTTATAAATCGAAGTCGGAACGACTTTCATTTTTTTATAAAATAAAGACTTCGATTCGAGTTCACCCCGGCGAGTTCTCCAAAACGACGTCGAATCGACCTTGATTCGAACTCGACTTCACTCAGTGGCAAATTGGGTTTGAGCATGAAAAATACCCTGAAACTGGGTTCAAAAATCATTGCCTGAAAAACTAACTGAATACGCAGTGAAGACATCATGGCTATTAAATTTTTCACTGAAGGCGCACTGTACTAACTTTTTTGATTGGAAGTTCTCCCTCCGTGTTCAGGCCTTTTTATACAAATGAGCCTAGTGGCAATTGAATACCAATACTTGCAGCTTTTGATATTGGAGAGAACCTTTAACAAAAAATATGCATTTCAATCTCATCCAAAGTGTATTTTTCACTAGTAGATGCCACCCAATGCCGCCATTCATTAATTTTTAATTGCTTTAAATTTTTTGCTGTCTCTTTTTTGTGATCCAATGTAATAGTAGAAAAGAGAATTTGTGCAATGATGTGGAAATCATATTATCGACAAAACAGTTATTATAGAACAACAAAAACCGTTAATAAATAAAAAAAAGCCCCGTTACGTAAATACAGTTATTTGTACATTTGAATCAACGAAAACATAGACACGGTTTCATATTTTCATTGTTTTAATGGCCAATTAAAATTTTAACACACAACGTCAACGAAACCGCGGCTGCTGCTGCTGCTGCTGCTACGTTGGGCTAACGAACTGTAAAGGACACTTGTCGTTGCGTTGTTAGGTATGAAATATTTGAGTTGGGGGAGTAAAAAAAAACAGAAAAACAAAGTTAAAAAAAAGTAAATCCCACGCTGTTTTATTTTGAGCTGAGTGAGAGGGTTTTTTTTTGGTGCTGAAAAAAATGTTAGTTGTACCCAAAAATTTTTAGTTAAATATTTGTCTTATTTGTTGCGTACATTTTTGTTTAAGTTTTAATATAAAATTTTTTTTTGTTATTTGACAATTTGTGGCAGAAAATTTCTCTCGTTTATTGCTTCATCAAATAAGTACATATTTGGATTTGTTGCTTTTTTCCCTTTTGCTCTATAGTCGCTAACAATCTCAACTGCCACATATGCATGTATGTTTGTATGTATGTGTGTATTCCTCGTCATTGATTTTACGCTATAAAATTGCTATTTGCACATTATCGAAAAGCAATTAATTATGCCCATAATCGTCTAAAAATAACCTCAAGCAACAACAAGCTCATAATAAAATCGAAAAGTGTAAGCTTGTATGTATGTATTGTACAGATGCAATCTATCGATTGTGCTGCTGCCAATCAAATTTGTGCTATTTTTATTAGTTTTCTATTTTTCCACTTCTCCATTTTTGCGATTTTTTGTTGTTGTTTCTTGCAAATTGTTTGCAATTTTCCAGGCGGTTAATTTGCGAAAAGAAGCAAAAAAAAAACAAAAACAAAAAAGACAAAAAAGCAAAAAAACAACACAAAAAAATAAAAAAAGGAAAAATAGACACCAAAAAATAGTGCAACAACAAAACACCAATGCGCAGTAGAATGCATGTACTAGAGCAAAAAAAAAAAACAAAAAACAAAAATAAAAAAAAACAAAAGCAAAAAAAAAAAAAACAAAAATCAAAGCGACCAAAAGAGGCCAAAAAGGCATACCACAATACTCCCCCACACACCTTCGCAAGTTCCACTAACGACCCGTGCTGGTTGCCAGCCAACTAGGCAGTCATATCGAATGCCTAAAACTATTGCCAAAATCAACATAAAAACACAAAAAAAAAAAGAAAACTTAAAAAACACTGCCTGGCGGGGGTATGTACTCGTTAGAAATTTAAAATTTAGTAAGTATCTTTCACAATTGTTCTACATACTAGCCATGGGTAATGGCGCAATTTTTTTTGGCGCTGATACAATAACGCCAGCGCCAACCGTGGCGCCAACTCACGGTACTGGCGCAATAACACCTTTAGCGCAATTGTCATCGAATAATCGATAAATAACATTTTTTCGCTTGTTACTGTTTAGCATCCCCGTTTTATTTCTTTTGGCGCGATTCTGCTTACATATACGAGGGCACAATTAATTTTAATTTTCATAATCATTTGGAAAAATATTCCGTATATATGTGAAAATATGCTGGAAATTAGAGTCACTTAGATCACTATCAAGCACACATAATTGTGACGTTGTCATACGTATACATATACTATGATGCTGTTATTGGCGTTGTGGTTGCGCCATTTTACACTAGCGCTATATTGGAGCTGGTGTTAGCGCACGAAATTGAGTCAGTGTTATATTGCAATAGCGCACCATTGAGTTGGCGCTATACTGAGTTGGCGCTACATTGAGTTGGCGCTACATTGAGTTGGCGCTACATTGAGTTGGCGCTATATTGAGTTGGCGCTATATTGAGTTGGCGCTATATTGAGTTGGCGCATTTCCCAAATCGGAGTTAGCGCAATAACACCAGGGTTGGTGTCAGCGCAATTGCGCCGCGCAGCGCAGTGTTAACCATGCCTACTACATACTCGCATAGATGAGCCAGCGAGCTAGAGAGCGAGTGCGGCCGGACGGAAGGTGCATGATATTTATTATAGAGCGATGATGTTAATATCGATTGCATGTAAACGAATACGTACAACAAATATGAATACGAATAACTTGTGTGTAGTAGCAAACCGGCTGACAGGGGGACTGCAGTGAGTGATAGACTTAGCTGTTCCGTTTGAAGGCCGTGTAAAGAGGGCAAAGTTGGTTGCACGACTAAAATACTTACTTATAGTCGGGATAACAAGAGGCCCGTTCATGTTAAGTTAGGCGATAGAGAATAGAAATTACATAAATGCTAGTTACATGAATGCATTTACATTGTCGGTATTTTTTAAAAGTTTCCTGTGGCTTTATGCTTGAAACTTGGGGTGTTTGAATGGGAAAGAACAGCTACTTAATTGAAGGATCAGACAACGGAATATCCAATACGATTTGTTGGTTCACATACACTAACTACATACATATTTACGATGCAATCAATCTACATATATCGTTTGATCCGCCTACTCATTACCATACCTGGGTAATACTGAGTAGTAATTGGACTATTACGTACTTAAATACTTTATATTTTGATCTTGAAGTAATGAGTCCGTACCAAGTACTTTCTGAATAATCAAGTACTAGTACAAGTACAAGTACAAAGTACTTGAAAAGAATTGAATTTTTAGCAAATACTTCAAAGTAATTGAAAAGAATTGAAAGTACTTGAAAAGAATTGAAAAATGTGCTTGAATCGATTTTTCAATTCTTTTCAATTCTTTTAAGCAGATACTTGAAAAGAATTGAAAAATCGGTTCAAGTACATTTTTCAATTCCTTTCAAGTACATTCAATTCTTTTCAATTACTTTGAAGTATTTGCTAAAAATTCAATTCTTTTTCAATTCTTTGTACTTGTACTTGTACTAGTACTTTAAAATTTGGGAATGCAAGTACTAGTACTAGTACAATTCTTTTAAAATGTACTTGTCACAAGTCGTACTGGTACTTGATATTACCCAGGTCTGCTCATTACCCGTACTCATGCCAAGGTGGTCCGCATAATTCTTCCTGCTATCTTTTAAAGCATTTAAGATTGTTCAATAAACGTTCCACAAGCGGTTCTTTAATGTGTTGGTATAAGACTGCTCACGCTGTAAAAAAATTGTCTGTCTAACCGATAAAATTCTCTCGCTAGCTCTTCAAATGAAAGTTCTTCGCAAGGAAGCGTCCTCTTTGGCACTTTGAATTACAATTTTGAATTTTCTATGTCCTGTATCTCCATTTGAAATACTATGAACGGATAGGTTGGTCCCAGCCAACATTCTCGGAGCACTCATAATTTGGAGCACATTATGAGTCCAAAATATGTGTTTAATATGAGTCTTAAACTTTGGAAATCATATATTACACCGAAATATGTGTTAGACAGGAGCCGCATAATTTGGAGTCCGATATGAATCCGAATATGTGTGAAATATGAGCTTAAATTTTTTTTACGTTTTCTTTTTTTTTTTTTTGTGTTTTTTAAAATGATAATTGAATTCATAGATGCCGTTTCGAAAAAGGAGAAGTATAAATATCACTGAAGTTCAATATAATGTTGAATGTCCCAGTATATGATGGCATGGGTTGAATTTCAGGTTGATGTCAGGTTCGAATCAGGAGGAGAATACAAAATAGCCAACACGATAAAGCAAGCAGTGAAGGTGAAGAAGGTTAACAAGCGTTTGGAGAAAACTGGGTAAGGGGAAGGAAAATGCATGGAAAAAGATTATTTTTTGGTTTTTCTAATCATAGAAGAAGGAAAAAAAGAGTCATAAATATGAGCCCAATAGGTGTCTTTTATGACTCTTATTCAGGCTCATATCGCCCGTTTTATGCAATAGGGATTTAACTCGAAATTTTCGATTTCTGGGATTTTTCCATATATTTCAATAACTGGGTAGTGCCTTTGAGTCTATTCTTATAAAATAAAGTAAAAGTAAAAGTAAAAGTAAACGTAAAAGTAAAAGTAAAAGTAAAAGTAAAAGTAAGAGAGAATGCGCAGCTCGAAAATCAGGACAGTTCTTGCGCCCTATATCCATCCTTGAGTTCCGAGAGGCTATTGAAGAACGGTTTGCTAAGGAACTTCATTCTGGCTTTTAAGAACGAAGGACACTCAGATAGCAGCTGCTCCAACATCTCCTTCGTCGTAGGGAGACTGTTTGGGTACCAATAGCCCACTGTCCTGTGAATACCGCAGTTATGTGGAGAAATGCCCCTTCTGTCCATATTTAGAATGGCTTAGAATCGCACCTCATTGTATGAAAGCCACAGACTTCTGCAGACACTGCAACAATCTGTTTTCATCTGGTTTTAGCCTACACGCGCTAGTGCCGAAAGATTCGGTTCTTGATGCAGCTCAGGTGTGCAAGAACCTCCGCCGCCGCTGCGACATCAAAGAACGAGCCTTGCCAGGTATTTGCCATGGTAGGGCATTGACAGAGGAGAAATTCTTAATTTCATGCTGTAAGACTGTACCCTATTACTTAGTATTCCGACTAGGCACCAGTCTGCAGTCTGCTCTAGGCAGTGCCAGAAGTTAGTTGATGGTTTTGGCACTGTTAAAGCTCAGCAATCACAGTTCGCTTAACATCGCAGCAGTGCTTGCTATTGCAGCATAATTGCTAATAAAACTTGTCATAAATTGTATTGCATTTATACTAAGTGATATGACTTTCAAAATTGTACAGCCTAAATAGCTTAGTTTTGAGGTTAATTAAGCCGATGATTTAGCCGTTTATTAATTCTGATTATTCTCGATGTATTGATGTCCGCTGATGTTATAACGCTTTAATTTCCCGCGACAAATTGAATAGAACCACAGATTTTATCGCTAAGCCGAACAGTCTCACATACATAATAACATTACAAATACATTTATGCATCACGCAACATTAGATGCGTTTTTTTGATCTAACATACCCCTCCGGCCACAGAATATGAAAATAGGATGTTGTAGGATAACTAAGCTGATTTTTATTTTTTTTAGAAAGAAAACTGAGTGGGCTACTCCAAAAACAGCTATTTTTTTTTTAATTTCATGATGGGTTTAGATTCATATATGAAAAAAACCACAGAATTAAAAATAAAAAAAACAAAAGATATATATTCTCATGTAAAATTAATGGCTTAATCGAATGGCGTACTCAGTTTTTTAGTGCGAGCCATAGGGAAGGTGCCAAGATCGCCTAAAATTGAATTCTATTTTTTTTAATCACGAATTTTCAAGTTTGGACCCTGGCATTTTCAAGATACCTTAAATTTCTTTTTAATCAAAATATACAGGAATCTGCGCAAATTCATGCAGTTTTCAGAAAAGTTTATTTGATCGAAATCGAGCTTTTTTTGTCCAAGCTACTTTGGTTTAAATAAAACATTCCAAAATCACTTTCATATTGAACAACATTTTTTTATTGTTGCAAGTACAAAATTTGAAAATTTATTATTTACATACATATGTATACTTTACAATTATGTATATAAGTTTTTAATAGTATTTTTTTGTTGATGCAAAATAGGAAGGAAGCAACCCTTTTGTTTACGCATATTTTGATTTTTTTTAAGACGCACTTGTTTGAGTGGAGTTTATGTACATATGTGTATGTACACATAATAAAGTGTGTCCCAGAAAAAAAATGACCTTTCCTCAAATTATTTTATTTGGCCTTAGTATGCTTCGATTTAAAAAAAATTCATAAAATAGGAGCTTCAATATCTGTCAAAACCGAAAGAATAATTTAATTTTGTATAAGATCATTTTGTCCAAAAATGCCGTCAAATCAAGAAAAATTTCGTGGTTTAGTACTTTCCAAATATTTGGAAAATAAATTTGTGCGGTATGCGAAGTTAGCAAAAGAGGTAGGTGTGTCCGTTAGTACAGTAAAGCGTGTTATTACTCGATATAAAAAGGGACTATGTACCCAACGGACACCGGGTTCTGGAAGAAAAAGAGGTCCCACTGACAAGAAACTCGCTAAAGCGATCAAGAAGAAGTTTATCCAAAAACCCAACACTTCAATGCGAGATATGGCCAAAATCGTGGGAACATCCAAATCAACAGTACAAAGGATTAAAGAAAGCTTTCAGTTAAAGAGTTACAAGGTCCTGAAAGTACCTGATCGATCGCTAGAAAAGGAAAAAGTAGCAAAAAAGCGTTCCCGAAAATTGTACGAGCAATTTCTTACCAAATTCGATTGTATAGTAATGGATGACGAAACATACTGTAAAGCCGATTTTTCTCAAATACCCGGGCAAGGGTTTTACACAGCATTTGAAAAGGGCAACGTTGACAAGAAGTTTTCAACTCAAAGGCTTGGCAAATTTCCCAAACAATATATGGTCTGGCCGGCGATTTGCAGCTGCGGTCTGAGAAGTTCAGAATTTGTAACGCAGGGCACGGTTAACTCCACCGTTTATATAGAAAAATGCTTGCAAGCGCATCTATTGCCATTTATTCGCAAGCACCAAGGATCTGTATTGTTTTGGCCAGATTTAGCGACAAGTCACTATTCAAGAAGGACCATAGAATGGTATCAAGAAAATAGGATAACAGTTGTACCGAAAGAAGCTAATCCACCAAATTGTCCAGAACTTCGACCAATAGAGAAGTATTGGGCTCTTATGAAGAGAAACCTTAAGAAAACAAATAAAATTGCTAAAAATGCTAATGATTTTAAAAATAGGTGGAAAAATGAGTACAAAAACGTAGATGAAAGTGTTGTAAAAACTTTAATGCAAGGCGCTAAAAGAAAGGTTCGCGAATTTTACCAAAATTAATGTAAACTAAAAATGTTTGTTTGTTTTGAGTGGCGTAATAAAGTAGTAATTGAAACGAGAAAAATAATCTTTGCAGTTATTTTACAAAATGGCTTAACTGCAGAATATGTAAGTATCAATTTTTTCTGGGACAGACTTTATGTATGTCCAAAACGAAACGGGTGCGCATTTATTTTAGAGCGAAAGTTGGACAGAAAGCTTATGTTTTATGCATGCCGACATCACATTTCCGAACTATTATTGAAAAAGGCTTTTGAATTAACAATAGAAACTGTCACAACTGGGCCAAATATTAAAATATTTCAAAAATTTCAAGAGGCGTGGCCAAATATGAAAGTTGACCCCATAAAAATTGAGAGAAATTGCGCAATGCATGATAATCGTATTCGACATCATTTTCCTGAGCATATCCGAAAAGAGTTAGTCCAATTCGCCGACAAACAATTGAACACTCATCAGTCTAGAGCCGACTACGAAGACTTAGCTCACATGATTCTGCTGTTTCTTGGAGATAGGCCATTGAATCGGAAGGGGACATTTCTAAAAATCAAGGTTCCGGGTGCAGTGTCGCGAGCACGGTTCATGGGAAAGGCCATATACTGCCTCAATATTTACTTGTTTCGAGATCAGTTCTTTTTTAACAGGTAATTTAAATCTTCTTATTAGTCACTCACGTATTAAGAATTTCCATCGTCCTTTGCTTATTTTGCAGATAGAGAGTTAAATGGTTTCCAGGACTTGAATGTCTTCATTGTACTTGTATACATGAAATATTGGTTTCAATGTTCTCTACCTACGACTGCTCCCATGAATGATTTAGCTCTCATTCAAAATCTAATCAACTACCGTAGCATCAGCCGTAATATATCGAAAGAAGTTTTGGATGTATTTAGTCGACATTTGTGGTATTTATCTGAAACAGTCGTAGGATTTGCATTTTTTGATAGAAATGTGAGTATAGAAACAAAAAGAAGAATGGCTGCTGCATTAGGCATAAACAGTAATGGAGAAAGTTCGAAGAAAGCAAAAATCAATGTAGACTCAATAAATGTTTCGGAATTAAGCATTGAATGTTTCGTAACATCAAGCACAATTACATTTTTTGAGGCGTTATATGTGGATCCATCCAGTATATTCCACTATAAGCATTTTTTGAAAATTGACCCCAGTTGCTGGATACACGATAAACATTATCTACATGCTGAAGCTATCGTGAGAAAAATTATTGTTGTGAATGATGCGGCAGAAAGGGATATAAATCTTGCAACAAAGTTTAACGAAAAAAACACAAAATGCGAGACAGAGAAACAAATGGTTTTTCAGGTAATAGAAGCGCACCAAAAACAGTTTCCTTACGGTGCATCAAAAAAAAAATTATTGAAAATTTCTAATTCTGTAAAGCACAAATGGACATATATATGTACATATGTATATATATGTATGTAAATAATAAAATGTTCGAGTTTTGTACTTGCAACAATAAGAAAATGTTGTTCAATATGAAAGTGATTTTGGAATGTTTCATTTAAACCAAAGTAGCTTGGACAAAAAAAGCTCGATTTCGATCAAATAAACTTTTCTGAAAACTGCATGAATTTGCGCAGATTCCTGTATATTTTGATTAAAAAGAAATTTAAGGTATCTTGAAAATGCCAGGTCCAAACTTGAAAATTCGTGACTAAAAAAAATAAAATTCAACTTTAGGCGATCTTGGTACCTTCCCTATGGCTCGCACTAAAAAACTGAGTACGCCATTCGATTAAGCCATTAATTTTACATGAGAATATATACCTTTTGTTTTTTTATTTTTAATTCTGTGGTTTTTTTCATATATGAATCTAAACCTATCATGAAATTTAAAAAAAAATCGCTGTTTTTGGAGTAGCCCACTCAGTTTTTTGTCTAAAAAAAAATAAAAATCAGCTTAGTTATCCTACAACATCCTATTTTCATATTCTGTGGCCGGAGGGAATATCTGAGAAACTTTTCAGAAAAAAAAACGCATCTACGCAACATATGCAAATTCACATCAGCATCATCCTCATCAGCATCATTCGTCCAACCATCCATCCAACTGTTGGATTCCAACAATCTACATACAAGCAACATATGCATCCAATTGTTGCATTAATTTTCTGCACACGTTAATTGCAATTGTATTACATAGCCTCAGCTTTCATGTAAATAATTTATATGCCACAAATTAATTATGTTCATTGTTACAGTAGCAACAGCGGCGTCACTCCGCCACATAGTCAAACCAAAACCAAATTATTATTGTTACTTGTTATTATTATTTTGGCCACTCATGTCATGCCGGAAATTACCACACAAAGAATTTTAATTTATTGTAAACCTTTTTGTTTTTATTTTCTGTTTATTGTTTTTTTTTTTTTGTTATGTGTGAAATGTATGAAAAATTGGCTTTTATAATTTTTGTGCATAAATTTATTCAGTTATACATATGTATTTATAGTTAGTTAATTATAATAAAAATAGTAAAATTTAAATAATGGTTTATGTGTAACGTGATTATAGAGTTGAGCTCATGTGCCCGGTATTTTCTGTATAACCTATATATATGTATATAATTGTAGTGGTTTTTTGTGTGAGGAAATGCTCAAAACTACTAAACGCATTTCTGAAAAATTTTGACAGTTTAATTTTTTGGATAAGTACTGTCGATGTGCGCTATTTTTCCGCTAGATGGCGTTGCAGTCGAAATATTCGCAAAATCAGAATTTCTGAGTCGATTCCGTTTATTTTTGGCACGGAAATATGTTTGTTGTGTAATGTAGAACTCTATTATAAAACAAGTAAGAGCGCGGCTGTCTTCGGCCGTACCGAAGACTTCATACCTTTCATGAGTGGGGAAATGAAAAGCTACCTATGTATGTATGTACATTAGAGTGGCCCTTATTTTCGAAAGTCGGAAATTTGCAGGTGTTACCCCCTGATATGTTTTTGTTTAATAAAAAATAATACCCTGAAAATTTTGGCCCGATTGAACAACTCTAACCCGTGCCACAACCAGTTGAAGTTGAAAAATTGGCAACATCACTTTTAGTAAGCGCTTCTTTTGGCTATGCCGTGATAAATATATGTATGTGCGTAGGTATACCCGAAAACCTAACTCTGAGATATTTACAAGTTTAAACTTTCATGAAATTAATCAAAATACTTTTATTATTTTAAAATTGCTTTAGTAGCAAGAATCGTAGAAGATGTATGTACGTATGTAGATGACATTAAATTTTGGTTCTTACGTATAAAGCAACATAGTACAACAAAAAAATCAAACTTTTCACTTAAGAATTATGTATTAATTTAAAATCGTAGTCTATATTATTTTCTTCCAATACAATAATTTTAAAACGTGCAACTGGTGAAGTCAGTTAACTGAAGCACATGCCACACATACCTTTTTAGCATATGTGAGACAAATTAGTTTTTTACAAACATAGCAAAAGTGAGTATCTGTCGGCATTGGGAAAGTTTGTGTCCGTATCATGGTCATTTTACGCGTAGTCAGTGTTACTACCGTTTGAAAATGATTCAGAAATATAATATCGAGACGGTCCAGCACTAGTCATGATAGTGTCCTCAATGTGGGGACCTCATCGTCGGGGTGTTAGAGGGTTAAAGTAGTCTACAAAACTACAGCTATGGCAATTTTTTGCGGGTTTTACTATGTGGATATTGGTCTTTCATTCTGTGTGAGAATTAAGTGTGTTATAGAAAAAAAAAATACCAAAATTGTCAGCAGCAAACGCTGGCGTAGTGAAATAACTCCCAAATAAAGTAACTCCAAAAAACAAATAAAAAAACTACAAATATTTTCATACAAATTAGAACTTATTTCGTTATGAAATAACTCGCAGTGTGTTGGGACTTATTTCATTTCCTTCTTTGGGAGTTATTTCATTTCTTTTATTTGGGAGCTATTACACTGCTCTTCAAACGCTTTCAATGGACTTTCAAGAGAATTAAAGTTCTGAATTGTATTTCTTATTTGTGTATGCATGTACGAGAATGTACAATTACACTAATAGAGGGCACTTATTTTATAAATTTCCCATATAAATATGTATGTACGATTACATGAAAAATATGCATTAAAAATTTCAATTTTCTTAAATTGTTTGTTATGTATACATATATGAGTAAATAAGTATCCATGACATTTCAGTACTTCAATATATAGAATACTAGCTGACCCGCCAGACGTTGTTCTGCCTAAAATTTATTCCTATAAAGCCTAAAGGAAAATTCCTAGATTACCGTGTTGCCGTATCCCTATCCCTATCCCTATCCCTATCCATATGTCTAGCCCTATCCCTATGCCTATTCTATCCCTCCAGACTTTCTAGGGTCACCCCCCTGGTCCACATTTTGGGCGATATCTCGGAAAACGGGTCGCATAGGGTCTTGAAAATCACCTCTTTTTTAAATACTCACCAACACCTTTTATTTGATACCCATTTTGTAGAAAACCAATTTGGGATCACACCTGGTTCATATTTCAGGAAAT
The DNA here is from genome assembly GCA_960531455.1 of Urophora cardui. NCBI lineage: Eukaryota > Metazoa > Arthropoda > Insecta > Diptera > Tephritidae > Urophora > Urophora cardui. The sequence continues at coordinate 146,051,887 of OY482672.1, forward strand.
ACCTCGAATACGGGGTCTTATATGGGACCAATAACTACACCTTGTTCAAGCACTCGTCAACACCTTTCATTTGATACTCATATCGTACGAAGCCGTTATAGGGTTACTCTGGTCCACATTTTGTGGAATATCTCCAAAATCTTCCCGGATTCTTATACTTTTTTTGGCCATAAACCATGTCGGGTTCAATCGAAAACTACGTGCAAAATTTCATTTAATTCAGTCCAGGCGTTCTGGAGTTAAATCATCAGGGAGGAAAATGCGACTTATTTTTATATAATAGATCAGTATATTTTGTTTATAAATAATTTATTTGTGGAGTGTAATAAATAACAACGTTGTAATCTACTAAAATTCAAAAATATAAGAGAATTCGTCCAATATAAACGTCCACTGAACCATATAATACTTGGTTCATTATTTCAACACACTGTGGCACGGGTTAACGTTGACCAATCAAGCAAATATTAAACAAGGCATATTTTCTTCGTATATGAAACCATTTCAGGGGGTAACGTCTCAAAAAAGTAGAAACAAATTTTTCCCATAGGCTTAAGGGCCACTCTAATGTACATAGCCTGATTTAGTATAATTTATAATTTCAAATTTGTGGGTTATTTATGGAACGATTTATTAGAAAAAATGGTGTCTGGGCTATTTAAATGGAGGAGTTATACGACAAAATTTGTATATCTGAACAATCGGTTGTATGGGTGTTATAGTTATAGTGGTCTGATCTTGACAATTTTCGGTAACCTTGTTTAGGCCAACATGTGTACAAATACTTCAAAATTTCATGTCCTTAGCTGTTTAAATGGTGAAGTTATACACCAAAATGTGCATATCTGAACAATCTGTTATATGGCAGCTATATGTTATAGTGGTCCGATCTTGATAATTTTCGGTAACTCTATTTGGGCCGATATGGGTACAAGTACTTTAAAGTTTCATGTCATTATCTGTTAAAATATAGAAGTTATATCCCAAAATGTACATATCTGAACAATCGGTTGTATGTGAGATATATGTTATAGTGGTCCGATCTTGACAATTTTCGGTAACCTTCTTTAGGCCAACATGTGTACAAATACTTCAAAATTTCATGTCCTTAGCTGTTTAAATGGGGAAGTTATACACCAAAATGTGTATATCTGAGCAATCGGGTGTATGGCAGCTATATGTTATAGTGGTCCGATCTTGATAATTTTCGGTAACCTTCTTTGGGTCAATATGGGTACAAATACCCCAAAGTTTCGAGTCCTTAGCTGTAAAAAGGGAGAAGTTATACCCCAACATGTGTATATCTGAACAATCGGTTGTATGGGAGCTTCATGTTATAGTGGTCCGATTCGGCCAATTCCGACAAATGATCGATTGAGCATCAAAACTCACCCGTGTTCCAAATTTCAATGAAATATCTCAAAAACTGAGGGACTAGTTTGCGTTCACACAGACGGACGGACGGACAGACGGACATGGCTTAAACGACTCAGCTCATGATTCTGATTATATCGGTATATATATTGATGGGTCTGTCACGCCTCCTTCTAGTACTTTCAAGATTTGATTTTCGGCACAAAGTTATAATACCATTTCATTCTCATGAAAGGTATAAAAATGAACACGCTACACAATTTAGATAAACATAATAATAATACAATGGCGCTATTATAACTCTGACGAGTTTTATGGCCGAGCTTCTCTCCCAATTCGAGGTGTGCTCCTTTTTGTTTTTCCTACTAATTGGGTGGACCTACAGTTTGATGCCGGCTCCGAACGGCGAATGCATTTTTTGTGAGAAGCTTTTTTCATGGCAGAAATACACTCGGAGGATATGCCGTCCACTGCCGAGAGGTGACCGCTGCTCTTAAAAAACCCAATAATTGGATTTTTACTAATTAGAAAAATTGTTTAGGTATTTTGCTCGGACCGTGGTTTGAACCCGAGACCTCTGGCATAGCAGGCGAGCACTCTACCCACTGCACGACAGCGGCCACATAAACCTAAGTAGAATAAAATATTTAATTCCGATATCTCAACCCCTTATGTAGGCCAGTATGTAGATATATGGACCCAGATGGCCCGGCAATACTTTTGAGCAATATTGGTATCAAATTAAGAGCCATTTACTCAACTTCTGATTAACGCTAACCACGGTTAAAGTCCGTTGAAAAATCATTATCGACTTCATCAAACCACACAAATAACATGTGGTCGATAATGCAGTCCATAACTTAATCAGACCTTTATCCTCCGGTTAGCGTTAATCAGAGGTTGAGTAAACGGCCCTAAAGGTATAAATAATAGATATCAAGGGATAACGGAAATTTGTTCCACAATACATCGCACTCCTACCCTGTCGGAAAAACAAACTATAAAAAAGAAATTTAAATCAGAGCTTCAATAGAAAGTTCACTCCACTTTAACTTCCAACTTCTGGAAGCTCTAGCTAAGCTTTTCTTAGGTCCGTATACAGTTAGGTGGCCCAGTGATGAATCTGAAAGTAAACCGTTTGAGGTCTATGCGCCTATTTTAGGAAGACTTGTATTATTTAGTGCTAAATTTGGCAAACAAACTCAAAATTGTTTAAAAACCCCGCAGCTATTTTTTTTTTCACTTTTCTAGTGAATTGCCAAAAAAATAAAAGCTGCTAGTCAACATCAAATCGTGTGCTACTTTGTAAGTAACACTTCTTCTGACGCCAAAAAAGTTACAACAATTGAATAAACAAATACCGCCAAGCGAATGTGAATCTTGTATTCTTTGCGTTTATTTTTTCTGCTTACGATGCTTTTCAATTTTATTTGATTTTGCTATTTTAATTTTTTTGTTTTTCACATTTATTCACGCTTAAATATGCTTATACATACATCACACGAATTTGAATAAAATATACTTGTTTGCATAAAATGTTTAATTCGTCGTTATGCATACCCAATTTGCCAAACGACTTCGAATCGAATTCGATTCCGGCTCGGTCTAGTGAAAGATTCGTTCGCCAGCGACTATCGCGTGCGACCTGCCGGCGAAGTCGTAAGTGGATGAAAAGAACGGTTCACTAGCGAGCCACATAAACGAGTCATTGACGACGTGCCAAAACGACTCGTAGACGACGTACAATAACGACTAGATAGGGACGTTCAAAAAGGACTCGTTGACGACGTGCAAAAATTACAAGATAGCGTCGTGCAAAACCTACTCTTTGACGACGACCAATACGACTTGATAACGCTTCATAACGAATGCTTGGAGTATTGGAACATCGGGGAGTCGCTAATGCAGTGAGCATAGAAAACACTTCTTCAACATAAGAAATTTAGTTAAAAAGAACATGGTACTCTTACGACAATGGTTTTATTGGACGAAAGCAGGTTTATTTTAAAGCCATAAATACAATTCACCATCTTCTTTTGGGTTTCTTGCATGGTTTCCAGTTTTTCCAAAACAACATCTAGCGTTTTATCTGCACTTCTTTCTGTAAAGAATAATAGAAAGCAGGAGACAGACGTAATTAAAGCCAGGATACTTGAATTATGTTTACTTACTGACTGATGAAGCACATATGTACATCGCCTGAATCGCAAAAATCGCTGCTCACAATGCGTAATTTTTTCATAATATTTTTTGCTTTATTTGTAAACAAATGAAATATTTTTGTTCAATATCAAATGTTCAATATCAAATGTTGCTTAGACTTCTTTAAATTTTTCTTGAAAGTAGGTAATGTACTTCATGCCGTGTATATCAACGTTACTTTTTTTTGCAAGTGTTTGAAGTGAATATGTATACATATACATATGTATACAAATTAAATTAAGTAGGCCTTTGTAACGCTGCGCCGCACAGTGGGTTACAGTCTGTTTCCACTTCGGACGACAGTTCTTCAAGCTCATCGTGCAGTTAGTAGCCTAAATTGTGACTAAGAGGTGCGGGGTATAAAATAAGTTGAGATGTACATATGAATTCATTCCCGCTTTGTTACAAAATATACGCCACGAATTCGACACACCGACATCGTGGCGAAATTGATCTGATGTTATAAATCGAAGTCGGAACGACTTTGATTTTTTTATAAAATAAAGACTTCGATTCGAGTTCACCCCGGCGAGTTCCCCAAAACGACGTCGAATCGACCTCGATTCGAACTCGACTTCACTCAGTGGCAAATTGGGTAAATAAAACAAAACATTCCAGTGGAATTTTGACGCCACTCACATTTTTTTTACGCAAATTAATATGAAAACAATTTTTTTTGCTGTTGCTTTTTTTTGCGTTAGCTCAACACAAAACTGGTTTCTTCGTTGCTTATTTTGCTGTGACTTAAATTGTATTAAAAAAAAAAAAGAACAACAGCAGATATATTTACCGTGATTAGCATTGTTAAGTAGAGATAAAAATTAAAAATTTATGGCAATTTTTACAAATACAACAAAGGTCGAAGTTGAAGCATTTTAATTAATACAAAATACTAAAATAAATGGACTATTGTAATAAAGCGGCGTTATTACAATTGATTGCTTATATATTTTTTTTTTTGTTTGTTCGTTAATAAGAAAATAGTGGACAGTACAAGTACAATTGGACCCCATTAAATGAATTTATAGAAAAAACTACTTAGGATTTATGTACATACATATGTGCATTTTTATGCCTTTAATTTATCCGCTAACAAACGAATTTGTGTTTAAATTTTAAAGGTGTGTTTTTTTTACTACAAAGATGGGATCCGGGAAAATTTTATAAAAGTGGACCCGGTTCCGAAAACAGTGACTCTATCAGGAGTGTAGAGGGAGTCTCCCAGATCGCATAACTGATGTCAAGATTGGCCGGAAGCGTGGAAATAAATTCCCCACCTATAAAATTGCTCTTCTTGAATAATATCTACCTGGCATTTTGTTGTTCTTTTGATTGCAGTGGGCAACTTATCGCGGCTGTCCCTTCTAGGTCTGTAGATGTGCTCCGGATTTCGTGAATTCTTCTGCCATCTCATTACCCATAATAATCTGGCTGGGAACCCAGATGAGTGAGATGATTACGTCTTCCGCTGTCAATGCTTGGTTCGTATTTTTGCAATTTTTGACGGTCTTTGGGGTGTTGCAGGAGAGTTAAGCGCCATAAGAGCTCCCTGGCTGAGTATACATATGTGTACCTCGTGTCATCTAATTGCACTCCTTACCACAGAAACATGCAGATCCCTTATATGCCGTACAACTCCGCTTGGAATATGCTGGCCGAGTCCGGGCGACAAAAAGAGAGTGAGACAGTTATTTGCTCGGAGAAACCCGCAGATACGAAACCTGAGTACATTGTGGACCTATCCCTTCTCCATCTCGAAAAGAGATTGAGATATTTAGTTGCTTGTATGGAACCCCAGATCCGACATCTGAGTCCCTTTTTTAGCCGTCTGTGTAGATTGAGATTGCTTCCTTCTTAAGCACGCTATCCTTTCTACATCCTGAAAAGAGAGTTTGACAGCTCGCAAGAAAACCCCAGATCCGACAGCTGAGTCCATTTTAGAACGGTCTATGTAGATTGAGAATGTTTCCTTCTTAAGCACGCTATCCCTTCTCCGTCCCGTCTAGAGGAGAAACTCACATTGTAGCTCCTGTCAAAGTCCAGCGTTGTTGGGAGGTACATCGGAAAGCTTGTTTAGGATACCTTCATGACGACCATACTGCTTATCAGTCCAGTAACCCAACTCGCGCAGTCGTTTGTCGGACATTGTTGCAGTTTCAAGGCTGTGGAGACGGAATGGTAGTTGATGGTAGTTGATACAGGGTTATATTCAGTGCGTCAGTTGGATACGTTCGATGCTCTTGTCCTCCCAGCACATGCTGCCCGTTGTACGTTGTTTAGTTTTTTTATGTTTTATGACTTGTCTAGGGCTGGAAACCATACTAACGCACCATGTGTGTAACTATAGGCACGTGACAAATTTGGGTACTAGCGTAGAAAGTAGTGTCAAAATTTGTAGAATAAGCATCCATAGAACAGTATCTGAAAATTTTATTGAAAAATTCCCAATGGTTTGAAAATAAATGCAGGTGGTGCACTATAGTAAAATGGTGCCTCTAATGTTTCTCAAAACCAAGTTTACAATGACGGTTGAGCTTTTTCTTGTGAAGTCGAAAAAGCTCGCAAAATTTGAGTACATTTTTTTTTGTTAAAAAGCACATAATTTCTAAAATGCTTTTTTTTTTTCAAAATCATTGAGCCAACTGTACCGATTTGAAAAAAGTTTTGTTGCTGCCGCTTTTTGTAATAGAAAAAAAAATTAAAGTTGAATTAATTGTGCTAAGCAAATGATTAAGAACCGCGTTAAGTTTAAGGAATGTACTTATAAATGATTGTGCTTTGAAAAAAATTATCGAAAAAAATCTTAAAAAAAAGAAAAGCACTTGCCGCATTTCGCTCACACTCACTCAATGATGCGTAAGCTCTAATTCATCAAAGTGTGATGTATTTAATGCTGCTTAATTGATTTATGAGCTTTGCCAACATTCGTAAAGATAAACTACTATAAAAGCGGAAGATGAATTGAATGAAGAAGTTTAAAAGAAATAAATTATAACCAACAATGGAAACAACTCTATTTGTATTTAAATGGCTACGTGCGTGCGTGCGTATTGACAAGCTAAATTAGCAACAACATAAAAGCACAAAGGTCCGTGACTCATGGTGGCCAATCGACCGACCGACCGACACGCATTGCTGACAGACAATTGAGCAATTGAATAGCATTAGTTTTTATGCAGAATGAACTATTATTAAGCAACAAATAGCAAAGAAAAGCGATAAATTAAAAAAAAAAGAAGAAAGCCATAAAAAACGAGTCATCAAATGTGCAAAAATTGCTTTGCCGCCGCCAAGTACAACCAAGACCAACGATCTTTGCACATTGAAATTTCACAAAAGCAAAACAAAAGCAGCTAATTGTAAAAACAGATGTTTTAATGTAGCGTTTTTTATTTCCTCTTTCTTTGTTTTTTTGTTCTTCTTTTTGATCACATTTTATCGCATGGCATTATCGTTAGTGTATACGACTATTAAAATTAGAATTAACGATCGTTCAAATGACCAAAACGACCGCGGCGGGTACAATGACCGCATGAGCGATGACACTTAAGCAAACGCACTAAATGTAACTTTGTTGTTGCAAATGTTGTTGTTTCAAATGTTATTGTTGTTGTTGCAAATGTTGTTGTTGTAAATGTTGTTTTTGTTGCAAATGTTGTCGTTGTTGCAAATGTTGCTTTATGTACATAAAATTAGATCTTAGCATTTATTCAGTTGGGTTGGCGTTTGTTTGTTTGCTTTTGCTATTAATACAATTATTAAGTACAGTTTATTCAACTAAACTCCGCACTTAATTAGTTTACATAGCGCACATATCTACCTACTCGGTGCATGTAAATACCAGTGGCGGCTCTAGCATAAATTGGCTGGGAAGCCTACAAATGTATAAAGCAGTGTTAATATTAAAAAAAAAACAATGATGGTACCTAAGAGGGCGCAAAAAACGTAACTAAAATGTTTCCAACATACCTACCTAAAATAGAAAAACCTTTTCTTTTTTTTTAATTTATTCCATTTAATTCAAAGAAATTGATATTTATACTTTTTTGTAAAAAAAAAATTAGGTTGTACTTCAATTACTTTGCATGCATTAACATAAAAATTAAAATTCAGATACCTCTAAATTCTACTTTCTTTCTGATCATTTATATCCGTGTTCATATCGAACAGTGGCCTATGTGGAAAGCCAAACGTTCAAGATATTCGTAAATTTGTGTAATTTTTTATCAGTTCCCCCGCACAAGATTTTTAAGTGAAATCATTGAGTTTGAAGCTTTCTCGAAACTGAATCATTTTTTCCATAAGTACACTTAAAGCCCGTCTCCACATAACTTGATTCGCCAGCGAAACATCTAAGGAAACATCTCGCTAAATAACCCGTCTCCACGTGGCTGATCTTTATTCAGTTTAACATTTCTCTTTCTTGTTCTTCTTAAATGTTTGTATGTTTGCTTTTTTGCGTTTTTGTTTTGGCCTGTGTGAGATTTCGATAGATTTTCGATACAAAATTAGAGAAGGCATCGATATCGTCACGTTTGGCAAGAGGATTGAGAACGAAACAAGTGTTTCGCTCTCTCAGAAATTTGTATGGAAATTGGCGAGTTTCGGCACTCGTTTTGAGGTCGAAACAAGATTGAGAGAGCGAGCGCAGAAAAAAAGAGCGAAACAAGTTATGTGGAGACATGGTATTAAGCTACTGTTCCGTATGAGCTTAAAAAACTAAAAAACACGCTTTAATCTTAAAAATCGTACTAAAAATTGAGAAATAATTTAATTAGAAACAAAATGATGAACGAAAATATAAGTATTTAAGGAAAAGCGTGGGGTGCTCAGTATGTCAAAAAATATTTAAAATCGGTGTTTTTTTACTAATAATTTTATTTTGACTTTTTTGAGATTTCATATATTGTACTCTTTAATTTCGCAACTAGGTATATTTTTGTACTAGTTGTACGAATCGAATATTATTGAGCACCCCCACGCTTTTCCTTAAATACTTATATTTTCGTTCATCATTTTGTTTCTGATTAAATTATTTCTCAATTTTTAGTACGATTTTTAAGATTAAAGCGTGTTTTTTAGTTTTTTAAGCTATTATTTATTTTTGACTTTTTAGTGAAATTTTTCATTAAAGGATGTTTTATGCGGACGCAAGAATAAAAGTACAGTAAAACCCGCATAAGTGCCTTGCCTAAAATTGACAGGAATTTGAGGTACTTAAGCGGGTTGTGTACTTATAAGAACCCGCTTTAGTACCTCAGGTTGGGCACTTAAACAACCCCGTTTTAGTACCTTCTGTCGGGTAGTTAAACATGTAATAATTTTAAAAATATTGAAAATAACTTATTTAAACACAAACAAAAAATGTATTCACCAAAAATTATTTTGATTACAAATTAATTAAAAACGTATTTCATATTGCATATACGCTCTTTGTTTTTACGAATCTTTATTTTATATGTATATATTTATCTTGATTTTCGATAAAATAGTAATGGTATAAATAAACAATCGATTATAATGAGTTGCCGCTTGAAAAAAGCAATTGTATTCAGAAAGGTACTTAACCGGGGGAAAACGTACGCAGAATTTTATTTAATGCACAACCAATTATGGTACTTAGGCGGGTTGAGTATTTAAGCGGGGAGGCACTTAAAAGGGAAAATTTGTTTGATATTTTTTACAAAAGCCATAGTGTCCGCAGATGTTGGGTACTAAAACGGGTTAGGTGCTAAAGCGGGTTTTACTGTAAAAAGAAGTCTGATGGGATGTGGTGTTCTCCGAAATAGATCTACATACATATGTATGTATTTATAACTTCTACCAAAAATCCCAATATGCAGTGAAGTAAACTAGCTTATTATGCAATATTTTCCAAACCCTTTTATTCAAGGTTTTCCAAACTAGTTTGGAAATACAAAATTTCCCAAACGTTTTGTTATATTTTACAATCAGAAAGTGAAGAGAAGTTGAGGTGAAGCATTTGAAAAGAACAAAAAAAAAAGAAACCTGATTGAATAAATTCGAATTTAGACAATAAAGCTCCGAATACGTTTGTAGCGTAATGGTGAGGTATGCTGCCTACGGACCAAGGAGCTCAGGTTCGAGTCCCGAGTGGCGCATTCTTTTTTTTTTTATTTTTTTTTATTTTTATTTTTAGAGAAATTTTTTTCACCTCACGTTTACAAAACATTGTATAAAAATGTAATTAGGGTTCCTTTTCGTTGATTCAGCACTTACTATTAAATGAATTACAAACAAAACCAGTTCTTGCTTTGAATACATATGTATGTACATGCGATTGTTTTTATTGCAAACACAACAACGACAAACAGAAAGCTTGTTACACAAAACACAAAACCAGTTCTTGCTCTGCATACGTATGTATGTATGTACATTGTACATGCGGTTGATTTCATTGCAAATACAACAAACCCAAAACAGAAAGCTTCAAGCTTTATTTTTGAGTGAATTTATGCATTGAGTTTATCGCCATCGCTATGAGCGATCGCTGGCTGTTGTGCGTTAGTTCGCTCGCTATTTGAGTGGTTATACGTTTTTCTTTGAACATTTGTTTGATTTGAGTAGAATGAATTTTTGAGCGTTCGTGAGTGAGTTTTTCCGTACCCTGCAAGCTTGTTACTTATTGGCTTGTATACGGGAGTGAATTGAAATTCATAGAGGCTATTTTGAAGAAAGGTAACATAAAAGCCGCAATGAAGCATAAAATATAATGTTGAATGTCCTACTATATGATGCCGTTGGGCTGTTGATGTCATGTTTCGAATCTGGAGGAGAATAGAAATAATAGAGAGAACACAATAAAAGTGAATGTTTGAAAGATATAATAATTTAGTTAAATGTTACAACTTTTAGGATGGGATGAAGTTACATACATACATACATACATACATACATACATACATACATACATAAATACATACAGGTGAAGCTAATAAAAGCGTGTTAAAAAAAACTAGCTGACCTGGCAAACGTTGTTCTGCCTAAAATTTATTTACATAAAGCCTAAAGAAAAAGTATTTCATTAACGCATTGCTCACCACCTTATCTTAACCTACTTCCCCCTATCTCTATCTCTATCATTATGAAAAAATACCTACATACATAAAAAGTACTGCAATAAATCGAGAAAATGAAAGTGATAAGGAATAATTAAGTTTTGATATACAATGGATAATATCCAGATATGTATATGACTTTTGTGGATTTAGCTTTACCTACTTTTGGTAAGCACATCAACAAGCTTGACTCAGCCGAAAGTAAATTCAAGTTCTTCACCGTCAGAATGTGTATTATCTGCAAAAGCAGAGGAGAAGTTATTATTAGCAATATTTGGGAAGATTTCAACTGAATTGATTGCTGACGCCAAACTGTTAGAGAAAACTTCGAATCTCACACGAAAGCGCAGAGGTATTTTTAATTTCCTTGTAACGACGACAAATTCAGCAGCAGCAAGTGGATGTGCTTATTATAGCACTACAAGAGAATATTGCAAAAAAAAAAATATTTAAACAAATCGGGCTTTTTGGCTTGTATGAAGCGTCCGCCACTGGTATATAAATACTTGCCTGTTGTACTTTTTTGTATGTTGTAGTTAGTTTTTTTTTCTTCAAAGCAAATGTACACCCATTCCATTGCATTCTATGTACATAAGTATGCCCGCTCTAAGGCGCAGCTAATGGTCCGTTCACAGACAATATGCCTAATTGTCATGCAGTGTTGCTGTTTGTTTTAGCTGCGGGTGCGCTAAAGTGAAGAGGATGAGGGCTTGTGCGATAATTTATGCTTTACATGACGCATGACCGCGCACTCGCTTTCGCTGCCTCTAAGCTCTTTGCGACAGTCACTCATTCTCATGCTATGTACATACGCTTGACGCAACGTCATTGCCGATCTAGTCATTTGAGAAAGTGCATAATCACTAAAAAAATTAATAGGACATTAAGATGTATGTGAGTGTACACATTAGTAGATCTTTTTTAATGATTTGCATTCGATTGTTGCATTTGTACTTGTATTGCATGCTTTTGATTTCATTGATGGAATGAATGGTGGCAAAATGCATATGTTTGCCAGAGATGGGCATGCAATAAATTTTTTAGCTTAAAGCTTCCGTGAATGACAATTGAAATTGAGAACGAAAAAACATACTGAGGATGTATATATAAACCGATTTATAACCAAATCAAACTTGTCAAGGGATGACGGAAAGTCGTTCCAGAATACATCGCAATGCTACCCTGTCGGAAAAACAAGCAACAAAAAAGAAACTGAGAATTTTCCATTTCAAATGCAGAAAGTTACAATTGAAGAAAATTGGCGTGCAAGTTTTTGCTGCATACTCCAGTATGAAGGCACTATTATTTTGGGTATAAGCAGATGGCATTTCAAAGGCTTTGAACCTACCAAAGCGATACAACCTTTAAAGATTTAAATCAAAATTGTCTTAGTCACCAAAATGATAAGAAAGAGATTCCCCGAGAGTAAAGGTTATCACTTTTATGCTTCATCTTTCTAACACTCATTTTGATTATGCTTAATTGCTTCATAAATAATAGAAGGCACTTAACCTAAAGTCACAGCTTTAAGAGAAATTAAGATTAAAATGCTTTAAGCGCACGAACCAAAAAAAATTCTTATCAACGAAATTTATAGGGGAATTTAAGCACATGCTACATTTAATCAAACATTAACTTAAAGTTGCTTTGCTTAAAATAAGCTGTATTTATTGGGCATGATTTGTGTGTAATCAAAAAAAAAAAAAAAACGAAAGAAAAAAAATTAAAATTGTTAAAAAAATTCAATTACCGCCTTTTAATTTATTTAAGGCTAAAGCTCAGTCTAAACTAAAAAAATTAAATTTTTTTCCCCTCACTCTACTCACACTCACATTCACTACCTATTAATTATTTTTGCGTTCTAATTAGGTTCAGTTTTCAAATTAGTTGACTTTCTAATCTCATTTTATGCTTAACTGCACAATTTTTCCAACTTTTAAATAACTGCACTGAACTTTTGAGTGATTTTTCGTCGCTACATAAAAAAGCTTTTCTCTCTCTAACACATACAACTCAAGTATCGCCAAAGTATGTTTTTATGTACATATATTCACCCTGTGGTATATTCACCCTGTGCGATCAATTCAAGAGAGCGGGGCACATTTGGGCCGAATTGGCCCGTTGTAATACCACACGGGAGCCCCGGTTTCCTAGCTCGCTTTAAAAACTCAGAGAAATATTTTTAGACTAGGTTAAGATTAGATGGCAGTGCAGATAAACCCGGCTTACAACTTTCGGCTCATTTGTATAGAGATTTCTTACATATCATTTCTACTACCTCTCGACGCAGCGTTGCTACTCTGTAAGGATATTATGGCAGCTTGGCAGTCAGAGAAGATAGCGATAGAGTTAATGTTAGACAGATCTGTCAGGCGACGATCTGCTTCCCATATGGCTATTGACTCAGCCTGCTATACACTGCAGTAATCAGGTACACGCAAACTTACTTTGAGTTGAAGCTTTTCACAAAAAAAAAACCCAGTTCCAACTTTGTTGCTCAGCTTGAAGCCATCCGCATAAAGTTGGAGTGTATTAGGGTCAGGATCCCCCAAAGTTATTCCACTCGCGGCTCTTCGAGTTTCTAGTGGAGCCTTTTTTGTTCCAACAGAAGGCTGCTATTGCGTAAACCAGCTTTAGGAAATCCATAACTGCAACTCAACATTTTTGGCTGAAATTTGGTGCGTGTTGGGTATTGTTTTGTATATTAGTCCGCTGTTGCATTACAAAGGAGCACTTTATAGGCACTCCAACGCGACACAAATGTATCATATGAATCAATATGAATTTCCTAGCGCGTCTGTAGCTGCACAATAACATCGACATATGTAGGTACATTTGTAAACGTGTGTGCTTTTATGGCTGAGTGAATTGTTCACAGATTGTGTGTATGTATTTTTGTGTGCTTGAATGTTTGTATGTTTCCGTATGTTTATTTGGATTTTCCGGTTTCAATGCTGCATTTTCCTGAGCAATATGCAGAGTTGAATTTTCGCGTGCCATTTGTTAGAGTAGAGGAGCAGAAGCAGAAGCAGCAGCAACAGCAGAAGCAGCAGCAACAGCAGCATCAATCAGTAATGGGGGGAAACATCATCATCAACAACCATAACAATCCAACAACGACAAAACGACAAAATGTTTCGAACGGCGACATTTCGCTAACTGTAAACAATGTTGCTACAAGCTACTATATAGAAAATATGTTGTTTGGATGTTGTTGTTGCAAACTATGTACTTTTGCCGCTATGAATTTTGCTAGCGGCATTTGCAGATTCGTATGGTTTTCTTTCTTTTTTTTTTGGTAAAAGAACATAAATACAAGCTCAAAGTCATATTACTTCCTTATTAGGTTTGTTGCTGCCAGCATGTCTGCTGAATAAATTAAAACAGAAAGTCTTTTGCGTTCATTGTACAGAGATTTTGTCTGAGAAGACCCTAAGTCAAATTTTATGGCGAATAATTCATTAGAACATTTTAACGCTCTATCTGAGAAGACCCCAAGTAAAATTTTATGGCGAATAATTCATTAGAACATTTTAACGCTCTATCGACCAGCAAAATACTATTTTTTCGGACTTTTTAAAAATGCGGTCATAACAACACCTCATCGTGTAAGTGTTAGAAAGTTAAAGTATTCTACGAAATTAAAGCTCGTACATATTATGTTTCCTAACAATATATTTCTATAAGATATGTATTTTAACCCTTTTTTCTACTATATTAATAGTGGTCTTTCGTTCTGTGTGAAAATTATTGCGAAATCAAGATAAAAGGTATCCAAAGACCGATAAATCCAAAAACCCGTTAAGTCACAAAGACAGCAATGCAAAGTACAGCATGAGGAACTTATTATATTCCTTTGATTGTTTACCCTTAAAACTACCATTGACAACCCTAATACTTCAAATCGTTATTTGCCTGACTTAACGGAAATTCAGCGCAATTTCTCTTCGCGTGTTACTTACACAAAAACACACAATGACAAGTACTCCAATTGACTGCTGTTAATTAGTGATGGGCGAGTCCGAGATGTTTAGACAATCGAGAGAATCGCCATCGTTGCAAAATCACAATCGAGTCAAAAGTTGACTTGCTCCTCGACTACACAATCGAGATGTTTTTGCGATTGTTCCGAGTCGGCGAGTCGTAGGTTGTTCCGATGACATCTCGACTACAAAAGCGAGATGTTTTTGCGATTGTTCCGAGTCGGCGGGCCGGCTGTTGTTTTGATGATATGTTTTAGTTGATAAAATAAACTGAATGAGGTTTGTTGATAAAGAAAGTAGGATTTTTAATGGAAGTGAGGCAAATACATAAATAAATTAACCAAATTGAAAAATATGCTATACATAGACGCTGTATTTTTGCAATCATAACCAAAGGGTGTCGTGCATAATAATAATTAATTATTTAAACATTAATAAATTAATAAATTTTCTGAAGTGAAACGCTTACGAAACAAATGAATTTTACCAGCACTGTATGTACCACTCTATGTTTTTTTGAACCAATGTTGATATTCAAGTGGCAACAACAAATCTTATGTAATTTTTGCAGCGAGATGTTGTAGGGTTGCTTTGAAAACGAGAGGAATCGTTGGCAAGTCCGAGATGTTTTAGCGATTGTTTCGACTGACGGCCATTTACGACTTGACTCGAATACGAATGAAAACCATCGAGAGCATTCGAGATGTTTCAACAATCGAGAGAATCGAATAAAACATCTCGGACTCGCCCATCACTACTGTTAATTCAATATTCGTTGTACTAAAATTTATTTATTTGTATGCGCTTTGACTGTAAGTAAAATGACTGTTACATTACTGCTGGAAAACCATCGATAGTGGTCCCATCGATTGACCATCGATAGTTTTGAAGGCAACCATCGATAGTATCGATGGTTTAATATATGTACGTAGGTGGCCCGTTAAAGGGAAATGTGGTACTCAAATATTTAATGCACATATACATACATATGTATGTATGTACTTACGTTCTCATATTTAAAAAAAAAAAATATAAATTTTTATTAGAAATTAATAAAAAGCCAAAATTTATGTAAAAGGCAGGGACCGATTTTAATCGTTATTTTCATTTATTCGGATGAAAAAATCATTATCAAAACTTCGTTAACAATAAAATGCAAGTATGTCGATACAATGATTTTAGCACATTCTATCCAAATATGAGCTCATCTTTATTCTAAAGATTTTTATTTTTTAAATTTTTAACTAACCATTATTTACGATTTTTATTTTTTCGATCAAAAATAATTTTTATTATTGGATTTAAATTTTTCCGATGAAACTCGATTGATATTTTATGATTTTTATTTTTTCGATCAAAAATAATTGTTATAATTGGATTTAAATATTTCCGATCAACTTTAATCAATATTTTTTTACTTTTTCTCCGATCATAGTAAACTTTTTCAAACGTTAGTTATTCCTACATTTGATGGCTTGAAGTTGACGATTGTGCCAACATTGGCGCAGTTCTATTTGAGAACAAAATTTGCAAAAAAAAAACAAGTTTTTAGAGTTTATTATGATCGGAAAAATTTAAATCCAATAATAAAAATTATTTTTGATCGAAAAAATAAAAATCATAAAATATCGATCAAATTTCATCGAAAAAATAAAAATCAAATTATAACGATTAAAAATGATTTTTTTTTTATAAAAATGATAATCGTTACGGTCCCTGGTAAAAGGTTTAATACCATAAATAAATCAATAACTACTCAAAATAAGAATACTACATACACACATTTGTACATATACAGTTGTCCACAAAATAATAGGAAAACCTAAATTGCTGAATCCTCAATAATAAATAATAGCTTTTTTGAGATTTCATATATCGTACTCTTTAATTTCGCAACTAGGTATATTTTTGTACTAGTTGTACGAATCGAAAATTTTCATGTTCAAATATTATTGAGCACCCCCACGCTTTTCCTTAAATACTTATATTTTCGTTCATCATTTTGTTTCTAATTAAATTATTTCTCAATTTTTAGTACGATTTTTAAGATTAAAGCGTGTTTTTTAGTTTTTTTAAGCTATTATTTATTTTTAACTTTTTAGTGAAATTTTTCATTAAAGGATGTTTTATGCGGACGCTAGAATAAAAGTAAAAAGAAGTCTGATGGGATGTGGTGTTCTCCGAAATAGATCTACATACATATGTATGTATTTATAACTTCTACCAAAAATCCCAATATGCAGTGAAGTAAACTAGCTTATTATGCAATATTTTCCAAACCCTTTTATTCAAGGTTTTCCAAACTAGTTTGGAAATACAAAATTTCCCAAACGTTTTGTTATATTTTACAATCAGAAAGTGAAGAGAAGTTGAGGTGAAGCATTTGAAAAGAACAAAAAAAAAAAAAGAAACCTGATTGAATAAATTCGAATTTAGACAACAAAGTTCCGAATACGATTGTAGCGTAATGGTGAGGTATGCTGCCTACGGACCAAGGAGCTCAGGTTCGAGTCCCGAGTGGCGCATGTTTTCGTTGATTCAGCACTTACTATTAAATGAATTACAAACAAAACCAGTTCTTGCTTTGCATACGTATGTATGTACATGAAAGCTTCAAGCTTCATTTTTGAGTCAATTTATGCATTGAGTTTATCGCCATCGCTATGAGTGATGGCTGGCTGTTGTGCGTTAGTTCGCTCGCTATTTGAGTGGTTATACGTTTTTCTTTGAACATTTGTTTGTGATTTGAGAAGAATGTATTTTTGAGCGTTCGTGAGTGAGTTTTTCCGTACCCTGAATTGAAATTCATAGAGGCTATTTTGGGGAAAGGTAACTTAAAAGCCGCAATGAAGCATGAAGTATAATGTTGAATGTCGTACTATATGATGCCGTTGGGCTGTTGATGTCATGTTTCGAATCCGGAGGAGAATAGAAATAATAGAGAGAACACAATAAAAGTGAATGTTTGAAAGATATAATAATTTAGTTAAATGTTACAACTTTTAGGATGGGATGAAGTTACATACATACATACATACATACATACAGGTGAAGCTAATAAAAGCGTGTTAAAAAACACCGTTTAATTTGCAAGTTTTTTACATAAAATTATTCACTAATCTTTTATTTATATATTCACAGCCCACATATTCCAATCAAGTGCCTTAAAAATTATAAATCTCAGTTTTTTGATTAATCTTTTTAACAGGCGTTGTAGTTATGTACCAAGTAAAATACTATCGATGGTTAAAAAAAACCATCGAAATTGCTATGGAATCGGCCCCATCGATAGTATCGATAGTTCAATCGATGGTTTTCCAGCACTATGTTACATACATATTTCCCCAGGAAAGATGTCTGCTTATCAAAATTGTAACAAAACATGGAAAAAAGACAAATCTTTTACATAATTATGTTTTAGCTGCTGTTGTGCGACAGCTTAAATGAACAAGCTAGTAGAAATTGGATTTGTTTTTATTTGTTCCTTATTTAGTTGATAGGAGGAGACGGCTAGAACATCTTCCATACTAGAACCTTGTTATTTCAGATATCTCCGTCATGGATGGCCAACCAGTGGTCGCTCTATGGCCACAGCAGCATCACTGGCTTGGCTTGGCTCTCAGCGTTCATCTGTAATTGCGGGAATGATGTGCTCTCGTCAAATTGCTTGGCTACCCTTGATCTAGGCGATGACGCTGAAGCCCATGTGTTTAACCTTTCATGAATGAGGAAATTAAATTTGTCTGCATTTTAATAACTGCAAGAATTTTTAAAACTACAAGAATTTCAAAAACTACAAGAATTTTTGGAACTGCATTAATTTTTAAAACTGCAATAATTTTTTAAAACTGCATTAAGTAATTTTTAAAACTACAAGATTTTTAAAAACAAAGAATTTCTGTGTTTTAAAGACTACATGAATTTCGATAACCTTAAGAATTTTTGAAACTGCAATAATATTAAGAACTACAAGAATTTTAACAACTGCAAGAATTTTTAAAATTACATCAATTTCGATAACTACAAGAATTTTTGGAACTGCAATAATTTTTAAAACTGCAAGAATTTTAAAAACTGCAAGAATTTTAAAAACTACATGAATTTCGATAACTACAAGAATTTTTGGAACTGCAATAATTTTTGAAACTGCAATAATTTTTAAAACTACAAGAATTAAAAAAAAGAACTTCTAAGTCTATGTACATGAATTTCGATAACTTTAAGAATTTTTAAAACTACAAGAATTTTCGATAACTAGAAGAACTGCAATAATTTTTAAAATTGCAATAGTTTTTAAAACTACAAGGATTTTAAAAAACAAGAATTTCCATGTTTTAGAAACATGCAAGAATTTTTAAAACTACAAGTATTTTAAAAACTACGATAACTAGAAGAACTGCAATAATTTTTAAAATTGCAATAATTTTTAAAACTACAAGGATTTTAAAAAACAAGAATTTCCATGTTTTAGAAACAACATGAATTTCGATAACTTAAAGAATTTTTGAAACTACAATGGTATTAAAAACTGCAAGAATACAAGAATTTTAAAAACTACGTTTCGATAACTACAAGCATTTTTGAAACTAATAGTTTTAAAAATTAAATGAATTTTAAAAACTGCAAGAATATTTAAAACTACATGAATTTCTAAATTTAAAAACTCTGCATGCATTTTTAATAACTTTAGGAATTTTTGAAACTGCAATAATATTAAGAACTACAAGAATTTAAAAAACTGCAAGAATTTTTAAAACTACAAAAATTTTAAAAACTACATGAATTTCGATAACTACAAGAATTTTTGGAACTGCAATAATTTTAAAACCTACAATAATTTTAAAAACTACAAGAATTTTAAAAACTACAAGAATTTCTAAATTTAAGAATTTTTGAAACTGCAATAATATTAAAAACTACAAGAATTTTTAAAATTACAAGAATTTAAAAAACCGCGAATTTTTGCAACCGCAATAATTTAAGAAACTACCAGAATTTCAGTAATTTAAGAATTTTGAGCACCACCCGTTTTTGAAACTGCAATAATTTTCAGAACTGCACGAATTTTAACAGTTCGCTATTCCAGCAGAGCTAGTAATTTTGAGTTGAGTATGGATTAGTTATTAAGAAAAATGGTGGGCTAATTAAGATCTAAATTATAGATATAGCAAACTCTGTTCTATCAATAAAACATTTTTTAGTAAATCGATCATAGAAGACCATACAGCAATCATACTCGCTTAAAACTTTTAATCATGCTAGTCTTCGCAACAAATCACCTTACTTTTGCACCAAAAAAAATATTCATATAAAATTTAATTCATTTCGTTTTTTGCGCTCATTCAAGTTTAACCTAAATCAAAAAACAAGAAACTTCTCTCTATCGCCCTCTTATATCCCTCAATTAATTACAAAGCGCTCATCTATCTTGTTGAATTTCAAAGCCAAGCAAACAAACATATTTTTGGCTGACAGTCAACAAAAACGAAAAATAAAACCACAAAAATAAAAAGCAATACTTAGAAAGCTTAAATTCTTTCAAAAACTTTGCCGCAGCTTTAAAAACTTTTTCTTTTTGTTCTGTTTGCTTTTTATGTGCACACGTACACACATTTTGTGCTACATATTATGTACACTTACTTAAGTAAGTAGTTGTGCCAGGCGAAATTTCAAGGTTCACTTACTATCTTTTTTTTCACTTTTTTATGTTACAAACTGTGCAAAAACTGCATTCCTTTATTCTTAGTTGCTTTTATGTGAGTACTTACTTGAGTGTTTTCTTCTTCTTCTTCGCTTTTCGCTTGCTTTGTTCCTCCGACAACTTTCACTTTTATGCGCTGCGTAAGTTCTTTTATGCAAAAGCACAAAAGCAGAAGAAGTTTTTGTTTCAATTTTTTCGGTTTTTTTTTTTGAAGTGCATACATTTCAACAGAATAAAAGAATATCTTCGCTTTTTGTCCTAATTTTTTGGTATAAAATAGGGTTTATATTGCTATTGATGTTATTATATTTAAGCTGCATAAATTGTAAAGAAAAAATATTAAAACTTATTTTATTAAACTCTAATTGTTGCGCTTACTTTAACAACATTTTATTTTTCTGTTCTCTTCTCTTTCTTTTTTTTTTAGGTAAGCATCATGTCATGGCTGTCTGTTTATGTCGGAGAAATCAAAGGCAAGTTATATTATTTTGCAATTCATTAAATCTTAAAAAAAATCCAATACAAATCAAAGAAAGTCCTTTGCGTAAGTAAACATGTATCAATAATAGACTAATCGTAAAGCAAATGGCAACTGTTAAGTGAACAAAATTGCCTTTTTAATGGATCACTATCTAATAAAATCAGCAAATCAATTTTACTGACTCGGTTGCACGCACATCAAAGTTGATGTGCAAATTAATAAATTTAAGTTTACCAAATGATCCATCAAGATTTTATATTGACAAATGCATATACATAGTACATGTTTATATGTGAGAAAGTAAAGCAAAAATCGCCTTGAGATGAGCTGGATTTATTTGTGGATGAATTGTTACAAATATCTCCGTTTACTGACAACACACATGATCATGATGATAAATGTGCGTTGTAGCTATGATTTGTGTGTAATAGTGTCCTTTTACTAATGTACTTTTTATGAAAAGCATAAAATGCTTTACAAAATATTTTCTTAACAAATTAAAGCTTTAAATTGGACTAGCTTTCGTATCAAAAGAAAAGTAACGAAGCTTATTAGATAGTAAAAAAATTTAATTTTTTTCTTGCAACTGAAACTTAGCACTCAAAAAATATGGAATTTATAGCTGAAAATGCATTGGCAAAGACTAAAAATTATTAGTATAAGTTTCACCAACTCTATCTGCGAAAATAACAGGCACATATGTAACTGGTATAACTTGATTATAGTGTTATACGTAGATTAGATTTGGCAGAGAGATGAAAGGAAAGAGAATTCGATCAATATAACGAGTAAACGTCGTAATCGTTAGTCAAACGCTTGTATAAATATTTTTCAAATGTAAAATGGCGAGAAAAGTGAGAGATGAAAGAGAATTCGATAAATATAACGAATCGTTAGTCAAACGCATCTACAAATATTTTTTACATAGCGAACAGTAGCGAATAGAAAAATGACGAGAAAAGAGAGCGAAGAAAGATAATTCGATCAATATAACGAGTAAACGTCGTAATCGTTAGTCAAACGCTTCTAGAAATATTTTGAAATAGCGAATAGAAGCGAGCAAAGAAATGGCGAGAAAAGAGAGAAAAGAAAGAGAATTCCAACAATATAAAGAGTAAACGTCGTACTCGTTAGTCAAGCGCTTGTATAACTATTTTTCAAATAGCGAATATAAACATGGCGAGAAAAGAGAGAGAGAAGAGAATTCGAGTATATAACGCTTCTATACATATTTTTGAAATGCGAATAGTAGCGACAAGAAAAATGGCGAGAAAAAACCGCGTCCAGTATGTATGCCATACCTTTTGTTATCACTAGGGCAACAGAAGATATGCAAATGCATATTTTTCTGTTGCAGTCCTATTTACATATGGTAAATATATATAGGCGTTTTAGCTCAAGACGAAGAGAATAAGCCTAACTTGTTAGGGCATATTTTCGCATATTTAGGTCAAAAGGCTTATTTTTGCATATTTTGACTTATTTGCATATTTTTGGCATATTTTGCTTTAAATTCATATTTTAGCATAGTATTTCGTCATATTTTTCCATCTCACTCGTAAAATTGTTTTTATTTACATTTTTTACTCTGGCAACTTTGTTTTGTATATGCGCATGCTATTTGCCATTCCTCTTTTTCTGACAAGTTCAAGGCATGAGTGTCAACTTAGCGAGGCACCCTGTAAAAACGCTTTAGACATGAGATATCGAAATCGGGCTTGTGGCTAAATTAATCCCTAATTAATCCCTAAACAATGACGCAAAAATAAATTTTTTTCCTGAAATTTTTTTGATTTTTTTGTACCCAAGTATGTCCGTGTCACCTTAGCGAAACACCCTAATGAAATTTTGTGATATCGAAATCGGACTTGTGGCATAATTTGTCCCTAATTAATCCCTAATTAATGACACAAAAATTAATTTTTTCCCTGAAATTTTTTTGGTTTTTTTTGTACCCAAGTATGATATCGAAATCGGCATGTCAACTTAGCGAGGCACCCAAAAATTCCGAGAAGCAGTTGAGGAAAAAAATTTATTTGTGTGTCATTAATTAGGGATTAATTAGGGACAAATTATGCCACAAGTCCGATTTCGATATCACAAAATTTCATTAGGGTGTTTCGCTAAGGTGACGCGGACATACTTAGGTACAAAAAAACCAAAAAAATTTCAGGGAAAAAATTAATTTTTGCGTCATTGTTTAGGGATTAATTAGGGATTAATTTAGCCACAAACCCGATTTCGATATCTCATGTCTAAGGCGTTTTTACAGGGTGCCTCGCTAACTTGACATGTCAAGTTAGCAAGGCACCCGAAAATTCCAAGAAGCAGTTGAGGAAAAAAATTAATTTTTGCAGGATTAATTAGGGATTAATTAGTGACTAATTCTACCACAAGTCCGATTTCGATATCTCAAAATTTTATTAGGGTGCCTCGCTAACTTGACACGGACATACTTTGGTAAAAAACTGCAAAAATATTTGAACAAAAAAATTAATTTTTGCGTCATAGTTTTGGGGATTAATTTAGCCACAAGCCCGATTTCGATATCTCAGGTTTAAGACGGTTTTATAGGGTGCCTCGTTAAGTTGACATGTCTAGTTAGCGAGGCACCCCAAAATTCCGGGAAGCAGTTGAGGGAAAAAATTAATTTTTGCGGGATTAATTAGGGATTAAATTGGGACTAATTATGCACCCCCTCCGGATCCGATCTGCCAGGGGTGCCTCGCTAACTTGACACTCATGTTCAAGGCGAAATTAATAATTTTCGCAATGCTTCATTCAAATGTGTTACACGAATCAGCTGTGTATCTACATAGGCATACGTCAGACGGTCAATATATATTGATGAAATCTGTGGATCGCGATTCATATTGACAGTGTAGCATCGAGTATTGATGGATCGCGATTCTGGATCGCAGAATGTTTAGAAATTTTGAAATCCGC
Source organism: Urophora cardui (assembly GCA_960531455.1). Lineage (NCBI taxonomy): Eukaryota > Metazoa > Arthropoda > Insecta > Diptera > Tephritidae > Urophora > Urophora cardui. Next base: position 146,075,653 of record OY482672.1, read on the forward strand.
GATTCGGATCGCAATATTGGCAATAAGCGAATTGAAAGTGAAAGTGCGAAAAGGACGGAAGTGAAATATCTTGTACCTCAGAGCGAGAAAAATATCGCAATATTCATATTGAACGTGTAGCACTACACGCTACATAGTGACTGAAATTCTTACTTTTAAATACGCTCCGATAACTTCAGTTGACGTGGAAAGATCTTTCTCTACGCTTAAAAACTTACCGCGACAATCGACATAGTTTTCTATTTGAAAATTTATCGCAAAATTTTGTAGTTGACAGCAATTTGAATAAATAAGTATTCAAGTTTTGCACTGGAATTTTGATTGCCATCCACACATAAAATTTTAAATTCATGCACATAAATATATGTATGTATGTATATATTTTCGTAAGTACAAATACTTGTTTTCTTTTGGTAACGAAGATGTGTTTCGCAAATGTGAATTTTTTTATTTCGTCTTTTGAACATATAAAATGTACCCTTAATAAACATAATTTTTTGTTACAGTGTTCTAATTTTATTTAAAACTAATTTTTGATATTTGTTCGAGCCAGGGTTTGAACCTGGAACTTCTTGCATGAAAGGTGGGCACACAACCTACCATGCCGTATATCTTTTATTAAGTACTAGCAAATACACGTCCCGCTTCGCAGCGACGAACAAAAGTTTTCTGTTATGATGGGTCTTTACCTTTACCTTTACCTTTACCTTTACCTTTACCTTTACCTTTACTTTACCTTTACTTTTACCGGGACCATCCATCACCATCCGGGCTCACTACTTGAACCATCTCTGGGAAACCGACTTAAAAAATAAAAATGAAAATATCAGTATGTTGAAGCCCTGCTCGACACCTTTCATTTGATACCAATATAGTTTAGAAACATTCGAGGGTCATCTGGGTCCACGTTTTGACCCATATTTGGGGACCCGGCCTAGGCGTCGCAATGAAAATAACTTTATGTTGAAGGCCTGCTCAGCATCTTTCATTTGATACCCATATTGCTCAAACACTTGCTGGGTCACTCTGGGTCCACATTTGGGCCTATATTCCGGGAAGTTCCCTATTATGTGCGCTAATACCATATGAATCCACTGTGAAAATTTCATAAAGATCGGTTGATTACTTTGGGAGTCCATAAAGGACACACACACACATTAATTTTTATATAATAGATATAAACAAAATTTTAAGGGCATATTTTCAGTGCTTAAACCAAGTTTTAAGAGCATATTTTTAGCGCTTAAACCATATTTTTAAGGACATATTTTTAGCGCTAAAAACGAGTTTTTTAGGGCATATTTTCTGTTGCCCTAGTTATCACACATTGTTCGGCGGAGGGTGTGCATGGCGTATGCGTAACAAAAGCTCGTTAACAGCATGGCACATATGTATGTATTAGTGGGCGGAAACTATCGATGGCACTATCGTCACTATCGATGGTTTCTGAACATCGTTTACACTATCGATGGTTTTCGACTATCGTTTGAACTATCGATAGTTTACTGAAAATTTGAAATGTGACCACTAGGCACCAAACAAACGGTAACTATTCCATGCAGGGTTTGAATTGCTGACTAGCAAGTAGTCAAAGCAACATAAATACGACTATGCGTTCTAGTCGCATGGTCGTTTAAAATGTGATTACCCAAAACATTAAAATTACACTACAATATGGGTAAACGAAAGGGGATGACCCCAGGTTTCATTTGGACTTCGATATATTTCGATAAATTTATCGATAACTGTGATTACTCAAGAACATTAATATTACCCTATAATATGGCTATCAAACGAAAGGGGATGGCCCCAGGTTTTATTTGGACTACGATATATTTCCATAAATTTATCGATAACTGAGTTATCGGTCAAAATGCGATGGCCCAAAAACCTTAATATTACCCTACAATATGGGTACCAAACGAAAGGGGACGGCCCCAGGTTTCATTTGGACATCAATATATTTCGATAAATTTATCGAGAACTGAGTTATCGGTGAAAATATGATTGCCCAAAAACATTGATATTTTTTTCGATCTTATATAACAATTACTGCGCTGTGGAGATTTTTTAGGTCAGCTCATAATTGTGGAAAAGCGGATAAATATGGATACGGAATACGAATATAGAATACCGAACACCACAAAATGGGTATCAAATGAAAGCGCTTGGCGAGGGCTATCATTTGGTCGAGTCTTAATTAATTCTGATCTACTACTGACAAAAGTTTTATTGGATCATCTTCTATTACTTTCATGTATTGGTAAGAATAAGACCAGGACAGGTGGGCAAAGTTTGTTTACATTCGGGTGAAATCCGGTGAGCTTATTTAAAACAGATGTGTTTGTGGATGTGTTTGCTGCCGGACGGCAAAAGGCGGTTACAGTGTGAGCGTAGCCGTAGACTCTTCCAAATCACCCGAAACTATCGTCAACTATCGATATACTATCGATAGTTTGCAAAAAACTATCGTACACTATCGATGGTGCTGACTATCGATAGTTTCCGACCTCTAGTATGTATGTATGTATGTAGTAGCTGCAATGTTTTATTGAGCAATTGTTGTCTACTTATCCAAGCTAGTTTAGTGTATTTTAAGTAAGTTGGATTTTAGTTAGTGCTGAAGGCAAATGTATGTGTATAAGCAACTCATGCTGCAACTTATGCCACAATTCATCGGATGTTTGCACATTAATTGAAACACTTGGCATTTGCAGCTCAAAAAAAAAAAGTGAAGAGTAGAGGAAGAAAAATGATGAAATAAAAAAGAGGTCAAAAGCAGCCCAATTACATACATCTGAAAGGTAGGCACTCTTTTGTCCATCTACAAACTCATTCGCAATGCCACTTGTAAGCCCATTATTTGCGGCCAACAACATCAACAACAACAACAGAAACGCTTTACATGGAGCAAATTGCGTTGCATACGCACTCTTTGTTGTATTGTTGTTTTTTTGCAGGCTTTTCCTTTCATTTCATTTCATTTAGCCTTTCGTTGGTCAACAATGATAAGCTGCTTTGCTTCTTCTTCTTCCTATATTTCTTCTGCGTCTTCTTTTGCTTCTTTTTCTGCTTCTTTTTCCGCTTCTTTACCTATATGTTTCTCTGTTTATGTTGTGGATATTTTTTTCTTGTGCTCAGCTGCATACAAAGCATAAGCAAAGCATATGTGCAGTAAATTGCAGAGCAGCGCAATTTGAAAAGTTGAGCTCAGTTGTTGCTGAATACTTTTGTTGTTGTTGTTGTTTTTAAATTGCATCTCATCTGTGCTTTAGAGGACATATGTTGTACATTAGAACGTATCGCTAAAAACAACGCCTCCCTATAGGAAAGGAAAGGGAAAGGGAAAGGAAACGAAAATAGAATGGCAGAGGGAAGGGGTGAGAGAGCGATAGGGAGGGGGAAGGGAAAAGGAAACGGAGATGAAGGAGCAAGGAAAAGGGAAAGCGGAGGGAAAGAAGTGGAAGTCTAAGACGAAGAAGCAAGAGAGAAGAACACGAAGAGGTAGAGGTATCGCGGCCAAGCGAGGCGGATTTACTTTAGTTCTGGATCTCGCAAACGGCTTCAACAATTTTCATGAACTTTAGTATACAAGGGGTCTGGGCCGCAAACTTCTGAAAAGTTTAATTTTTTGAATAATTTTTTTATTTTAACTTTTTATTTCGCTTGCGAAGACCTGCAAGAAAATGGCAGCACGAGATAAGCTCGGTCATCCAGGTACCAATAAGTAAATTTGTCATCGCTAGATGTTGCTCAAATAAATTTTTCTTCATATCGCACGTTTTATGTAATAGGGATTTAACTAAAAAAAAAATTTTTTTTTGGGAAAACGCAAATAAAGTTTTATAATTTCAAATAGTTTCCTTCTACGGCTAACTACAAAATCACTTTTATTTGCGCCATTTTTATCTTTTTGAGTATATTATGAGACTAGACTCAAAGGCACTACCCAGTTATTGAAATATATGGCAAAAGCCCAGAAATCGAAAATTTTGAGTTAAATCCCTATTGCATAAAACGGGCGATATGTATCTTCAGTATTTATAGCCGAATCTTAATACACCAATGTCTTTGTCTTTGAGGGAATGGTTTTTACTCGTGAAATCTTGTAAACCCTATGTGCGCCATTGGGGTAATTACCACCCAGCATTTAGTTTATACGACCCTTAATGTATCGCTTCAGCATAACACAAAATAAAACACATTTAACATTCCGAGGAACACCTACTTACATAGATATTTTTTGTTTCATGTGGTGTTTTAGGTTCGTTTTTCTAAAATTATTTCTGAGAAGACCCCTAGCGAAATTTCATGGCGAATAATTTTCTAGAACATTTCGACACTCTAGCGACCTTAGAAATACTATTTTTTTTCGAATTTCTAAGAAAGCGGACAAAATAAAATTTTCATTGGGAAGACGGCCTAATGTAGATGCATGCTTGCATAATATTTGTGCAATACTTAGTCGATTTATGCTAGTGATTTGTTAGAAAGCTTTCTGCATACACTTGAAAATCATTATCAACCACGACAGACGGAAGAGATTTTGGTAGGAATGAACTTTGGCTAAACTTAATTTCCTTTTTGCATAATTTTTGCGTTACGACTTATGTTTCTTGATCATTAGAAAGTGTATAATTTTTGTGTGAAAATGGTTTGGAACAATATTTTTATTACGATGGTTGCTCGATATATTTTTAGCCTAATAATGAACGAATATTAATCATCAAAAATGGTTTTATTGTTTTTTTAAAGTATTCTCCAGCATGACTTATACACTTTTGCATGCGCTCAATTCAATTGTCGAAGCACTTTTTCCACTCCGATTGAGACACCTCCAAAACATGGTTTTTGAACGCTAAACAGCATCTTCTGGCGACGAAAATCGTTGACCATGCATTTTTTTTTTTTTTGATGAGCGGGAATAATAAGAAGTCATTGGGTGTTACGTCAGGGCTGTACGGCGGATGACCCATCAATTCGACGTTTTTGCCCGCCAAAAAGGCGCTGGTTTGAGCCGATGTGTGAGAGCTCGCATTGTCATGGTGAACAATGATTCGTCTTCTCTTGTTCGTTTTTCGAATTTCTCCGAAGACTTCAGGCAAACAAATTGTGGTGTATCATTCAGAATTGACCATCTTCCGTTGCTCAAGCAGAACAGTCGCCACATGACCAGATTTGCCGAAGAAACAGGCGACCATTTGCTTCGAAGTGCTTCTTCCATGAACAACTTTCATTGGATTTGGCTCATCTTCGAAGACCCACACGGTCGATTGTTGTTGTGTTTCGGGTTTATGCGCATAGATTCGTCACCTGTGACGATCTTATAAATATCTCTTGAAGCACCGCGATCGTATTTTTGCAACATTTCTTTGCACCAATCGACATGAGCCTTTTTTTGAGCGACAGTCAGATTGTGCGGGATCCAACGAGAACAAACCTTTTTTACGGTCAGGTGTTTATGCAATATCGAATTTATGCTTGTGGGAGAAATGTCCAAGGATGTCTCTATCTCACGGTATGTCACATGACGATCTTGCATTATGAGTTCACGCACGGCACCAATGTTCTCTGGTACAACAGCCGTTTTTGGAGGACCTTCACGGAATTGGTCTTTGAGCGAGCATCGGCCACGATTGAATTCATTATACCAATTTTTCACAGTAGGATAGGATGGTGCTTCATCGCCATATAAAGATTTAAGTTCATCAATGCACTCTTGTCGTGATAATCCACGTCGAAATTTGTGAAAAATGATCGCACGAAAATGTTCACGAGTTAATTCCATTTTTTTGCCAAATTAAAATTTTCAAGTCACTGTAAACAACACAAATGATGGTCGTACGCCAAAACGTTCTGAGTACGATTATGCTAAAAAATGTCAGACTTTCCAATGGAAATTTCAGATTTCACCTGGCAACACTTTTTCATTGTTAGGCTAAAAATATATCGAGCAGCCCTCGTATTATTTTTTTTAAATATGTAAATATCTACTTATGTTACATTGTATGTTCTCTCATATGACGTTCTAGGTAAATACAAAAGTTCACGCTTAAGTTTGTACTGAGCGAAAATGCTATTTTGATTAAGTAAGTACTTTTTAGAAAAATATACATATGTATATACATATCGCACGTTTTATGTAATAGGGATTTAACTAAAAAAAAAATTTTTTTTTGGGAAAACGCAAATAAACTTTTATAATTTCAAAGAGTTTACTTCTACGGCTAACTACAAAATCACTTCTATTTCCGCAAGTTTTATCTTTTTGAGTATTTTATAAGACTAGACTCAAAGGCATGACCCAGTTATTGAAATACATAGCAAAATCTCAGAAATCGAAAATTTCGAGTTAAATCCCTATTGCATAAAACGTGCGATATGACAATTGGAAATACCTGCTGAATAGCAAAAAAACAAAAACAGAAAAGAAAACACTGAGCACCAAAAAATCGAAAAATTCGTATACACACATACATTTTTGCTTGCTATACTTAATTTTCATTACTGCAACTGAAGCTCATAAAATACTTAACGCGCACAAATCAGCAGTGACATTCAGCTGGAAAAAGCAAGAAAACACATACATACGCACATACAAAGCTGTCATTCAAAGCCCAAAAAAAGAAAGGAGTGGGTAAAATATGTGGCTCATTATGTCTCATCTGCATACAAAAATTTCCCCACCAAATTTGCGCACACACACATACACACATATCCGCGCGTATGAGCACTTAAACTTGATTTATGGCGGGTTGTTGTTCTTGTTCCTATTTGTTGTTGTTCTTGTTATTCTTTGTTGTTGTTGGATTTTATACAGCTGATGCAGCAAAACACGTATAAAGAAGGCACTTAGACAAGGGGGGATACATATGTATATAAACGAAGGATAAATATGTACATGTGTACATACAAACATATTCTTCTAGCCAACTAAGCGTATGTTGCAACACATTTAGTACACGGAGTACATTTAGTACGTGAGCGAGTGAGTGAGTGAGTGTGTTTTTTGCGCAGCAATTAAAGGCAGAGGCCACCACTACTGCCACCAGCAGCACCACCCCCCCCATTACCATCACAGCCACAGCCACTGCTACTGCCACTACTGCTCTACCATTATCATCATCAGCTGTAATAATGGCTTTGTCGCTCGAATGCTTTTAGCCAAAACATGCTACATGCTGTTGCTTGCCACTGCCCTTGCTGCTGCTTGCTGTCCGACCGTTGACTACTGTATTGTGTGGTGTGTGTTGGTGTGCCACGTTAATATTTGTGGCTGGCAAACACTTTAAAGGGAAGTGCTTACAGCTGCTGCTCCTTTGGTTTTTGTGCTCATATCTATCTATGTCGGTATGTGCATATGTTTGTTGCGGATTTGGTCAATATGCAACTGCCGTTATGTGCAAATGTATATACATACTTACATATGTATGCATGTCTGAAGCGCCATTAGACTAGAGGCGAAAAACAGAAACAAAAGCAAAAAGCGCTTAGCTAATTCATATACAAGAGTGCAAGCAATTTCTATTATTGTTAGTTAGACTACAACAGCAGGGTACTTACTACACATACCTATACATTCATACACATAAAATACATTTATATCCACATGCCAATGGAGTGGTCAGACGTGTGATAATCCGCCTTTACATACATACATACATGCTGACGTCCATTAGTGGAATTTATAAAGCTTTTTTTGTTCTTATGCACCCGTATATAGTGTGTTGTTTATGGACATATTAATACCTTTTGTAAATAAACAGAGATTGACAGAAATATTTTTTTTATCTCTTTTTCAAAAATAAAGATACATATGGGTGTTTCCGAAAATGGGTCAACCAAAGAGAAAAATTTAAAAATGAACCTAGGCCAAACTTTTTGATACCATTACATTGGTACGTATTTCCTTTATCAGGCCACAAAATTTTATGGACATTGGAGCACTGCTACTTACAAAAATTACGTCTTTCTGACTACCATGTAAAATTTTTTTTTAGCTAAGTGTATATGACTTCCGAAATACATCCGCGAATTCGCAACAAAAGCGCCGGTAGAAAAATGGGCTTTACGAGTACTTAGCCCAAGGTCATACCTGGGAATATCAACATAGATACATTTACAAAATACTTCAAATCTTGTATAAAGTGTATTCTAAAGTAGTGCTTTTTTCCAAGCGTTCGGACGCAAAATATACTTTGTAGTAAAAAAAATATACTTACCTTTGTGATATTTTTCAAATTTTTTTTGACAAAACACAGTTTTGGGTGCTCTTTCGGGCTGCGTTAATTTTTTTCCCAAAATCAAAAGGATTCCTGAGTGTAAGTATATTAAACATTGGAACGTCCGAACGTATACACTTTTTTTCTTCAGATAATTTTTTTTTGTTTTGTTCCTTATAAAGCTATCTAGCAATGAATTCCGCTCAAAGGGCTATGAGGTGGAGGTTAAACCTCATGAAAGATGGTCAGAAATGGAAGGATTTCAAAAAAAAAAAGAAAGAGAGAGACAAAAGATTTTTAGGAAAAACATAAAAAAACCCTTTGAAGGTAAGAATGGTCCAAGCAATTTGGAATAGATGTAGACAATAAAATATTTTTGGCCGCATATAACTTCAAACTCTACCTATATGCCATGGCTTAAAGTAAACCAAATACCAGCCCTTCAAACATTACACAGTTTCTCATGCGAAAATGGACATCATATTACTGCCGGACGTACAACGACATCTAAGCAACGCGATATTTAAAATACCTTTGTTTACTCTTATTAAATTTTGCTAGTACCTACATCAGTTTTTTTATATTAATCGCCACTATACATTATTAAGTATCGTTTTAGTGCTCAGAATGTGCAAGTGATGTAAATTTTGAATTAATGAGTTAATTGCAATAAAATATGTGCTCAACACTTGTTTTGTTATGAAAAAGTTTTGTTTTTCTTCATAGAAAAATTTGGAACGTCCGAACGGGAACGTCCGAACAAAATTAAAACCGATATTTCTCCAATAAAAAACGTCTACAGAAATATAACTTTAATGTAGTGACAGTCCTTGTATATTCCTCTGTTAGTCGTATGTATATCATTTTTTTTGTAGCATCAACCAATTCGCAGAATTTTAACGAAATCAGATGTAACCTCAAATACGAGGTTTGAGGAACGTCCGAACGACAACTTTAAATCCTTCTACAGTGGTAATGTGTCATCTCTAGAAAAAAAAGTTTGATAGCTTTGGATAGAGGAGTAAAAGGGCTACATATGACAAAAAAAATATTCTGATCCAAAGCCTACTATAGGTTTTATACTGAAAATAATGTCGCAGCATGGAACGTCCGTAACGCTGGAAACACCCATATGTACATACATTCATATGTACATACATTCATATGTACATACATTCATATATCAAAGTAAGACTGCAGCTTTAATCGTTCGTATCGAAGTCTTTAACCTTCATGAATGAGGAAATGTAATTTTGAACAGTCTGATTAGCATTTATTTGTACTGCCAATCCTATGGTGAGCATTTTTGAAACTGCAAGAATTTTTAAAACTTCGAGAATTTTTAAAACTTCGAGAATATTTAAAACTACGAGAATTTTTGAAACTGTAAGAATTTAAAAAACTGCAAGAATTTTTAAAATTACAAGAATTTATAAAACTGCAAATATTTTAAAAACTAAGTACATGAATTTTAAAAACTGCAAGAATTTTGTAAACTACAAGAATTTTTAAAACGGCAAGCGGTTTTGAAACTTAAATAATTTTAAAAATTTCAAGAAGTTTAAAAACTAAAAAAAATTAAAAAAGGAATTTTACTGCAAGAGTTTTTAAAACGGCAAGAAATTTAAAAACTATAAGAATTTTTGAAACTTGCTTAAATAATTGTAAAAATTACTGCAAGAATTTCTAAAATTACACAAAATTTCAAAACCGTTTCGTAAACTGCAAACATTTTGAAACTGCAAAAATTATGAAAATACAATTTTTTAAAACTACAAGCATTTCTGATAATGCAAAATTTTTTTTTATTTCAAGGTTTAAAAACGAAAAAATTTTGAAACTACAGAAAATTTTTGTAAGAATTTTTAAAACTACAAGAATTTTTGAAACTACAAGAAATTTAAAAACTACAGGATTTTTTTTAAACTGCAATAATTTTAATAACACAGGATCTTTATAACTGCAAGAATTTCTAGAACTACAGGAATTTCAAAACCTACAACTGTTTCTTAAACTGCAAACATTTAAAAAACTGCAAGAATTTTGAAAAATTTCAAGGTTTAAAAAGTACAACAGATTTTGAAACTACAAGAAGTTTACTGTAACATTTTTAAAAACTACAAGAAATTTGAAAACAATAAGAAATTTAAAACTGCAATAATTTTAAAAACTACCGGAATTTTAATAACTGCAATAATTTAAAAAACCAACCATTTTTTAAATTGAAAGCATTTTGAAAGCTACAAGAATTTTGAAAACAACTAAGAATTTTTAAATCTACAAGAATTTTTAAAATAAGCATTTTTGATACTGCAAAAATTTAAGAAATTTCAAGAAGTTTTAAAAGTATAAAAAAATTTTAAAACTACAGGAATTTTAAGAACTGAAGGAATTTTGAAAACTAAAGAATTACAAAAAAAAAGTTAGATTTTAAAAACTACAAAAAATTTGAAAACTACAGGAATTTCAAGAAATACTAGAATTTTCACAACTACAAGCATTTTTGTAACTGGAAAAATTAAACCAAATTTAGGAAGTTTAAGATTACAAAAAAAAATTGAAACTACAGGTATTTTAAAAACTGCCAGAAGTTTAAAAACGACAAGAACTTAGAAAATTAAGGAAAAAAATTGCAAGATTTTTTAAAACTACAATAATTTTAAATATAACAAGAATATAAAAAATAACAAGAATTCTTGAAACTGCAAAATTTAAACAACTTCAAGAACAGTTTTTTTTTTTTACAAAAAAAAAAAAAATTTGAAAACCAAGAAATTTTTTTTTAAACTACAAGAAAATCTGAGTCTATCTCAAAAACCGAGGAAACAGTTGGCGTTCAAAAAAACACACAAACAAGAAGACCAACAGACATATAGACGGACTGGCTTGATCGACTCAGCTCGCGATTGTGATCATATCTGTATACATATATTTTGGTGGTTCTATTACTTATATATGCTTCTAGTATCTACTTACAATGATCGTGTTTTGAAAGGTATAAAAAATTGTTAAATTCTACGTTGCTCATACGCCCCGCCCGACACAGTTGATTTGCTGTGACAGAGAGACTTTATGCAAATATTTGCGCTTGCTTTGCTGAACATATAAAAAAAAATATTTTGCAAACATTTTATTTAATTGACATTGATTTTAGTAATTAAGGACTGATTGATTTCACTTTCCTTTTTTGTTACTGGTGTGTGCTGAGCTGACGACAATTGACGTTTTTTGGTGCTGCAGCATTTGAAGGCAAAACTAGCGCTTCTAAATTTTTATACAAAGTTAGTACAAAATGTACATATTAGATCTCACATTTGACTGTTATAAACTCTCAACGACAAGCTTGTTACCTGCTCATACTCTAAAGTGTTGTTGCACTGCCATGCATGAAATGCATGCAACCCCTCACAACAAAGTCAAGTCACTGCCCCTTAACGCTTTTAGTGCCAACAGCAATGCGTTGTGCATTCATTCTTTTCACTCAAAATACACGTCAGGTACGCATTTGGCATTATGACAGCTTTTACTTACATATGTGACTGACTGACTTATTGCTTCACACACACATATGTATATTCTTGCTGCTAAACATTTTACAAAATTGTGTGACAGGAAAATCGAAAAAGTTGACTTTTAACTTCCGCGTGTAGTAATATTGGCTAGAAGTGAGGAGGGCGAGTTAGTCTGGCTGCAAACACACACAACTTTTAAAAAACTAATTCCATGCTTTGTTATCAGTACAATAAAAACTTTGCTGAGTTTAAGGGTCTTTTGAAAAAAAAAAAAAAAAAAAACAAAAGAAAAACATTTGGACCCCCTCTCTGCCTTCTAAACTCAGTCAAGCACAACGTTACAGCACCGTAGCATCGCACAGTGGGCGAGTCGCCTTCGCTAGCGGCGGAAAACTCAAATTTTAAATTTAAATGAAATAGAGTAAAACTTTATGAAATTCAAACGTATTCAAGCCAAATTTAATGTTTTCTAGAAGTGCGTTCTTTCGTGTGTCCAAAATGAACAATTGCAGCCGCTACCCTTGATTCTTTCGCACTTTGTAGGCATAATGTCAGCAGTAAAATCCGAACGTTATTTAGTATGGCACGATGAATAAGTGCCCACAAAGAAGTATCTCGCTATGGGAAACTAGGTATTTGGCATAGTTCCAAATAATAATACTTAAAGTAAGCACTAGTATGACGAAGTTGGCAGAAAAAAACAAGTTTTTATAGTAGGTTTGCTAAACGATGGAATTGTTCCGAATAACTGTATTTTCTCATCGAAATATAATTTTTGTTTGATTTTTTTTATAAATATTTATATATTGAAATTGGATTAATAAAACCAAGAAAAAAATTAATAAAAAAATTATTTTTATGTGAATTAACAAGCAAAGCTTTTGTACAGGCAATGCTTGTTATTGTTTTTTTTTTTAGATTTTTGTTTTTCGGCAGGCTCTCCGATTTACATATTTATGTTTTTTTTTTTACATGGCCGTTTAATTCTAATAATTATTTTTATGTGCATTTTATATGAGCTATTGGCCAGTTTTTTAATTAAGAAAAATTGAAAAATTTTTTGGTAGAAGTTATGGATCCATTTCGGAGATCACCTCATCCCCTCATCAGACTCCTTCAGGCGGCCTCAACCGGGGATCGAACTTAAGTCGTTTCGATTGGTAATCCTATGACATCCCATTGAGCTAACACCACCGTCAGCTTTGTCTCGCTTAAAAACAAACGTAAAAAAAATTTATTTAAAAAAAATTCTTTGAAATTAAAAAAAAAAATTTTTGTTGAAAGCAGGGACGTAACGGTTATAAGAGAAATCGGGTAAAAGTATATTATTTTGTATTGTATTTTCTTACTTCTTTGATGTTTTCTTAATTAATAAAAAAAATAGCTAAAAAACTTTTTCTTTTAAATTAAAAAAAAAATTCTTTGGTTGCTTGGTCGTTTTTATTGTAATACATAATTACTTCATTTTTGAGCTCTCATGACCAATTTTTGTTTTTTTTATAATATTAATTTTTCATTTTTCCTTATAAAAAAAAATTGGTCATGAGAGCTCAAAAATGAAGTAATTAAAAAAATATATATTTTTTACTTCCTTGATATTTTTCTTAATAATGAAAAATATCGCTTGAAGATATGTATCTTTTCTACTTTGGAAGTTATTTGTTTTCCGCCGCTAGTGAAGGCGAATCGCCCACTGTGCACCGCAGTATCGATGCTCTCTCTGTTAGGAGTTATAAAGCTTACAAGCATTTATGTGCAGCTAAAATCTTCTTTGTTGTATTAAAAGCTCAACTGCCAGTCGCTTGCAGCACATTTTGAAGTATTTATATGCAAGTATGTGCATATGTATGTAATAATAAAAACTCGTCTGTCGCTGTCATATGTCAAATCGTCTGCTCTACCGACCTCCCTTCGGACATGTTGTTCACAGTCTATTGAATATTTGAAAAGTATGCAATATTTTACAAGACATTTCCCTTCCGTTCTTCTTGAGAGAGTTATAAGAGTTGTTCGAGTTCTTGAAAGTTATGTTGTGTAAAAATTCCAACAATAAAATATCGAGTATAAGTTATTCAGCACATTTTTGTTCGCCTGTTTCACACCCACCATATATGTATGTACATATGTAGATATTTTTATGTATTCTCCCCGAGTAGCACAATCTTTTTTGTCTGAATGTCAAATGGCTGAATGACTGACTGACTGTCTGTCTATACTCTGTACTCTTTTTGTTTGATTTTTCTCTTATTTCGTTTTTTTTTCTTTTGAAAAAGCTATAGACTGTCATGCAAAAACAACGAGAAGAAAAGCACACAAGCAAATTTGTCAAAGGTGTCCTTTCTTTTTTAAACTTTTCCCCCACTTGCAACCTTTTATTCTCCTTCTTCTTCTTCCTCTTCTTCTTTTTCTCCTTCTTCCCCTTCTCCTTCTCCTCCTTCTTCTTCTTCTTCTTCTTCTTCTTCTTCTTCTTCTTCTTCTTCTTCTTCAACTTCTTCCTCTTCTTCTACTTTTTATTCTTCTTCTTCGATTTCCTTTTCAATATTCTTCCACTCGTTTGACTTCGAAGTGTCTTGACTGGCGCATACAAAACTTCCTTCCTTTGCGAATACGTAAAAGTGGCAACCGAGTAGAAAATGTTTTTATTGTTAAAATAACTTACCGATTTTTATATTCGTTTCCGTTTTGTTGTTGCTGCAGTCGTCTTGGTTGTTGGCGCTATGCTTGCGTTGTATTGTGTTGGATTGGTTTGGTCTGGGTTGGTTTGGGTTGGATGGCCGTGTAACAGCGGCATATGTGTAATACTATAAGTAATAGAGAATTTCTGCTGTGCTGATGATGCCGGGAAGCCGTAAATTTTGTTCTATGTTTTCTTTTTTTTTGGTATGTTTTTTGGTTGTCCTGCTGATCAATTGCAAAGATATTTCTTCTTACTTTGTTGCCTGCATTTTTATTTAGTTATTTATATAATACATTATATGCGACTAGGACGTTCTTGTTACCTCGTCGGAATTTGGTTTTGCAGGGTATGGACTACCTCAACAAGGCTGACAAAGTCATTAAAAACTTAGTGAAATCGTTGCTTCACCTAACACAACCAACCAGCGCATAACTAGCCTTCCTTCCCCCTTTAAAATGATGCCATCTCACGACCCCACTGTCTTGCAACAGAGAGCTTCAGGCAGTCAACAACAGAACATGTGCAGAGGGGCGCGACGCCAATAGGTCCAGCTATACCAAACTCCAATGGCCTATACGAAGTTCTGTTTCAGAGCCCGCAATGCCGCCGGGAGGATCACCCACAATCTGAACATCCGCTGGTTGTGGGATGAGCCACACCTCGGTAGTGTTGCTCCAATGTGGTCAACCGAACAGCACAGATCACAAAATTTTTCTGCTATCGACTCGGCCGGCCTGCTGGAGTTTTACGAGGCCACACTCCCTAGTAAGCCCGACCAAGGGAAGGAGATCACGTCGAAAAATGTGGCAGCCAACCACTTCCTTCGGTCGGGCTACTTTTAGGCGCGTCTGTAACTGGCGCTTAATTCATAACGCTGCGAAGTTGCGGCTATGAGATGGAGTCACTGCCAGACGTCCTCAAACATTTTACCATACATGCCGCGGCCCGAAAAAGGGGGCAAAATGATGTACGAAATCGATTGGCCAGGGCCATTAGATGTTCCAAGACCCCTGCAAATAAACTACACTGCGCAGGGAGCCCATGGCCAACCGGTTCTTCGAAGACCCGACCTGGTGACGAGGGATGAAGCCGCTCGCCGAATAACCCTTGTGAACATCACAATTCCGCTCGAGAGTCGGTTTTCCTCATTTTGATTGACGCGTTAGAATAAATTAAGGAAATACACCGAACTGGTGGAGCAACTTCCGGAGCAAGGTTATTAGGTGACACTGGGGGCATTCATCGTCGGTGCCTTGGGCGGCTGGGATTCCGGGAATGGGCACGGTCGGGGTCTTCAGATACTACGCCCGGCTCATGCGCAAGCTCATAGTGAGCGAAACAGTGCGCTGGTCAAGAGACATATACAGACATTCATCGAGCACGTAAGCGGGGTTAGGCAATATCAGTAAGGCCTTCTCCCTATGCAATGTGCAATATTTAGCCCCAGAAGGGGCCACCCACCGAACATGTGGCTCCCATTTTTCTTTAAACATGTTTTGAGTGTATTGCCATGGTATATTGGGAAGCCAAGGTTGATTTTAAGAACGCTCACAGTTCGATTATGATAATGGATATTGGGTTGAGCCGCACGTATTTACATATAGCTATATTGAGGTCCAGATATGTTTACAAAAAAACAAAAAATAACGGGTTTGCTTTTTCATGTCCCTTCATTACTTCAGCATTCCATTTCAATACAACTTTTCAACGCCATTAAAAAAGTGATCGCCAATGCAGATACACGAGTTTGTTTTGTTTACGATTTCATACTCTAAATTTTACGTCAATAGAAAAACCCATCCAATACATACAAATATACATACATACATGCACCATAAATACACCAATCGCTTCTTAATTAATGCTTGGCTTTAATTTTTTAGACGATAAACTTCTTTTGTTATTAGCTGATGTTAACACTAACGTGTAAACCTTTTTTTAAAACTGGAATTTTAATCGCATTTGCATATATGTACATATGTATGTAAATTGACTAAAAATTAATTACATGTTTTCTTTCATTTTATTGTAAGCATTTCTAAGCGCAGTTAAAGCTGTCAAAATCATCATGATTATAATTAACTAGTTAATTTCGGCGCAGAATTGAGTTTGTGTGTAGATTCACGAAATTACTTATGTACATACATATGCATTAAGTAGCGTCATGCTAATTGTGTGAACTAATATTTGTTATATACACCTAGTATACAAAATAAGTAAATTAAGTTAGATCAATGGCATAACAATCACTTTTGGTTGTTTTGTGGTTTTTCTGCTACGACAGCAAACAAGTGTCAACACTTACCCCCGTATGCTCCTTTTGTAGTTATGTCTCCATGTACTCGTACATCTCTAAGAATGAATACTTGACGTCGTTGCACTGCATTAGTTTTGCAATTATGCAAGTGTCTTTTTAGAAGCTCAATTAATTTCATTTGCTAAATTGTTTTGTATATTAATTTGACTGATTTATTGATTTGATTTGATTTGATTTATTTTGTTTTTGGCAGCACTTAAATGCTTTTAATTAATTATTTTGCCAAATGTTAGTGCGATTAGTGTGTAAGACTTCCCAACTACTTGTTGCTTGTTGGATTATTTCTTATTCTGTATGTATGTATGTTAATATGTTTGTGTTCTATGTATGTAAAAGGAACCAGGTCAGACCTTCGGTTTTGCAATTAATTTGAAAGTTTACTTGGTAATTGATGTGCTCACTAATTTGTACTATCAAGAGGAAGCTGTATGAAATGAAATGCAATAATACTGAGTGGAAATGAAGCTACTTATATACATACATATGAACTTCATTTAATGAATATGAAATTAAAGCGAATATAGATAGAGAAATAAATGCAAATAACAGCATCATAAACTCTACTAAGTAATCCTGCCAAATCTCAAAAGTTTACTGCAAATAATCTCACAGTTATTCAGAATGCAACATTTAGTGATACGTATTTTAAAGTTTTTCATATACATATAAACTATTATGCAATGCAATCAGACGTGTTAAATCCTTATTAAAATTAATAATGATTAATTTTTTAGATTTTTTAATTTTAATGATTATTTTAATTGTCTTAAATTAACCTGGCAATTAATAATCAATTAAATTAAGAAACTAAGTATAACAAATAATCATTATTAATAGCCCTTAAGAAATATTCCGAAGTAACCATATAATCAAATAATTTTTTTTTATTGTAAGATTATTTTAATTGCTTGATTTCTTTTAAATTTTTGATTATTTCTAATTGCTTAATTATGTTTAATTCTTTGATTACACTACCCGACAAAATTTCAAAAATTTTCATATCCTCGACATTTGATACATGATTCCTAAGTAGAATTTTCTGCTGATTCCAAATATGTAATCAGATGGTTCAAAAGTAGAACAGTTTTCGAGATATTTTGAAATTTCTGTTTTTGAGCTAAGAAAAAAAAGTATGATTACTCATCTGTCAATATCTCCGCCATTACCGTCTCGATTTTTACGTTATTTAATTTTGTTTTGAGAGGATGAAATACCCTTTCCAACAAAGCCAAAATAATTAAAATCGACGTTAAATTGACGGAGTTATAGCGATCAATAATTTTTTTTTTATGAAGATTTTCAGTTTTTTTCCGACATTCATATACTTTTTTGTAATTTTTTTAAAGAAATATTAAATATCCTCCTGGTTTCACACTTTGAGTCAACAGCCTATTTCTTAGTGGACATTTTGGCACTTTCCGGATTATAATCCGTAGAAAAATTACAATGCTATAAGAGATTTAATGAACAAACCTATGTTTATTTTTTATCACAATCTTGTACTTAACCTCCATTTTTTTTTATTTTTATGTATATTAAAAGTGCTTAAATGTTGATATTTTTCGCCGTTTTGGTACATTTTGTTCTTCTCGAAGAAGGAACCAGCAAAAATGGCTCATCATTCAATGTCCCTGACATTCCAATGGCCTTGGTATCGCAATCCCATGTTTTTTTTTTATTTCTCCGTGAGAACGCTCACCGTTGTAAAAGTCATCACATATATGAAGATTATGTTGGGAGGGTTTCGGGACAATTTTTTTTTACACCACGAAATACCGCGAAAAAATGTTTTTTTTTTTGCAACTTTTTTATTTGACATCCGATTTGTAAAATTGATATGTCATTATTTTAGTCTGGTGGAGTTCTATATATCGCTCCAATGTCCTTTTGAGCTATGAAGTCGTTTTCACATAGTTGGGTCACCTAACCAGGTTTTTCGTCTATAAAATATCCTTTTCGTTTCACCTGAAAAAAATCGCTAAAAATAAAGTACTAATGGGATCTTGGTAACATTACGTTTAAAGTGTTTGCAATTTAATAGGCTAATTTTTAAAAATAAATCTTTTGCTGATTTTCCCATCTTCTTATAAAAAACTTATTTTCAAAATCAAAATTAAAAAAAAAATTGCAAAAAATCCACAAAATTTTGACTTTGACCAGCTATGGCTCAGTGAGTTTTTACTCAACCACCACAGGTTGTATGTCGTTAAAAGCGTATTTTAATTACGTTTAGAACGAGGTACGGTTCGCTGTTATCGCACATGTAACTTTAGCGAAAAATATTTTTGAATGAAGTGATAACCAAAAAACACAAAATTACCGTTATCTCAAAAGCCTAACCGTGCAAAAAATAAAACTAAATAGTTTTGAGCTCACGGGGCCCATGCCAATTTTCCCCTATACCCCGATTTCTTGGTATTTTTTGCTGTAAACTAGTGTTAATGTTATAGTGGTTTACATTTGCCAGATTTGGAAGTTCAATGAAAATATATATATAGGTTTCTTCACTTAATCTCTTATAACTTTGCCATTTTTCCACAGATTATAATCCGGAAAGTGCCAAAATGTTCACTAAGAAATAGGTTATTGACTCAAAATGTCAAACCAGGAGGATATTTAATATTTCTTAAAAAAAAATTACAAAATAGAAGATGAATTTCGAAAAAGACCTGAAAATTTTCATTAAAAAAAATTTTTGTTCGCCATAACTCCGTCACTTTAACGGCGATTTTAATTATTTTGGCTTTGCTGGAAAGGGTATTTCATCCTCTCAAAACAAAATTAAATAACGTAAAAATCGAGACGGTAATGGCGGAGATATTGACAGATGAGTAATCATACTTTTTTTTCTTAGCTTAAAAACAGAAATTTCAAAATATCTCGAAAACTGTTCTACTTTTGAACCATCTGATTACATATTTGGAATCAGCAGAAAATTCTACATAGGAATCATGTATCAAATGTCGAGGATATTTTTTTTGTCGGGTAGTGTTATTTTTACTTTTCTGATAACTTTTAAATATTTTATTTTTTTTAATTGTATGATTATTTTAATTGTTTGATTATTTTTAATTGTTTGATTATTTTAATTGCTTAATTGTTTTTTATTTCTTTCTTATTTTTAATTGTTTAATTATTTTTAATTGATTTATTATTTTTAATTGCTTAATTATTTTTAATTATTTGACTATTATTAATTGTATAATTGTTCCTAATTGTTGGATTGTTTTCTTATTGCTTGATTATTTTCAGTTATGTGATTATTTCTTTTTATTTGATTATTTTTAATTATTTTTTTCCGTACGAAACAACTGTATGCTATGGCGTATGCGTAACATTTTTTAGGCAAGAATAAAAATAATTAATCGATTAATTAATTAATCACGCAATGGCTTTGTTCAGAAACTCAGTTTGAAGCGCAACCTGCTTTTGTAGTACAAGCAGAGCGTTCATAAACGTAAATTTTGCATGAAGCCTCGCGCATCACAATCATCAAAAAAATAATTACTGCCTCTGTTGCGTTTCATGCTATGTTTCTGAACATACCCAATTAAAATTAAAAAAATCAGAATAAAAATGATCAAATAATTGTATTAATCTAGCAATTAAAAATAAAAAAAATTAAAAAATTAAAAATATTGAAAAAATCCAATAATTGTATTGATCATGCATTGTTTGATTATTTTTAATTGCTTGATTATTTTCACCTATGCGATTATTTATTTTTATGCATATAATTATTTTTAACTATTTTTTCGTACGAAACAACTGTACGCGTATGTGTAACATTTTTCAGGCAAGTATAAAAACTATTAATCGACTAATTAATCACGCAATTAAAAAATTAGAAGTAAATGAAAATAATCTAATAATTGTATTAGTGATACAAATTAAAAAAGTGGAAAAATAACTGAAAATAATCAAATAATTGTATTAATTGTGCGATTAATAAAGATCTAAAATAATTGAAAATAATCAAATAATTGTATTAACGTGCGATTTATATAAAATCTAAAATAATTGAAAATAATCAAATAACTGTATTAATTATGCAAAATTAAAAAAACATCAAAAATAATTGAAATATAATCAAGATATTAATCCTGCAATTCAACAAATTTAAAAATAATTGAAAATAATCATGAAATTAAATTCAATAAATCAATTAATAAATGTAATTTTTAAATTTAATTAACATTTTATCATTAAAAAGGTGAAAGTAATCGCATTTGATCGTTACAAAAAGAAAACATTCTTTAATTAAAAATCATTAACAATTTTAATCATTAAATAACAAGTTTTAATCCAATATAAAACCAACCTTACATATACATATGATTTGAATGCACTTTTCCACTATAAACTAATACAAAAAGTTAAAATTAAATAGTTAAAAAAAACAAATTAAATAACAATAAAAGTATAATAGTACATGCTTACTTATCCTTAATATACGCATTTGTATTCAGCTCACGCTCATAACCCTGCAGTAAATTTGTTTCACTGCTGAAAGATCAGTGATGATTCTTTGTTGAATATTCATCACTGTCATCATAACTCAGTATATTTTTATTTGTTCTTGTTTTTTTTTTCTGAGGAAAGCAAACCATTTATATGAAAAATTCATCAGTCTTTATATGAAAGTATTCACTGATGCCTCCTCGTCATAGGTGAATTGCATCAGTGATTCATTAAGGATTCATTGCGGATTTTTACTGCAGGGAAGCTCTACTTCATACAACATACACCACGAAAAGTCTTACCCATACGTATGCGTTCGCGTTGCCAACTTCGGGAAAAACTTTTTTATGCAAAGTCATTGCTCGGAGAACGTGTCTTGTAATGGAATTGCAATATTTAAGTGCAAAAGTACATGCATGCACAGAGCGTTTATAATGCATAAATATGTAAATGTCAACTATGAAGTATTTATTGAACATGTACATGAGTACGAGTGTGAAGAAACTGCAATTTCCTAGTTAGTTGCTTTGCTGCTGGAATTTTAGGTTTTACAACCAACAACACGCTTTATTAACGCTGCTAGGCGTCGCTGCCACGCAATGGCAACGCAACGGCGACACAAATGTGCGGTGCTCATAATACATACATGTACCGAGGGACATACTATATATTTACATATATATGTACATAAATATGTTTAGTTGCTCCTGCATGTTGCTCATATGTCAGTCACATTTCATTGCATTTCATTCATTTCCCTAAACACCATAGCGCACACGGTTGCATTTGTTTGCGCGCGCTATTTTCTAATAATAATAATAATAGTAACAATAATTGTCGCAAAATACAATAAATTTATGCAATTTAACGTACTTAATTTATTTACTCCATCATTGTCACACAAATGCGTTTGTCGCTTTTTGCTATTATTGGCGTGTTAAAAGTATGTATGTGCACAAAAACAACACTAACAAACAAAGCAACGTTTGTTGCTGCTTTGCTGAAATTCAGCGATTGTACTGATTGCATATATTATCTATATATATATAAAAATCAAGCCCATTTCTTTGTCGCCGGCTTTCGCCCAAACGCGTGGAGGGATTTTGACCAAATTTACACACCAGCTTAGTACCTTGCCCTAGATGGTTTATATGCATATTTTTTTCAAATCCGGAAGTCGGTTCCCGAGATATAGGTCAAAAGGTCAAAACGTGGATCCAGCTTTCCCCAGCATATTTTTGGACGATATTGGTATCAAATGAAAGGTATTGAGCAGAGAATTTACATAGAATAGTACTCATTGTGATTCCTGTGTCGGGTCTCCAGATATGGGTCAAAACGTGGACCCGAATGACCCTCGAATGTTTCTGAGCGATATTGGTATCAAATGAAAGGTATTGAGCAGATAATTTACATAGAATAGTACTCATTGTGATTCCTGGGTCGGGTCTCCAGATATGGGTCAAAACGTGGACCCGAATGACCCTCGAGTGTTTCTGAGCGATATTAGTATCAAATGAAAGGTGTTGAGCAGAGAATTTACATAGAATAGTACTCATTGTGATTCCTGGGTTGGGTCTCCAGATATGGGTCAAAACGTGACCCCGGAAAATTTCTCAGCGATATTGGTTTCAAATGAAGGGTGTTGAGCAGGGATTTTAGATAGAAATGAACTCATTACGATTCCTAGCTCGGATCCCAAGGTGTGGGTCAGCACCTGGACCCGGATAACACCGGGATATTTCTCAGGGATATTGGTACCAAATGAACGTGAACCCGGATTGCCCCGGTAAATTTCTCAACGATATTGGTGTCAACTGAAAGCAGGGCTTTTACATAGAGATGAACTCATTATGATTCCTAGGTCAGATCCCCAGATGTGGGTCAAAATTTTGATCCGGATGGCCCCGGATAATTTCTCAGCGATATTGTTATTTAATCACGGCGCATGGTGATTCCTAGGTGGGATCCAAAAATATGAATCAATATGTGGACCCGGATAACACCGGGATATATCTTAGGGATATTGGTACCAAATGAAAGGTGTTGAGCGGACTCTCATGTAGAGGCGTACCCATTACGATTTCTTGGTCAAGTCTCCAGATATCGTACCCATTATGGTTCCTAGGTCAAGTTCCCGGATGTGGATCAATAAGTGGACCCGGATGAGCCCGGGATGCTTCTAAGCAATACTGATATAAAATGAAATGTGTTGACCGGGTCTGCTATATAGAGATATTTTCATACTGATTCTTAGTCCTGATACCCAATTATAAGTAAAAGAGACGATGCGGACGCCACGGAATGTTTTTAAGCAAAGATGGTATGAAATGAGAAGTGGAATGCAGGGTATGTTATGCTAAACCCAGTTTCCTAGGGAAAGGGGTACAGTAATCAGACTGGGAAAGGAGAGGGAGAATATAATAAAAATGGAATGAAGAGGATGGGCAGAGAGACAGTAAGGCAGGGAATTATAGAAGGAATAAGAGGGAGGAATAGAAAGGAGAAAGAAAGAAAAGGAGAGGTAAGAGAGAGCGATAGAGAAAGAGAAGCGTAAATGTGACGGGAAAGGAAAAAGGAAACGGAAATGAAAGAAAAGATAAATGGAAATGGAAAGAGAAAGAGAAAGAGAAAAGTAGAGGGAAAGGGAGTTGGAGAGTAATACGAAGAAAAATGGGATAAGAACATGAAGAGGGCAAACTTTTGAAAATATTAATTTTTTCTTTCACTTTTTTTTAATTAACTGACTTTTGCTGAGCTCTGCAGCCCGAGGTAATTTCGGTTTCTAGATACTTCCAACATTTTTTAGTGTGCGTTTTCCCCTTCAAGTACCTATAATAGGAAGTGGGCCAAAGCAAAGCTTGGCTGGGTACAGCTAGTATTATATATAACTTGTTGTTGTTGTTGCTGTTGCAGTTCATTATAATTTATGCTACACAACGTGCGAATACAAAACTGCAATCGCACCGCTCCCATTTGCCCTAGTTTCAACTCACCTCAACACACTCACCACTCGCTCCCGGGCTTTTGGTGCCATCCTACAATACTTACTCCATAACCCTATGTGTTATCAACTTGAGGCATTGAATTGCATTGTGTGTGCGCTTAGACGCAATTGAATTGACATTTGATTTGCATTTGAAGTGCTGCTGTTGCCGGTTCACAGTGTTATAAGTATTGCGTAGCACAAAAGGATATTTGTCAACGGACGTCAAGATGTACATAAGGTTGTCAGGGAATACAAAGCGTTTGGTTTATTGCGATTTGGAAAATTGCGAATTCTATTGATTGTTGCAAGGGGCTAAAATATACTTCAGTATGCATGTAAATTTCCATTATAAAAGTAGTATTGTTAAGAGATAATTTGATGAAATTTGAATAGAGGAAGTTTTCTTTCACTGATTTTTCCTGTTTATAAAGTTTGTACGACCTAAAATCTGTTATTTAATGTTAAAAATTCTAATAATTAATTAAAGTTTGCTTTGTTATTGTAAATATTTAATGATTACATACGATTATTTTCACTTTTCTAATGAGTAAAATCTAAATAAATTCAAAAAGTACATTAATCGTTTAGATTATTTTCAATTAAATTTCGATTTTTTAATTGCATGGTTAATACAATTATTTTATTTTTTTGATTTTTTTAATTACATGATTAATTAATTAATTAATCGATTAATAAATTATAATTGCAGGATTATTTTCAATTATTGTCAGATTTTTTAATAACGTAATTAATTAAGCGATTAATTAATTTTAATTGCATGATTATTTGGATTATTTTCAATTATTTTTAATTTTGTTAATTATATGATTAATTAATCGATTTACCGATTTTAATTCCCATGATTATTTGCAATTATTTGAATATATTTTAATTGCATGATTAATTAAATAATCAACTAATTAATTTTAATTGCGAGAATAGTTTGATTATTTTGAATTATTTCTTTTAATTGCGTGATTAATAAAATTATTTGATTATTTGCAATTATTTCTGACTTTTCTGAATTGCATGATTAATTAATTAATCGATTAAATTATGACGTGCAGTTTTTTTCGTGTGGAAAAATAATTAAAAATAATAATATAAAAAGAAATAATCGTATAATTGAAAATAATCAAGCATTTAAAAATAATTAAGCAATTAAAAATAATCATACAATTTAAAAATTATTCTTCGATTCTATGTTTATTTCTGATTTTTTTAATAACTATTAATAAGATTATTTAAAAAAAAATTATTTAATTGTTTATTAGTTTCCAAAATAATCAAACAAATGAAAATTATTTAGTAATTAAAAATAATCATACAATTTAAAAATAAGTATTTGATTATATAATTTTTTGGATCATTTCCAATATCTCTTAATTATGATTATTTTTAAAAATTATAATTTTTTTGCAATTAAAAATAGTCATACAATTTAAAAATAATTATTTAATTATATGATTATTTTTTAGTTAGATTATTTTAGAAAAAATTGTATTTTAATTGATTATTAATTTCCTAAATAATCACACAATTAAAAATAATTTAGTAATTAAAAATAATCATATAATTTAAATATAATTATTTTATTTTTATTATTTTTAATGACTATTACTCATGATTATTTAAAAAAAAAATTAAATTTAATTGATTAATAATTGCCAGGTTAATGTAAGACAATTAAAATAATCATTAAAATTGAAATTGAAGAATCTGAAAAAAATAATCATTATTAATTTTAATGAGAATTTAACACATCCGGTAAGACCGTAACTCAGCTCCTGTCTTTTTGTTAATTACTTTCTTTAGTTTCTAAAAACAATTACAACAACTACAACATGAGCTGTCTCTAGAAAAATTCCAAAAGTTCTTTAAAGAATCCGCAACAATAAAAATTTTGAACAATTTAAAAGTAAGTCGTTTTCAAAACTCGAAGAGATTCAATACACTTTAGAAAATCTTTATCAAATTAGGAAAATTTTAAAAATATATTTTTTAAAGAAATCGTAGAAACTAAGTATGCAGTTTGGTAACCCCAAACACTTTTAGTATAACAAAGTGCAACTTCTAAAAATGCCCGTTTCCTCCACATGACATTTTACTCCATGTAAAATCTAAAATCCCGCAAGTCATACCAACAGACACTGAAAAATAGTCTGCACACATTTAGGTACCTAAAAGCGTAAATATGTGCACATGTGCTTTAGCAAACCATATATAGTACATTTTGTCACGATTGACCACAAATTAAATTACATTAAAGTGTGCCAAAGTAAGCATAAGACCTAAAGTCAACATACGGGCATAACATACGCCCATCCTTTAGATTGTGCAAAAGTGCGCCGGGCAGAGGAGTAACTCTGTGTAGGTACAAATGTGTTGCGAGCAAAGGAGGCACGTTGTGTTTGTTTATGTAGCATTACAACTAAAGTGAAAGCTTTCTATGAAAGAGTTGAGTAAGAAGGACAATGAGTAAGCAGCAGCACACACTTTACACACACACACACACACCCATTTCTCATACACCCACACGCATTGCCATGTCATGTCCTGTCGTCGGCGTTGCTCTGCTGCAACAACGTAACAGATTTGTTTGGGATTTGCGCTGTGAATTGAAAAGTACCCACATTTTTATAAAATCATCAGCGACATGCTGAAAAATCCCTTTTGATGGCATAGCAACACTGTACATGTTTGCTTTTTTGCTTTGTTAATTTTTTTTTTCTCTCTTCCTTTTTTTGCTTTTTTGTGCTTTTCTGCTTTTTTGTGCTTGCTACTGTTGACACCCTTTTGGCCGGGCTTGGTGGCAGGCTTATTGTGTGTGTAGGCTGAGGCATGTGAAATAATTAGTGTGTCACGCCTTGCTTACTCTTTTAATGTAGTTTATGTATACAAATCATTATGGTTGCCTTAAAAATGTTACGCTAAATGTTACGTTAAATATTTACCTTAATTTTTTAATGGGCCTTTCTCTGCTATTGTTTGGGTATTTTCTGTGTTTGGAATTTTAGCATAACAATAGGCTTTGCTGTTGGCTTAATTAGGAGCGCTTTCTTTTTTAAATAATCGCAAACGCTTAAATATATATATATATGTCTGTATATAAATCACTAAGTAAAAGCCCATAAAGCGCTTTTTTATTATTCAGTTTTATTTAATATAAATCTGTGTACACATTTTTAATTGCATTACGTATTTCCAGCGCTGCCAACCTCACTCAATTTCTTTGTTGTCCATTTTGTTGTGCGCCATTTTTCATTTCATGTAAATTTTCAAAATCCATTTGAGTGGCAGTTGATAAAGCGCTTTTTTTACAGAAAAATTTAAAATACTTATTTATTTATTTGCTTAAAATTTAAGCGCTATTATTTTTCAACCAGTTTTTTCTGTAAACAATATGATGAACTGCGCTGAAGAGGCCTTGAAGTGCCAGCAGCCCATCATCACACAGCGCCTCCTCTCCCTCTCTCCTTTTGCTCACCCAAAATGGCACCGCGAGCACAATACCTAGTAAATGGAATACTAAAAATTCTTTAAATATAGTTTTTGTGCTTCACAAAAGCTGTCATTCTCTGCTCTTCTCTATCCTGCCCTGCCTGCCGGCCGGTTGTGACCTGCCAGCTGCATACAAATGAACTCTCAAATATCACCGCTCACTTGCACTGTGTAGCTAGAGCACAGCGCATGCAAAAAAGCATTTTTTTACAATTCAATCCAGCTCAGCGCGTCATAATTATAGCATAACTGCAGGCAATTCAGTGTAAAGTTGCACAAATAGTGTCAGCTAAAGGACAAAAATAACAAACAACAGTAAAACAAAAAGCCAGAAATGTGCTAAAGTGTATGGGAGTTCACTGTACTAACTGTTAGAAGAAGAAGAGAATGACTTATAGCAAAGAAAAATGGTTGTACAGTTATGTGTATGTCTCTCACCGCTAGATGGCTCTAGTATCGCTTGACATTTGAGCTTAATTCTGATGAATCAAAAATGTATTTTTCGCTCAAGTAAAAAGCAACAACAAGCGTTAAAAGATCAACAACAAGAATGACAATAATGTAATTCAGAGAGACCAAACGCCTCCTATATCTGAGGAAGAATTGGAGCCTCCGAAAGAAACCCGCGTTATCCTTGCGCAACTAAGCTCGGTTTTCTGCAGTCGGCTGAATTCGTGTAGGGCCAGAATAGACCGACTTTCATCAGCATCATCATCATCATCTGAAACCTCCGCATTTTCATTTTCATTATCATAATCATCATCGCAATTATTAACATCATCATCTTAACCCACCGAATTTTCATAATCGTTAACATTATCATAATTATTGATATCATTATCATCACAACCATCATCATCAACAACAAAATCATCATCATTTGCATCATGATTATCATCACCATCTTCGACGTCATCAGCAACGGGATCATCTTTGTCATTATTATCATCATAATCATCATCATCGACCTTAAAATCACTCCAACCATCATCATCAACATCATCATCTTCATTATGATTATCATCACCCTCTTATCTATGCAAAAGTTTTAACACATACTCTACCTACTTTGACATCTCTGACTCTCTATCCATTATAAGGAAACCTCTTCTTTCAATTCTTAACAAATAACAATTTGTCTACTAGATATAGTTTCCTTCTACTAATTTAGGATAATATGTATTTTATTGTTAACTAAGTAATTGCTTCTAAGTGTATATATAAACTTATGTATGTGTAATCAGCTGATGAATTTCTATTCTGTGGTGACAGGTAACAAGGTCAACGGAAATAATGCAAGGCAATGGAAAACGCAATAAGGTCAACGAAAATTTGGAAATAAAATAATTGACCTTATTTCCCAATCCAAATGGAAATAATGTCAACTATGCTTAAAACTTGTTCATTCATGAAAATATTTCCTGAGTTCTTCTGCAAACCCGTTATGAGTACCGTTTGTTAATGAATGAAAATACAATTTTACTCGCTCTTATGTTACTACAAATTAGTTGATAAGTGAATTTAGTGAAGTGTGGTCGTCGAAAAAGAGTTGCCAACACAGCAAAAATATTTCAATAAATTATATAATAATGTAAAGTATGTTAAATATCTAGTTATACAAAAATTTAAATAAAAATGTATATAAAAACTATGTCTACTTGCCTTATCCTGCGGCATGGCAAAAAAGTAGGAAAATGAAAATTTGGAATTAAAAATCGCGCGATTTTTATACTCAGCTGTACTAGTACACAGAGTATTATAGTTTTGATTTCCTAACGGTGGATTGTAACAGAATGAAATAATCGAGATAGATATAGACTTATATATATAAAAATGATCAGGGTGAAAAGAGAAATCGATTGAGCCATGTCCGTCCGTCTGTCCGTCCGTCCGTCTGTGAGCACGATAACTCGCGCAAAAATTGAAATATTTTGATGAAATTTGGAATGCAAGTTGGTATCAAGACGAGAACGGATGGTATTGAAAATGGGCGAAATCGGACCATGACCACGCCCACCTCCCCTATATACTAAAAATCCGAAATTTTGTATCTCAGTAACTAATAGAGCTGGAGTGATGAAATTTTACCCACGTATTGAGCTCAGGCCCTTATGAAGAAATATGGTGAAATTTTGGAAAATGGGCGGTACCACGCCCACTTATTAAGGGGCAAACATTGAAAGTTTTATGAGTCATAACTCAGAAACCGTTGAAGACATATCGATGAAATTTGGTAGGCGTGATATACTTACTTAGGCAAATGTTTGGACGAAAAATTGCCAAAATCGTTTGACGACCACGCCCACTTTTATATATGGGTATCATAAAGTGGCCTAATAAAAACATTTTAAGCGATATCTCTGTCAAATATAAAGATATATCATTGAAATTTTATGGCAGGAGTCCAACTATGGACATAAAACAAAAAACACAAAAATTTTGGAAAATGGGCGTGGCACCGCCTCCTTTTAGAAGCAGGAATATACGAGATTTCTTAGCCCATAACTCGACAAATAATTGAGATATTATGACGAAACTTGGTGTGTACACTTTTATCACTTGTGGTAATAGACACGCAAAAATTTATTGAAATCGATTTATGACCACGCCTACTTTTTAACAAAGATATTTCTGAAACACCCTTTGGGAATTTTTAACGTGAAATCTTTGTAACTAGAACTCGTAAAGGAATGAAATTTTGCACAAATAATATTCATATACTTAGTTGGATAACTGATAAAAACTTTGGAAAATGGGCGTGGCTACGCCCACTTTATGCAGCACTCACTTTATATAAAGTACAACGTGTTTCCATTAAACGCAAACAAACAATAAAAGCATACAGCTGAGTATCTAATGTTCGATTCCACTCGAACTTAGGCTTCCTTACTTGTTTATTCTAAATTTTCGCCTGCGGCGCATTTCTTTTCTCATAAAAAGCAGTCTAGGAAAATGAAAATTTGGAATTAAAAATCGCGCGATTTTTTATTCCAAATTTTCGCCTGCGGCGCTTTTCTTTTCTCATAAAAAGCAGTTTAGGAAAATGAAAATTTGGAATTAAAAATCGCGCAATTTTTTATTCCAAATTTTCGCCTGCGGCGCTTTTCTTTTCTCATAAAAAGCAGTTTAGAAAAATGAAAATTTGGAATTAAAAATCGCGCGATTTTTTATTCCAAATTTTCGTCTGCGGCGCTTAACTTTTCTAATAACAGCAGCGACGCGAACCGACACGGACCTATGCGAAGCTAAATGCTCGAAAACGCAATAAAGTCAATTGACCTTATTTCCCAACCGGGTGGGAAATAAGGTCAATTGACCTTATTTCCATTGACCTTGTTACCTGTCACCTATTCTGTAGCTGAGCAGCATAAGAACTCGACGTTTAACAAACTCCAGCCACTCAACACCTTGGCAAAATTAAAAAAAATATATATCCGTGCGTCATGCGGATTGCGCCCCTCGCGGCGGTCGGGCGGGATATGGAGGGTAAACCGTTGGGAATTATTATGTATTATTATTATTCATCATCAGCAACAAGATCATCATTATCATTATTACATACCACCATAATCATGATCATCATCTTAATCCTACGCATAATCATAACCATCATCATTATCATCATCATTACCATCATTATCATCTTCATTATTATCATCATCATTATCATCATAAGCATCATCATCGACTACAAAACCATCACAATCATCAACAACAAAATCGTCACCATATTCATCATGCTTATCATCATTATTGTCTCCGTCATCATCAGCAACAAGTTCATCATTGTCATTATTAACATCATAATCATCATAGTGATCAAAATCATGGTCATCACCATCATCCTCACAATCATCATCATCGTCAACAACAAAAGCATCATCTTCATATGATTATCATCACGATCATCATCGTCATCCTAATCATGATTATCATCACTTTCTTCTGCGTCATCAGCAACATTATTATCTTCATCACCATCATCCCTACAATCATAA
Source organism: Urophora cardui (assembly GCA_960531455.1). NCBI lineage: Eukaryota > Metazoa > Arthropoda > Insecta > Diptera > Tephritidae > Urophora > Urophora cardui. The sequence goes on from OY482672.1 coordinate 146,107,330, forward strand.
TCATCAACAACAACAACAACAAATAGCCTCTGATCCTCATCATTTTTTTTTTGTTTTCATACAACACTCGTCTTCCTTAAACAGCTTCCATCATTGTCATCCAACCTTATTCCACTTTCACCCACCCCCTTTCAACGCTAAACTTTTTCCTTTTGATCAGCGCCATTTACAGATTTTCTGCAATTGTCCTTGTATTACTTTTCTTTCTTCCCTCCTTTGCTTGTTGTGCTAAATGTATATCCCTAACAAGCATTAAATATTTAAAATTCTATTAAAACGCCCCACAGCATTAGAAACTAATTAAAACTTTTGCAATCTTACAACGACGACGTTGGTCGCCCACAACCAAGTCGGTATATAAGTTTTGCAGTTCTAGTTTACTTTGCCTTTTTTTTTTTATCTATTTTTAAACGCGTTTCGCCAACTTTTTATTTTACATTTATTTCTATTTTTATTGTACTTTTGTTGTGATATTTATGATGATTTCGCAATTGCCCAAGACGACGACGACGACGACTTTGATGACGTTGTGATATGTCCTAGTTTTTTTTTTGGGGGGGGGGGGGGGGCAACAACGAAAAATATTCATAGTGTAATTAGTGTAAGTAGCAAAAGTTGTCCTTCACGTTTTCCGTTGTTTGCGACTGTATGCATTTGTATGAGAATTGCTAAAAAGGAATTGTGCTTAGTTGCAGAATCGGACCACAGCAAATACTTAAATGTGGAAAATAATGCTAAAGCATAAAATATTTATGTACAGCTGTGTTCAAAATAATAATAGTGCTATGAAATCAATGTGGAACTTTCTCATAAAAAGTTTATTATAACTTCTTTTTGGTTAAAATTGGGTACAAAAATAGCATAGACATTCATTTCACGTGTCACAAGAGTTTTACGGTGGTAAGTTGCAAGATAACCGATTTAGAAAGACAAAGGTAAAACAACATAAAAATTCCTTGTTCAAAAAAATAATAGTATTTTTATTCTAATTTAGATAAATATTTAAAAAAAGATAAAATCAAAAAATTTAGAATATACAAAATAAAGTAGTGTTTAACATTAGTTCGTGGAACCATCATTGTCTAAAAACACCTTACAGGGACGCGGCATAAAATCGACTAATCCTTCACAGCGTTTCTTGGGTATTTTTTCTCAACAATTCTTTCCTACTTCCCAAAGTTCACGATTATTTGTTGGTTTCCCATTTCTTTATGTCGCCCCACAAGTTTTCTATAGTATTGAGTTCGGTTGATTGTGCAGGACAGGACATTACCTCAATTCCTTTGGCACGAAAGAACTCCTTGCCTAGCCGACTCTTATGTTTTGGGTCATTATCCTGATGGAAGGTTCATTCCAGAGAAATTTTGTATTCCGAATAAGGTAGCATAGTATTCTGCAAAATACCCACATAGGCACGTTGATCCAGGGTGGTGTCAATACGATCTATGGGCCCAAGACCATAAAAAACAAAACATGCTCAAAGTGATATTTTCAACCCACCATGTTTAACCTTTTTGGTTGCGTATCTAGGCTTGTATTCAGTATTAGGTGGACGATGGACATACTGTTGAGGACATGTGCCCCGAAAGAGGACGGACGAAAGCAAGAAATCAGCTAAATGTTGTGGGTCGAAAATATTAGTTTGAGTGTGTTTTACTTTTTATGGTGTTGGGCCCAAAGATCGTATTGACACCACCATGGGTCAACGTGCCTGCGTGGGTATTTTGGAGAACACTATGCTGCCTTATGCGGAATACAAAATTTCTCTGGAATGAACCTTCCATCAGGATAATGACCCAATACATACGAGTTGGCTAGGCAAGGAGTTCAAAGGAATTGAGGTAATGGTCCTGTCCTGCACAATCAACCGAACTCAATGCTATAGAAAACTTGTGGGGCGACATAAAGAAATGGGAAACCAGCCAATAATTGTGAACTTTGGGAAGTAGGAAAGAATTGTTGAGAAAAAATACCCAAGAAACGCTGTGAAGGATTAGTCGATTTTATGCCGCGTCGCTGTGAGGTGTTTTTAGACAATGATGGTTCCACGAACTAATGTTAAACAATACTTTATTTTGTATATTCTAAATTTTTTGATTTTACCTTATTTTAAATACTAGCCGGACCCGTGCGCATCTTGCGCAAAAAATAACAAAACATACGTGGCGCCAGTCGGTATGGTTTGTGCTGTCACGCCCATTTTAAAAAACTTATTATTTATTTGGTTTGGTGGACCTTATGGAACTTTCAATGAATTACCTAGATATATGTTTGACAAAGATATCGCATAAAATGTTTTTATTATTCCTATATAGGTATGTGCAATATATTTTTATATATTTTATATATATTTTTATGTGCGTATGTGGTTCTTGCCGACTTGGGTATTTTTTTTCCACACGTTTGCCTTGGCTTAATCGATTTATCTGCTACAATTCCTGAGTTTTGACTTATAAATCTTTGAAAATTTTCTCCTCTTGGCCCATTTTTCAAAATTTCAGCACGTTTCCTCATAGCTGCATAACGTAATTTCATCACTCGGGCTTTATTAGTGATTGAATTATCATGTTTTACGTGCTTTTCGAAATACACACATATGCCTTATTTTCAACCCCAATTTTCTCTGTTCCCATTAGAATCTATGTACCAAATTTCATTAAAATATTTCTATTTTTGCGCAAGTTAGAGTGTGTACGGCCGGACGGACGGACATGGTTCAATCATTTTTTTCATCCTGATCGTTTTGATATACTCTTATATATTAAGGTGGAGTGAAAATTTTTTTTTGGAAATTCAATTTGTTCCAAAGCCAGAACGGCACCTTTCTAGCCCAGTAATAAGCCTTTAAAATTTTATTGACCTACTCGCATGTTTAGAGGTGCCCTCAGCCCCACAAAGTTGAAAAAATAGCACGATCTGGTACAAATGTAAAATTTCTACAATTATGAAATAAAAAAAACCAAGTATGAGGATTGATAAACAGGCTAAGTTGAGTATAAAAGTGACTTTTTTTTTTTGAAAACAACAACAACCAAAGTTATTAAAGGTCAAAGTTTATATTATGCATTTTTTAAATTGCAATTACTTAAAAACTACTGAACCGATTTCAAATATTTTTATACCATTCCAGAGGTATTTTGAATCCCTTTAGTTTGATATACATTTTATGTGGGTTCCATAAAACTACCCGCTGCGGGGGTAAACCCCCCTTTTACCCCCCTTACTTTTCATATAAAGTACCACGCCCAATAAAACACCGTGTCGCATGCATAGCTAATTAATACCTTTAAAACGATGCCTTACTTATTAATTTTGGTAAATTATGTGAGCAGAAAAAGGGATATTTATAAAACACCAATTAGAAATAATATATATGATTTATCTAAATTAGAATAAAAATACTATTATTTTTTTGAACAAGGAATTTTTGAGTTGTTTTACCTTTGCCTTTCTAAATCGTTTATCTTGCAACTTAACACCGTAAAACTCTTCTGACACGTGAAATGAATGTCTATGCTACTTTTGTACCCAATTTTAACCAAAAATAAGTTAAAATAAACTTTTTATGAGAAAGTTGCCCATTGATTTCATAGCACTATTATTATTTTGAACACAACTGTATGTATGTCAGAAATTAGTTTTTAGTGGCAATTACAGTTTTGAACTTGGTTGGTTGCAGGCTAAACATTCTAAATTTGTCAAGTTAATCCGGCGCGTAATCTGATGTGCATTTTTCAACGCGGATTTTGAGCAATTTAAAACTTGCGCTTTGTTTGGGGTTGCTACAAAAGTGCCTAACAAAAATGATTTAAAAGCAAGATAAATAGCTGAGAAATTATATTTTCATTTTCTCTTTTCTATTCAATACCCGTCCGGCGGAGAACATTATTTGCGCAATATGCATTGATAAAGCATTAGTATACACTCAAAAAAAACTTCTCTCGATCAAATACATATTTTTCCTTATTTTGCTTTTGTTTGCATAAATTTTCTCAAAAATGTCGAAAAACACCCAAAAACATTCAAACAAATTCGTTGCCATGAAGATTTGTATGGGAATTGAACTTATCAAAATTAAATAAATCAAATTTTCAAAATAAGGGCAAGTTGAGAATGGAATGGTGCTTAAGAAATTTTTTCTTATTTTCATGTAGGAATTTCTTTAAAATAAGTATTTTTTTGCTCAGTGTAGTAGAAGCAATTTTGTGTAATGTTACGCATACGTCATGTAGTCCCTGTGGCATAAAATACGCCGCTTTCGCTGTAACACCATAAATTGTCCTTATCGCCAAACATTTGCTTCTCATTGCCCAATTTCTATTGAAATTTACTATACCGAAAGTCAAATTTACAATCAAAGGCCAAATATTTGCGCTAACTGATAAGGAGATACCGTCCAAAGCAAAGCATTTCGTCACACCGCAGGCCAGAGCAATGCAATGTCTGCTTTGAAGCACCTAATTAAATTAAATGTTTTCAAGAGGTTAGTGATGCTACAATTTGACTATGAATAATGCTAATGCAACCTTTTAAATTGCTGAATTTTAAAGCGAAATGATTAAATTATGTTAAATTCGCAAAAAAAAAAAAAACAAAAATGGCGACAACGCGCATTCCTTGGCGAATCTCAATAACAAACAGCTTGCCATGCTTGCCGCACATTTTAGTGCATTTTGCAATGAAATTCTTGTAAAATGCAAATATTTATATATTTTTTTTATTATTTTATTTCATGCTACTTTGTTTTTGTGTAGTTTTTGCAACGTACAACGCACTAGCCGTCTGTATGTAAACATGTTCTCTGTGCGCTTGTTGAACTATAAAACTTTTTGATTGCGTATACTTACCATTTTGTATTGTTTTTGTTCTGCTTGGTTGTTGTGCTGCGCATTGTTTCCCGCTTGCTTAGAAAACATGCCAGAGATTTTCGAAAACTTTACTTACTTACATACTCGTATTACCTATGTATGTACATAGTTTTGTATTTTCCGTTTTTTTTTTGGTACATTTATTTTGTTGTTTAGCAGTGCACTACAGTTTTCAATAGCAGTAGAAGCGACCAAAAAATGTCGTCGAAAAGCTTTCCATTTTTTGTCAAAATAAAAGATAATTTTTTGCATGCAAATTTACTTGCTTTCATATACATACTTTTGGCGAGTCTTGACTGTAAATCAGGGATCGTTACGGTTATGACTTTTATCGAAATTTGCAATATTTACTCATTCAATTGTAGAAATTTGCCCGTATTGCTAAATTCGTCGTGTCACCAATTAAGGGCACGTCCAACAGCCCCACTAATTCACCTTCAATTAATCTACTTTTTCGAACTGCGGCTCCACCAATATACAGAACATCCAACAATAATTCACCGCATTCAACGGTTGTGCCGTGTTCACAGGTTCCTCCGTTTTATAATACATCCACCAGTTGCGATAGTTGTTGTAAACTTCCACCAATAGCAGTATTTCACCGTTTTCATTGATTTTTTGCATTCAACGATTCCACCAATTATGATAACCTCCACCAATTGCTATAATTCACCGGTTTAATCGATTTTGTTGCATTCACCGGTTCCACCAATTATGAGCACTTCCACCAATTGCTATAATTCACCTGTTTAATAGATTTCGTTGCATTCATCGGTACCACCAATCATAAGATCTTCCATAAATTGCAATAATTCGCCAGTTTTATCGTTTTTGTTTCATTCACCGGTTCCATCAATTATGAGCTCTTCCACCAATTGCGATAGTTCACCTGTTTAATCGATTTTGTTGAATTCGCCGGTACCACCAATCATGAGCTCTTCCACCAATTGCGATAGTTCACCGGTTTAATCAATTTTGTTGCCTTAATCGGTTCCGCCAATTATGAGCACTTCCACCGATTGCGATAATTCATCAGTTTCATCGTTTTTGTTGCATTCACTGATTCCACCAATTATGATAACCTCCATCAATTGCGATAATTCACCAATTTAATCGATTTTGTTGTATTCACCGGTTCCATCAATTATGAGCTCTTCCACCAATTGCGATAGTTCACCGGTTTAATCAATTTTGTTGCCTTAATCGGTTCCGCCAATTATGAGCACTTCCACCGATTGCGATAATTCATCAGTTTCATCGTTTTTGTTGCATTCACTGATTCCACCAATTATGATAACCTCCATCAATTGCGATAATTCACCAATTTAATCGATTTTGTTGTATTCACCGGTTCCATCAATTATGAGATCTTACACCAATTGCGGTAATTCACCGGTTTAATCGATTTGGTTCCACCAAATATGAACACTTCCACCAATTTCACCATTTTTTTATTTTATTGTTTTTTTTTTTTAGTAAACCAGTTTGCGTTCGTATTCGGTATTCGTATTAACATTCGATGTTCGGTATTAACATTCGATATTCGGTAGTAATATTCGATATTCGGTATTAATATTTTTTATTCGATATTAATATTCGTTATTCGGTATTAATATTCTTTATTCGATATTAATATTCGGTATTAATTTTCGTTATTCGGTATTAGTATTCTTATTTCGGTATTAGTATTCCTTATTCGGTATTAATTTTCGTTATTCGGTATTAATATTCGTTATTCAGTTTTAATATTCGGTATTTGATAATAATATTCGGTTTTCAGTATTTATATTCGGTATTAAAATTTTATATTCGGATTTCGTATTTGGTATTAATATTCGGTTTTCAGTGTTAATATTCAATATTCGGTATTAAAATTTGATATTCGTATTCGGTATTCGGTATTAATTTTCGTTATTCGGTATTAATATTTGGTATTCGCCTACTGTTTAATACTTATATGTAGCATTTAAAGAACCTTAAATATTATTGCGCAATTTCCAGCTAACAAATGGCAAACTGTTCGCTCCTTGACTCTTGCTGAGTCTTTTGTTCAGTACAAAGAGCACAATTTCTATTACTTTTTGATACTTTACAACCTCTAGTATCTACGATCAAACTCATCACAATCTAAATGTCAGCCAGTCAAGCATTTAAACGCCACGAATTTAGAAAATAATAATGTGCAACACATAAAACGTCTAATTTTTTGCTTAGGTACTTATATACATATAAATATTTCGTTGCATTGCTTCTTCCTCCCTCTCAAATTTGCGGCGGCAAGAAATACCCTTAGATTCATACACTTATCTACTTAATATCTGCCTGTGCACGAATAACACAATCTCTTAAGTAAATGTGCAATTGAGTGTGAAAAGTGAAAATGTAAACATTGCCACTTCTAACGTCTTGTTGCCGCTTCCCACATCACAAGCAATAAAAACCAATATTAACTTGGTAATTTAGACAGTTAAATAGGGAAATTTTCAACGCCCAGTTGACGGCGCGGTTGCACATTAAGTACACACAAATGAAGTTAGCGGTAAGGAAAGCAAAAGGGGGAAGGCAGCAGGAGAAAATCTTTGGTTTCGATGGCGTATAGGAATTCCTTGGTGTTGCTTAATATAGACTTGGGTGGCATTTAGGAGTACATATGTAAGTGAATTCCCTTGACTTCGGTTGCGGTGTACTTCAATGAATGCCGAAGGTTATTTTTGTACTTAATGTATTAAGTATGACTACCAAAGGAATGTATGTATGTATGTATGGACTTGTAAGCATATTTAGCATACATATGTACATTAGAGTGCGTTTAAAATTCAAATTAACGATATTTTACTGTCTCGCCCCGTAAATTTGTAGTAACATGGCCAAAGATATCACACATAAATTTTGGTACCGATTGGGGGCGGTTAAGGCGTGGCGCATTGAGCTCAAAATTCAGAAAACTCTATGAAGGGTGAAAAAATCAAAATAATTTTTATAATTATATTATACACAAAATTAATACTTCTATACCCAAGGATAACAAATATAAATTTTGGTTCCGATTGATGACGGTTTAGTGGTGTTTTAAGGGGGTCAATGTTCAGATTGCCATAGAAGACTTACATTTTTGGTGTCGCATATGGTAATCTGAACTTTGACCCCCTTGAAACACCAGTAAACCGTCATCAATCGGGACCAAAATTTATATTTGTTATCATTGGGTATAGAAGTATTAATTTTGGGTATTTGATAATTAAAAAAAATATTTTGATTTTTTGACCCTTCATAGACTTTTCTGAACTTTGATCTCAATGCGCCACGCCTTAACCGCCTCCAAGCGGGACCAAAATTTAGGTGTGATATCTTTGACCATGTTACTACAGATTGAGTAACAGTCTTTTTATGAACTTTTAAATTTTTCATACAAATTAAACGCACCCTAATGCACATATGTATGTATTTATCAGTGGCTGTGTATGCCTTTCCCGCAGGCAAAACAAGCGCTCTCTAACTTTTGGCATATTGCGTAAGTAAATATATACCCTGATTTTCGTCAGTAAATATACACCCTGGCAGCCCTCGTTACCCACTTCTCAGCAAAATTCTCACACATCTAAAAGTATGCAATAAAAAACCGCTATCTATGTTATTAACAGAGTGAGAGAGAGCGAGAGAGTTAAAATATAATAATAATAATACAATGGCGCTATTATAACTCTGACGAGTTTTATGGCCAAGCTTCTCTCCCAATTCGAGGTGTGCTCCTTTTTGTTTTTCCTACTAATTGGGTGGACCTACAGTTTTATGCCGGCTCCGAACGGCGAATGCATTTTTTGTGAGAAGCTTTTTCATGGTAGAAATACACTCGGAGGGTATGCCGCCCACTGCCGAGAGCTGACCGCTGCTCTTAAAAAACCCAATAATTGGATTTTTACTAATTAGTAAAATTTTTTGGTGTTTGCTCAGACTATGGTTTGAACCCGAGACCTCTGGCATAGCAGGCGAGCACTCTACGCACTGCACCACAGCGGCCACATTGGTAAAATCCGCACTGCTCCATTCATAATTACCAGACACTTTACTGTGTTTGTTAGTGTGTATTACCCGTATGAAACCGGCGGCTTTACCCACCGATAGCGGGCAGGGTAATTTCAGGCTATGAGGATACATACATAAATACATACATTCATATTTCAATGCCCCGCTTATCAAGTTTGTATTTTTCTCCTAATTTTCCCGTTCCCATGGCATTTAGCCATTCTCCTGCATTCCATTACTTGGGCGCCAACAATTCTGCCAAAAATTAGCTACTCAGCATTTTCTGTTCTTTTTTTTGTTGCTTTTTTGTGTTTTTGTAATGCTTGCTTTAAATCACATTTGTTTGATTAAAAATCATGCGTCACATTTTCGTTAGAATTTCTGAATTTCTATTACATGGTTGCGCCTTATCATCTTATAAATTTCGTGACTTGGAAATTTAATTTAAAATTACTTACATATTTTTTCCTACAAATGTTTGTTTAGCACTTCCAGGAATGTGGCTGCTGAAAGCACGGTTAACTAAGGGCGGAGTTGTTCTACATAAATGTATTAAAAAAAGCAAAAAAAAAACAAGTAAGGAAGCCTAAGTTCGAGTGGAATCGAACATTAGATACTCAGCTGTATGCTTTCATTGTTTGTTTGCGTTTGATGGAAACACGGTGTAGGTACTTTATATAAATCGAGTGCTGCATAAAGTGGGCGTAGCCACGCCCATTTTCTAAATTTTTATCAGTCATCCAACTAAGCTTATGAATATTATTCTTTGTGCAAAATTTCATCCCTTTATGAGTTACAAAGATGTCACGTTACAAATTCCCAAAGGGTGTTCCAGAAGTATCTTTGTTAAAAAGTAGGCGTGGTCATAAACCGATTTCAATAAATTTTTGCGTGTCCATTAACACAAGTTATAAAAGTGTATAAACCAAGTTTCGTCATAATATCTCAATTATTTGTCGAGTTATGAGCTCCGAAATCTCGTTGATTCCTTTGTCTGAAAAGAGGCGGTGCCACGCCCATTTTCCGAAATTTTTCTATTTTTTGTTTCCCATCTATTGTAGAACTCATGCCACAAAATTTCAATGAATTATCTTTATATTTGACAAAGATATCGCTTAAAATGTTTTTATTAGGGCACTTTATGATACCCATATATATAAGTGGGCGTGGTCGTCAACCCATTTCGCTAAAATTTTGAACATGTATTACTACAAGTAGTGAAAGTGTATACACCAAGTTTCGTCATAATATATCGATTATTTGTCGAGTTATGGGCTCAGAAATCTCGTATATTCCTGATTCTAAGAGGAGGCGGTGCCACGCCCATTTTCCAAAATTTTTGTATTTTTCGTTTTATGTCCACAGTTGGACACCTTCCATAAAATTTCAATGATATATCTTTATATTTGACAGAGATATCGCTTAAAATGTTTTTATTAGGTCACTTTATAAGACCCATATATAAAAGTGGGCGTGGTCGTCAACCGATTTTGGCAATTTTTCGTCAAAACATTTGCCTAAGTAAGTATATCACGCCTACCAAAATTCATCGATATATCTTCAACGGTTTCTGAGTTATGACTCATAAAACTTTCAATGTTTGCCCCTTAATAAGTGGGCGTGGCACCGCCCATTTTTCAAAATTTCATCATATTTCTTCATAAGGGCCTGAGCTCAATACGTGTGTGAAATTTTATCACTCTAGCTCTATTAGTGACTGAGATACAAAATTTCCGATTTTTACTATATAGGGGAGGTGGGCGTGGTCATGGTCCGATTTCGCCCATTTTCAATACCATCCGTTCCTGTCTTGATACCAACTTACATTTCAAATTTCATCAAAATATCTCAATTTTTGCGCGAGATATCGTGCGTACAGACGGACAGACGGACAGACGGACGGACATGGCTCAATCGATTTCTCTTTTCACCCTGATCATTTTGATATATATAAGTCTATATCTATCTCGATTATTTCATTCTGTTACAATCCACCGTTAGGAAATCAAAACTATAATACTCTGTGTACTAGTACAGCTGAGTATAAAAAACAAAAATAGGCGCGTGTTGGGGGCAATGTTGAAACTTCAGCTTATTACTTTTTTCTCAGAATCACAATCATCCTTAAAGATGCGCAGCACACGTGCCTGGTATATTTATATGTATGTTATAATTCCATATACGAATTTCTCTTTACTCAAGTATCAATACCTGCGGATATGTCTCCATGGCAATATAGTACAAGTTGTGATGGTATTTCGCAATAGGCTCCTTTTTTAACATTCGTGCCAAGAAATGTGTGCTCATGATGTCTTCAAGCTCTCGTTTCTCAAATAGTACTTTACGGCATTTCCCTACTTCCTTTTTTCTACATAAAATTTATTCGAGGAGTGTCATATAAATGTATCGATATATACTCGCTGAGAAGTTGTCTGCAAGATGTATTGGCAGGCGAACTGAAGATCTTCGACTTGCTTTAAATGATCCTTCCACATCTTTATTTATGTATTTAAATTTTCGGCGCAAGCTGCGGGCCTTTCTCTTCGTCTTATATTATTTATGTACATAAAGTTCTTAAACATAAGGTCGCTAGAGGGTTAAAATGTTCGCCATAAAATTTCAGTTGAGGTCTCCTCAGAAAAAATCTTTGCAGAATTAACCAAAAAGACCAAAGGAAGCGAAAATCATATATTCCTGAGAATGCTAAAAACATGTTTTATTTCGGAATCTACTGAAGCGATCGAAATACTTCCTTTGCAAGAGATAAATGATTTTTGATGATGTTTAACATGTAGTTAAAAAATATACATTAAGGTGGTATAAACTAAGTACTGGGTGAAAGTGACCCCAATGGCGCGTTATAGAGTTAATACGATTGTATACAAGTAACCGTCCGCTCAAGCCAAAGACATTGGTGTATCAAATTTAGAGGTCGCACCATAAATACTAAAAATATGAAAAAATGTGTTTAGCGACATCTAGCGTCGTCCAAAAAAAAAATAAAAAAAAATTTCCGGAAATGTTTTCCGAAAAGACATCATATGGGGGCGTACGTTGCACTGTTTTTGGTATGTATATGTCTACATATATTTCTGCGATAAATTTACTTCTCCCTATCCCCATCCCTATCTCTATCCTCATCCCTATCCCAATCCCTATCCCTGTCCATATTCCTATCGGACCATCCGTGCTCATGTCCTGGCGACTTAGACCAACAATGAAAATAACTATAATAAAACCTTGATTAGGACCTCTCAATACCAATATTACTTAAAGAAAGTTCAGGGTAATCAGGGTCCCTGTTTTGACCTATATCCCAATATGCAACCGGCTCAGTTTTCGCTATAAAAATATCTCTAAGTTGAAACGAATCACATATCACTTTGGCTCAGTTTGCCTGCAAGTAGCAAACGAATCAAGCGCTAGCTAGGTGGACCGCAAACTATCTGAGTGGTCGGCAGGCATCGGTAGTCTTCAGAAACCAGGTCTCCAAACCTAGGAGAATAAAGCAGGGAGTCCCGCAAGGCGGTGTACTATCCCCACTGCTCTTTAACTATTATCTCTCTAGCCTTCCACCCTCACTCGAAGGAGTCGACTTGATGTCCTATGACTGCTCGATCATGGCCACTGGAACCGACATAGACAGCATGTGCTCTCGTATAGTCGTTGTGATCTCTCTGATCTCTTCTGTTACTTTGCGTCCCGTTCACTAGAGCTGCGGCCCACGAAGTCCTCCGCAACCATATTTACGACATGGAAGAAGAAGGTAGGACTGGACTTAGGCATACGCATAGGGAATATACCCATTCCTACCGTAAACAACCCAAAGATCTTGGGTGTTACCTTTGACAGTCTTATCTTCTTCTCCGCTCATACGACCGCGATTATCAACAAGGCCGATAGCCGCAACAAAATCCTCAAATAGCTTTCCGGCAGCACGTGGGGTGAAGACAAAGAAACAATGATAGCAACATACAAAGCAATCGGCCGGCCGGTCCTCAACTATGCATTGCCTATATGGTCGCCAGGGACTTCAAGAACACAATGGCAGAAACTACAGGCCTGCCAAAACTCTGCCCTTAAAACCGCCACAGGTAGCCTTCTGATGGCGCCGGAACACCATCTACACCATGAGGTCAATATATTCCCAGTCATGAAACACAACACTATGCTCAACAAGCAGTTCCTGCTGGGATGCCACCGCAGGGCCACCTGCTAGAACCGGATCCGCCTCCCCGGCACATCAGAAGACATCTTCTCGACCTCATCCCAGAGGTTGAAAAATACATAAAACAACCATTAGTCCCAACGGCATACAGGCAGGCCTTAAAGGAAATACACACCGACACCATTACCACATTCGTTTCAGTCCGTCCGTCATAGAGAATATTGAGAGACCAACCACCCCCCATAGCAGAAGAAGAATTGGAGCTGCCGAGGGAAACACGCGTCACGCTAGCGCAATTACGATCAGGCTTTTGCAGCCGCCTGAACTCATATAGGTCCAGGATTGACCCTAACATACCTAATACATGTCCGGCATGCGGAGAGACGCCGCATGACACACAGCATCTCTTCTCATGTCCACTCAAACCAACTTACCTAACCACTCTGTCCCTATGGACTAGCCCAAAAAACGCTGCCTCATTCCTGGGCCTCCCGTTAAGTGAGACTGACGACGATCTATGAGCCTATCATGCCGGCTAAGCAGGGCTTAGTACTGCTATAACAACAACAGCGCTAGCACCGCTTCCGGTAAAGATACTGGATCCGTTAATCAAATTGCTTGGCCGCCCTTGATTTAGTTTACTTCTGTATATTAATTGTTTTCCTTTCTTTGTTGTTTAGCTTTCCAAAGGTCATCCATTGGGCGGTTGTTTCTTCTGCTTTTCTATCTTTTTTAATTTTTCTCCTTTTAAGAGCATTCAAAAACATTATAAATTATGTGTAAGCATGCTTAAAAATCACTGTTAACTACAAACTTACACACATTCTATCACTCCCCCGCACCGCTTTGCTTTTGTCTTCCAACAGCAGCAACCACGCTAAAGAAAAGCAAAACAAAGGAAAAAAAAAAGCATAGAAAGCATTCAAACAGCAATTGACCTTCTCTCAGTGCCAAAGTTGAAATTTATATGTACAAGTCGAGCGTGTGCAATCAGCTTATTTTTAACAAACATACACATGAGAACAATGTAAAAAAAAATAAAACAGGCGGCAAAATTAATATGATGATGGCATAGGAGAGCGTAAAAGTACTTAAGCATGTATATCTTGTTCGGCACCCAAAGCCAAGGCAAATGTCGGCAATACTTGTATTAAAGTCTTATACAACAGCAGAGCTTATAAGCCAAAATGAATATGAAGGATTACGGCAACACTTATATGGGTATAAGCTTAATACATGCTTATAAAAATATACTTAGACCTCATAAGCTAATGTGTGTATGAGAAGTATTTTAAGGTTTATTTAAAAACTTATTATTATGTGTTAAATACTACACTTTCACTTTCACTTTCACTTTAAAATCGAAAATAGAATACGGCTGTTTTAGATACAATACTTTCGTACATATGTATGTATATATGTACATATAAATATACCCTCTACCAACTGCCTATATATAAATCATACTTACACTGAGAGAAAAAAAATACACTGAGAGAAAAAAAATATATGGAGGGGTCAAAGAAATTGTTTACCTACTTTGAACACTACTTTCTTTGTTTTGAGTAAATGTTCCTTAAAACATGTTAAAAGGTTTATAAAATATTGTTGTTACATGCGTTACCATGGTTTCATATACTTGTTTTGAAAAAATTCATACATTAAAATAATGAAAAATTCTTTAAGCGCCATTCCATTCCCAACTTTCCTTGTTTTGAAGACTTGATTTCTTTAATTTTGAGAAATTAAATTCCCATACAAATCCCCATGGCAACGAATTTGTTTGAATGTTTTTTTATGTTTTTTCCACATTTTTGAGAAAATTTACACAAAACAAAGAAAATTTTGTATTGGGACGCGTGTTCAAAATAAGGAAAATTATGTCTTTGATCGAGAGAAATTTTTTTTTGAGTGTATATGGAGGGGTCAAAGAAATTGTTTACCTATTTTGAACACTACTTTCTTTGTTTTGAAAAAATTTTCCTTAAAACATGTTAAAAGGTTTATAAAATATTGTTGTTACATGCGTTACCATGGTTTCATATACTTGTTTTGAAAAAATTCATACATTAAAATAATGAAAAATTCTTTAAGCGCCATTCCATTCCCAACTTTCCTTGTTTTGAAGACTTGAATTCTTTAATTTTGAGAAATTAAATTCCCATACAAATCCCCATGGCAACGAATTTGTTTGAATGTTTTTTTATGTTTTTTCCACATTTTTGAGAAAATTTACACAAAACAAAGAAAATTTTGTATTGGGACGCGTGTTCAAAATAAGGAAAATTATGTCTTTGATCGAGAGAAATTTTTTTTTGAGTGTACTCATACACATGTGTTTTGGATTTTCCTGTCATTACTCAGTTCACTCGTTATTTGTGGCATAGAATTTCTAAGTTGACTTTTCCGCTCAAAAGTGACTTATGCTTATGTGTGTGCATGTATGTATGAAAAAAGGGGGAAATTTTCTATTTTTTAAGGTCTCTGTGTGTATTTTATATATGTATGCATGTGTTTAAATATATGTAGCCAGTCTATATTTTAATATAAGTTTAGCACACAAAGCTGCTGATATGATAGCTGACAATGTGATATGTTGGCCACAGATGTTTGCTTGTCAATCCATTACTTATACATATGATATATGTATGTATGTATGTATGCACAGTTATGCACATTAAGGTGGTTTATTTTAAGTGAAAATAAGTTTTCGAAAATCCATTCGAAGATTGCAATCAATGAAATTATTACGATAAAGCACTCATCGGGCTCCACTTTGCTATAATGCACCACTTGCATTTACTTTGAAACCACTGTGGATTTTTCATTGAAAATTTCAGGAAATGATCTGTGAATGCTATTTCTACTAATTTTAACACGCAAAAATACTGTGTAGTACATATTACTGCAGAAAGGTTAGGTCAGTTCGGCTAGACTGGCTGACTATTAATGGTCCCACATAGACTGTGTGAGTGCATAGTGTTACCAGAAAATTTATTAAACATGAACATCTCTATATTAAAAGCCTGGACACAAACTGAAGTGCAACCAAATACCAACAGTTTTTTGATCCCTATTTTTGATACAGAATACAACTTTCCCTAGTAGCCGAAACCTAGTGCCTGAAAAACGCAGGACAGGGGCAGATAACATGCTCCTCCACAGTCTCCTCCTGCAATACGCATCTCGTCAATTCGCTTTCGCCAACTAGTCCCATTTTGAACGCTTTTGTTGCTAAAAGACAGTGTTCTGTGAGGACCCCGATTATAAGTGTGCATTCTTCCCTTTTCAGGCATAGCAAACATTTTGTTAGCTTCAGATTGTACGATCTACACATAATTTTGTACACTCTATAGCTCTGCGATTATTTCCAGGCTTTATCAGCCTGATCCATCATATATATGTATATAATTTCACTGTGTGGTCATGGAACGTCCATGGAGTGTTCTGCTCCGAGACCTCTGCACCCTTCTTTGCCTGCTCAGCAGCTTTCTTATTACCGTCTATTCCCTTGTGGTCTGGGATCCAATTTAAATGGACATTATTATCCCTGCACATTACCCTTAAGGCTTTCCTGCAGTCCGCTACACACTTGCTATGCGAGAGTATCGACTTTATAGCCACCTGACTATCTGTATAAAAATTAATATGTCCTCTTCGTAAGAGATTGCCGACTAACATCACTGCTGGCCTCCTCACAGCTAATAGTTCTGCCTGAAAGACACTACAGTGATCCGGCAGCCTAATAATGGTATTGATATCTAGCAGACTGCAATAAACGCAGCTCTGACTTCTTGTGATGTCTTAGACACATCTGTGTACACATGGATGATGTCCTCCTTCATATCTGCACCCTTCCGTAGCCCTCCGCCTCTATTGTGGCATAAAGATACTTATCGAAATAGCAGACAGGAAACATTGTAGTCAGTCTGCCCACTCAGCAAAAGATAAAAAAATTTATAATTCTTGGGCTTTTTTGTAAAGCACAGCCACTGTGTTCAAAATATGCGTCCTGCTAATTTGGACTTCAGTTTTGTGATCTGAAAGACGCCCTCTATCCTCCTGAAAAAGTCACTTTTTTTCTAAGTCGGGTCCACTTTGGTAAAATTTTGCCTTAACGATTTATAGGCAACAGTAGCTGCTCTTGAATATAAGCTCTATCAAGTCATTCTTTCATTTCATTCGTTTCTTATTGTCATATGATTTACCCCACAGTCTAAGAAATTTAACCTTTTCAGTGTCACCCTAATGTACTCCCATAGCAAGTACCAAGTAGATACAGGAAATACTAAAGCTGCTTTAATGTTGCTTGCTTAAGTGAATCCTTTTATTGTTTTTATACGCTCTAATGCTAATGCCTGTGCATACATAAATGATCGGTTATAATTTGTGGTTGTCATGTCAGCTTTTGTAAGCTCTAATCATTTGTAATAAAAACATAACGCTTCTTCATGTTTATTTGATGTACGAGTATGTATGTATAATAACCGTTCTATCAGCAGCAAACTAATGAGCCTGCCTAATGTCTTTTGATTAATGTGTGATTAGTCAACAAAAAAGAAATAAAAAATAAGTAAAGAAATAAAAACCTTTAATTTTTGTAATGAATTAGTGGATTAGGTATCTCATACATATATTTTTCTCAATCTTCGACAACCAATGTTTAATTGAGCTCAATAGAGATAATATGAACGATTGTAGCTCTATCACAACAGAGCTGATTGACACAAATCTTTTCCAAGTGTTCTTATCGAGTCTTCTTGTTTTTTAAGCATCTTTTTGGACCACATAGATGAAAATTAATGGAATAGCTACTAACTAAGCAGACTTAAATGTGGATACTATAGAAAATTTTGTTCGAATCGCCCTTATCAAGAATGCCATTCGATTTAGCAAGGACCTCATCAAGTCCGCTGTATGCATTCCTATACATGCTTTAATATACATACATATATTTAAGCCTCGTCATGCTTATATGCGTATGTACCTATATATACTCCCATTTTCGCCACTCGTGCTATCTCCATATAGATTAGCGACTAAGCCTTTGCAGTAAATGGCAATTACCGAAGATCTTGGCCAATAACGAAAAGTGCACCACCACGGCAATTGTGCACTCAATAATTTTTTTTGGGGCTGAAGTTGAATTCGATTTTTGCTAAATCTTCTTTATCAATGTACGGTCACATAAATATACATATATACATACATACATACATACATACATAAATTTATGCACATAAATTTCCATGAAATGAAGAGCTTACATACATATTTCCACTCATTGCTTACTTGCGTTTTTTGGTTATCGGCATGTGGCAGTAGAGCCCAACAAAGCCTTACAGCAAATAAATACAAACAAACAGCGACGAATTGTTGCTGACCTAAGAGGAAAAATGCGCAAAATTATTGCCTTCCGTTGTCCTGTGTAATTTATGCGTGTAAAGGAAAGGGCAATTAAGGCATCTCCTTCGAACTATGGAATGCCTTATGCACGCCGTATGTAGCTACATTAGAGCGTCGCAAAAAGAGTCTGCCGTACACCTATCGCTAGCTTAGAGTGCAAACTGTGAAAGTCAATTTTTATGAAAAAGTGTATTTTTATGTAGAACGCTAGAAAAATCAAATACGCACCACGTTAAACAAGACTGTGATACTTGTCATTAGTGATGGGCGAGTCCGAGATGTTTTATTCGATTCTCTCGATTGTTGAAACATCTCGAATGCTCTCGATGGTTCTCATTCGTACTCGAGTCAAGTCGTAAATGGCCGTCAGTCGAAACAATCGCTAAAACATCTCGGACTCGCCAACGATTCCTCTCGTTTTCAAAGCAACCCTACAACATCTTGGACTCGCTGCAAAAAATACATAAGGGGTATTCGCTATGCCTAGCAAGATAGCAAGATAGCACGGATTGCAAATATCCTAGACCAAAATATGCTACACATCGAGAGCACCCCATTGCACAGTCGTAGGATATTTTAAGAAGCAGCTTTTCTTTTTATCCAAAGGGACGAGTTCATCACTCACTTTTTAATAAATAAATCATTTTATTTTAGCGAATTTAATAAATACACATAAAAAATAACATCGAACATCGAAATAACATTCGAATGCTCAAATTGAAATTGAAATTAGCAGTTGGCAAATGTCAGCTGACGCAGGGTCGCAATTAATTTCCTACACTTCATAGCAAATAAATATACATAGGTTTTGGTGTAGCATATTTTTGAGGTCTAGCATATTTCTTTGCGCCTGTATTTTGTTGTTGTGCGTTGTAAAACTTTGCAATCCGTGCTACGAGCTAGGGTTATGCTATGGATAGCGAATACCCCTATAATATTTGTTGTTGCCGCTTGAATATCAAAATTGCTTTAAAGAACATACAAAGTGGTACAAATCTATTGCCGTTGTTGCTACTCGTAAACTTCATTTATTTCATAAGCGTCTCACTTCAGAAAATGTATTAATGTTTAAATAATTAGTTATTATTATTATGCACGACACTCTTTAGTTGTGATTGCAAAAATGCATCGTCTATGTATAGCATATTTTTCAATTTGGTTCATTTATTTATGTATTTACCTCACTTCCATTAAAAATCCTACTTTCTTTATCAACAACCCTCACTCAGTTTATTTTATCAACTAAAACATATAATCGAAACAACCTCCGACTCGCCGACTCGGAACAATCGCAAAAACATCTCGGTTGTGTAGTCGAGATGTCATCGAAACAACCTCCGACTCGCCGACTCGCCGACTCGGAACAATCGCAAAAACATCTCGATTGTGTAGTCGAGGAGCGAGTCAACTTTTGACTCGATTGTGATTTTGCAACGATAGCGATTCTCTCGATTGTCTAAACATCTCGGACTCGCCCATCACTACTTGTCATATTTCTACTCGTTGTTATTCAGTGATACGCAAATTGTGTAAGTCCAAAAAACGAAGAAAATTGTGTAAGTCCAAAATTTTACATGAAAAGAATTATTTTTTTTTTTTTCATTTCGAAATTTTTTTATTTTTTGTTTTTTGTCTCTCCTACAAAGTTTGAAAAAAGGACTTACACAATTTGCACTCTAAGCTAGCGCTATCCTCTCCCCATATAAGATCTCTGTGGGAAAAATTTCTGGAAATTTTTTTTATTTTTGTTAGACGCCGCTAGATGTCGATAAAATATTCTTTTTTTTCAGATCTTCGGTATTTATAGTCCAATATCTACTTAAGCTTAATACACCAATGTCTTTGGTCTCAGAGAAAAGTTTCGACCATATAATCGTATTAACCCTATGTGCGCTGTTGCGGTCACTACCACCCAGTGCTTAGTTTATACCACCTTAATGTGCCTTTTTCTTTGCATGCATGTTAAACGTCGTCAAAAATCTTTAATCTTTCGTAAAAGAAGTATTTAGAACTCTCCAGTAGAACATGAAAGAAACACACATTAAACATTCCGAATACCTACACTGAGAGAAAAAAAATATATGGAGGGGTCAAAGAAATTGTTTACCTATTTTAAACACTACTTTCTTTGTTTTGAGTAAAATTTTCCTTAAAACATGTTAAAAGGTTTATAAAATATTGTTGTTACATGCGTTACCATGGTTTCATATACTTGTTTTGAAAAAATTCATACATTAAAATAATGAAAAATTCTTTAAGCGCCATTCCATTCCCAACTTTCCTTGTTTTGAAGACTTGATTTCTTTAATTTTGAGA
Source organism: Urophora cardui (assembly GCA_960531455.1). NCBI lineage: Eukaryota > Metazoa > Arthropoda > Insecta > Diptera > Tephritidae > Urophora > Urophora cardui. Next base: position 146,128,111 of record OY482672.1, read on the forward strand.
AATTAAATTCCCATACAAATCCCCATGGCAACGAATTTGTTTGAATGTTTTTTTATGTTTTTTCCACATTTTTGAGAAAATTTACACAAAACAAAGAAAATTTTGTATTGGGACGCGTGTTCAAAATAATGAAAATTATGTCTTTGATCGAGAGAAATTTTTTTTTGAGTGTATGTTTTTTTTTTTGCTTTCTGCGGTCTTGTAGCTTCTTTTTAAAAAGATTTTTACTGAGCGGACCCCTAGCGAAATTTTATGCCGAATAATTTTCTAGAACATTTTAACCCTCTAGCGACCTCAAAAATACTATTTTGCTTTGACTTTCTAAAAACGGAGTAAAAATAAACCTTTCGTGGGGGCGTACATTAGATTTTTTTTTTTTTTGGTCCATATAAGCCGAGACGGTCTAATGTACAAATGTATGTTTTTATTTCCTTTTTTTAGTCACGCTTGCGAAATTTATTATGGCTTTATTTGGTTCTCTTCTTTATTTTCATTACATCTTATCCTTTGTATTATTCTAAGAAATAAAATAAAAAAACGTAATCGAACAGTACTCAAGTACTCATTGTCCTTATTCATGCGCAAGGTACACGCAGGACTTCTTTCATCACTGTTGTCTGTGCTGAATTGGCGCATATCGTATTTATTCGTATATCGAATAAAAAAAAAGCAAAAGCAGTGAATACATAAATATTTAATACTGAGAAAAGGCATTTTTGGGGACGGAACAATTGCCACGCAGAACACAAGGCCACTATCCATATAGTAAAAGCCTCAAACCGTTTTGCTCTCACTGAGGTCAACATTTTTTTTTTTTGACATTTTAAATTTGCGAAATTTTTCACCTGAGTGATTTTTAATTAAAGAAAAAAAGTGTTAAAATGCGTAGCATATAGAAATATGTTGTTAGGAAACATATAGTAAAATTGCAAGCGCTTTAATTTGGCAGAATACTTTAACCCAGGGTTTGAAATTGCTTAGCTACTTTTGCTGCATTTGCTTTTGCTTTGCTTTTGCTAACAAAAAGTAAATTAGAAAACTCGGCCAGCCAAGTATTCAGCTGAGCCGTGTTTGCTTGTACCTATAGTTAAGCAAAGCAACGCGATTTGGGGGATTTCATTTTACTTCCAGCAATTAGTTGTGTCTTTGCATTTTTTCTGCTTTTGCTTATTTTGCTGAAACGATTTGTTTACGCATATTTCGATTTTTTATACATATTTACTTATGTGTATGTATGTATCAGTGGCGGATCCACGGGGGGGTTTTGGGGGTTCAAACCCCCCCCTTGTGGTTTATCATAGATCCCAAATTAATGCCTTTATAGATTCTGCGCCCAAATTTCCCAAACTGATCAAGGAAAACTCTATCATTCCAAAAACAATGGTTGGACCACATAACATCCAAAATATGTACCCACATGCGAAAAAAGTTCATGTAGGTACCTTTGGACGCACGTGCATAAAATCAAATTTGTCAAATGCTATTCGCAAATTGCCAAATCGCAAATTTATTTTCTTTTCTTTCTTATCCCTATTTTTATCGGGATTGTACAGAATTAATTTGGTCAGAAATGTCTGAATCGTTGGAGAAATTGCCTTTTTCAGAGGCATTTCGCAATTCTTGTTTAAATTAATCTTTTAAAAATTTGAGTATATAAACACAAGAACTTCAATAAAGTAAAAATTCTATTAAAAATATAAATATAACCAAAAAGTACTACAAATTGATGATCAATTTGCCACCAATACCATACGATACTCATTCGCACGTACCAATGCAAAAATATACATACATACGTTATACATGTTATTTAGAACTTCAATTGAAATCTCCTGCACTTTATGTGATGACATACATATTGTTAATTTGGTGGGTTTTGTGTTTGGTGTTTTTAAGGTGCGGGAAATGGCGCAACTAGTATATAGAATAATAATAGTAGGTGGTATTAGTCCATATTTTCACCAGCGCACATAGGTAGATTTTCAAGTTTTATGCGGCCAAAAATATTTTATTGTCTACATCTATTCCAAATTGCTTGTTTAATGAAAAATTTTAATATTTTGAGTTAAAAGTCGATTTTATTGAAAAATATATACAGTGACTCAAAAAAAAAATCATACGCCAAAGTTTTTAAATTTATTTCAAAGAGTTCTGTCGAAAATTTTACTTTCTTATTTTAGTTTAAAAATATAGAAAATTTTTCAATAAAAATCGTTTTAAGCAGGATTTCTGAGCTTATAGAAAAAATCTGAAAAATCGTAGAAATTTCTGAAAGTGGATTAAAAATTTCAAAGCAAGGCCATAATTTATAGAAGATTTTGAGGAGATTTCTAAGTGTAATGTTATGTAGCCAACCAATTTTAGTGTAAAAGGTGAAATTCTCAATGCTGTGAAAAATTCCGTCAATTTTAGAAGTTTTTTTCTGTAGGGTGTAGGGTGAGACCGTTCCAATTAAAATTTCCGAAAAGTCAATGAAAATTTTCAAAAAGTTGAATGTTGCAAATTGTTATATTAAAATTGAATGAGCTGCAAAATTGCATACTCAAAACTCTTCTAAAAAATGTAGCTTTAGGATTCTTAACCCCTTTTTATGATAAGTATTTCCTTGACTTTGAAAAATTGGAAATACTAAAAATACGAAAGCAGGTAATTTTCCAAATAGGCCAATTTTTAATCCATTGTTGATAATTCCTGGCTTTGCATTTTTCCGTATAGAAATTGACGGGTAATCGATCGGAGGCGATAATATAACTAAAATGCTTTTGAATTAAAAAATTAACAATATTTTTTCAAGAAAGGCCAATATGCTTAAAAGCTTCAAAATGGTGGGTCTTTTATTATGCTAGGTTGACGATTTCTTCAATAAATAATGATATTTACCTGAAGCACTCGAATCCATGATGTTTACTTTGATAACTGTCTTAAAACTGAAAATATTGACGTTTAAAAATGGGTTACTTAAAATACGTAAAAAATAAAAAATCGAAAAGTGGGAGAATAATAAGTTTCGACTAGCGGCAGGGACACCCCCGTTGTCTATAAAAGCCGAGAAAACCGGTTTATTATCGCCCGGTCTATTATAAACGTAGAGCGATTTTGGATTTTGTATTTGCACCAATTTTAAAATTTTCAATTTTGGCCGCATAAATTCGTAAAATCTACCTACATATGTGCAGCGTCTGCCCTTAAAAAACATCTTCCAAAAAAAGAAATTTTCAAAACCCCCCCTTGCCGCAATCCTGGATCCGCGCCTGGTATGTATATACACATAATATGTATGTATGTCCATTTGTAAACATCTTTTCATGTTGAATTTTGCTTAAAAACTAGTTTCAGCAAAATAAGCAACTGTAAGCAAAAATTTACTACTCAACTAATTGCTGGAAGTAAAAGCAACCCTCTCAAATTCAGTTGCTTGGCTTAACTATACAAGCAAACACGACTCAGCTGAAAACTGAAGCGAATGATTCGTGTTCTCGTTTTTGGCTCGGCTGAATTCAGCAATAAGCAAAAAACATCGGCTATTGCTGTTTTGCAGCAAGCAAATTCAAACCCTGCTTTAACCAACTAACACCCCAACGAAGAGGTAGTTTTGACTCTTTTTTTTATAAAGTCCAAAAAAATAGTATTTTGAAGGTTTGAAGGTCTTTATAGGATCAAAATATTCTAGAAAATTATTCGCCATAAAATTTCACTAAGGGTCTTCTCAGACAAAATCTTCGTAAAAGGTACCTAGAAGGCTACAGAATGCAAAAAAAAAACAAATAAGTAGTCCACTCTCAATGGTGGCTATGTGAATTTTTTCATATTAAGCTACAAATCAGAAAAAAAACACCTCGGTCTTAAGCTCGATTTTATTTGAATATTTTTTGTTTATATTACCTGAAAGCTTAGCCCATAAGGAATTAAGGGATATAAAAAAATAAAACCGCAATATAACAGAATTTTGCAAATTCAATGTTCAATATTTCACATGGCTAGTTTTGAGACAGTATGTTTTCACATAGATAGTTTTTAAATTAGAATACGGTTCTTCCTAAAAAACCTCTCTCCTTCTCTCTCTTAGCGCAGAAAAACGCTCGGAACCGGCGGAACAGGGAGAGGTAGAAAGCGAATGTTTAAAATGTGTTAAAGCATGGAAAAACTCAATATAAAAAAAATCACATAGACACTTGTGAAAGTGAACTACTCAAATACTCGTATTACATGGAATTTACAAAAAATTTAATCTGGTTTACCTACCTGCTCTTTTGGTAGCTGTCATTGGAAATTGGCATAAAATTTCAAACAAAAGCTCAGGTAGAAAGCTTGAGCGAGAAAGCGTAAAGCGCAATAATCCGTAGTAGTATTTTTCCGCTTTAACGCCTCATCAACATCACCTCAACTCACCTCTTTATAGTACTCACTACTAAGTTATCCATTTCTATTTGCTTAAGTAAGTAAATATCTGTTTCTAATACTTGCATTCGTTCAAAAATACTTCAACAGCGCAGTGATTTTGTTGTCCACCTCACATCACGTTAAACAAAAAACATACATAAATCTTTGTAAAGACAAAACACAATTTATCGCAACAAATTTGCATTTATCTCAAATACAAGTGCGCTTTTATTAGCATAAACAAAACACAATTTCGAAGCAGCAGCAGCAGCAATCCTGTTTTGCCTTTTTCGCCATTTCGAATTTACCTTTCGCCCGCATATCCTTTTTCACATATTTTCACATGCAAAAACAAATTGTATTTACATATGGGTTTTCCATTTTATATTTGCTTACATTTTTGTATGCTTTCGTATGAAAATAAAATAAAAACATTTCTCCATCATTCACCAATGTCTGTTCGACCCTAAAGTGGCCGGCTTTCTTATACCAAAAGTGACTTACATGCGTAGTCCTTTGCCCTCGCTTATCAGTTTTACAGCATTATTTTTGTTTGTTTTTCACTTTCTCGGTTTTCACTCTTTGGTGCCAAAGCGTTCAGTGAATTATTTATTTTTGTGGGTAAAAAGTTTATTTATATGTACATATGAGTTTATACTTATTTACGTAAATATATATACATACCTAAGTTTGTCTATCCCTTTAATATGCTTATAACCCTTTGTGGTCAACTGTTTGCCATTTTCTCGTAAGTCTTCTTCATTCAGTTGGCTTTATTCCAAAGCAACTAAGACAAAAACATATATCCACAGACATACATACATATATCCACAGTCAAGCTACACAGCTTCAGTTTGTGTTTTCGGATTCTGCGCTGCAAACGGAAAATTTCCAAAAATTTTCAGTTGGTTTGTGTGCGCATTTCCTGTACGTAATAGTTTACCACCTGCATGTAAGGACTCTCCATGTACTAGGTACGTATTTTCATATTGATGTATGCACTTACATATGTATGTACATCAGTGGTTAGGTTTGTTTTTGCCAAAAATTTATAGCAACGCCAGCTTTTATTATTCCCTAGAAATTTATTATTTTTCAATAAACAAAAATAAAACTTGAAAAGCATTTGGCCATTTAAACGGCTTTTGAGTCGGACTAGTACCTGCATTTGTACATATGAGTAGTCCACTTTCAAAAGTGGCTATGTGAAATTTTTTCGATATTGAGTTTTTGATAGCTTATGCAGCAGCATTTTTAAAGGTGTATAATGTCCGTTATGAATTTATTGCAAGATCGTTTCGTATTCTGAAAACAAAAAATAGCATTAAATAGGAATACACTTTCCAAATTCTCTATCTGTTTTTTCTTCTAATGTGTGGCTTAATATGAAAAATTCACATACATATCCGCTTTTGAAAGTGTAGTACTCATATTTATTTCATAAAATGCTGCTTTAGTGTATTAGTTTTGGAATCAAATTTGCTACAAGTTTAGAAAATCCTCTTTTTCATAATATAAAGATTTGTTGAAAGTCTTTAATTGGCTTAGTTGGCATTAAGTGGATATACATAGACATCAATTAAAGCATTAAGTATTTCGAAACTTTCCACAGAGAAATTGAAAATTTTCAGTGTGCTGTTAAGGTTAATATTATGTTACAGTTTAGTTCAGTTTTTCGAAATTATGATTTCATTTTTTCTTTGTGTTTTTCTTTCTCTTTCTCCTGTTAATTAAGTTCTTATTTAATACTATTGAATTGGTGACAGTTTTGCGAATAGAAACTAAAGGGAGGTATCAGATTAGTTATTTTAAGGGTATGAAATGGGTTTTGTCGAAGGCTGAGGTAGCGCTCAGTCTGCCCAGGATCGAGTAGAGGTCCCACAAACCCCCACTGAATAAAAACGCCATATCTATGTGTTTAGGTCGACAGGTCGACACACACACACATGGCCGGAGAGCTTTCCGTAACGTGAGAGTGATATAGTGAGAAGAGAGAAGGAGAGGACGGGGTGGCTGACAGCGGCTTTTATCGGAGATTCTCGGAGTAGGTTGTACGGCAATATATACAGTGATCTAAAAGCGACTGAGAGCGGCCAGCGGTCATAGTATCCGAGTACCAGACTTATGGCAGCCGGGAGGCGGTGTTGGTGACGGCTTAGCTCCTATAGACTGCGGTTATAACCTACAGAGTCTCCGGTTAGTATGCTGCCTCTCGTGCTGGACAGCCACGCCCCCCATGGTTGCACACTACTGAATGGAAGGCGGAGCTGTACCAGCCTTAGCCTGCAGGCCAGTTAGTAAAGTGAGGGGATCTGTGCCCGACCTACAGAACGATCTCCCCTTGGTCAGGTCACCGGTCCACAGCCAGAACCAGGTCCTGGTGGAGAAGCGTCGGGGTGTCATAAAGGCAGCCATCATTTAGCCGAGGTTACGGGGGAAAATATGCCTAAGAGGCTTCATCAACCCGTTGCCCTTGCCACGCCATGGATTACTAGCGCAATGACAACAACACAAGACAGCTAGCGCTAGGATTAATATGCCTTAGAGGCGTACACTCCCACCAACTTACCTACGGAGACTGATTCGAAGTTCGAACTGACCGCTTTGGTCATTTTATATGCCAGCGGTGATAAAACGGTTGAGAATTACCGTGCTTTCTTGGTGTTGGTAGGCAACGAAATGCTATTGGTTGTTGGTGGTGTTTTTGCGCTATTTTTTTAGAGGGATTTTATATGAAAGTTGTCGGAATTTACAGCAGGGCTCTATTATTGTATTGCGACTTGCAAAGATCCAGAGAAAAGTTACATACAGTTACAGTTGGACATTGGTTTAAGTTAGTCTGAACTAATGTTTTGCTGCTATTACCAAGTTATATGTATGTTTCTTATAAACTTTAAGATTAGTCATGCATTTTATATGAAATCAAAACTAAGTAAGTACATATAAATATATATGTACATATATGAAAGTAAAAGACTTTTCCACGTTTAGTTTATTGCTCAAGTTGTTTAGAAACCCATATTTGCAGATGAATTAAGTTGTTCCAAAATGGTACTCATTAACATAAAGATGTATGTACATATATCTCCTCATACATTCATATGTATGTATGTATGTATGTCTGCATGTCCTTTTATTCGTACTCATATACATAAATTTGTATTTTGCTAAGCTACTCTGATAAAGTAATAAAAAAGCAAAAACAAACAAGCAAAAAAATCGTAAACCTCATAAAATCTTAAATCGCACATAAAATCATGTTTCAAGCAGCTCCAGATGATATTAAAAACATTGATGAAAGAAGATGATGAAAAGACTGTTCAAAGTGATTCATAGAAATATGCATAGATCTGCTAACATATTTATATATGTATACAAATATATGTATTTATGTACGTAGTACTATATGTTTTATAAATCGTAAATATTACATTTTATCGTAGATAATATTCAAATAAAAAAATTGCTTGAGTTTTTTTTTAGGGAGTATTCGAATAAGATTGCTGAAATTTTTCTTTTCAACGCCACTTTTTCTTTTATTGATTTTTATGTTAAGCTTCATGCTTTTGCCATATTTAAATGTATGCACATTTATTATGCGCACATTCGTATGCATATACAAACATATGAATAGATGCTTTTAATATGTACATATTTATGTATGAAAATAAAAAAAAAATATGTGCTACACATTTAGTATAATGTATCATATTTTTTTTATAATAATAAGTATGCGCATATAAATCACTTGATTACGGATTATTGATTGTGCAACAAAATGAAATATTTCATTTTCATACCTAAATCTCCACAAACATACAATATATCGCTTTTATTATTATTTATCATTGTTATTATATATTTTTTTAAATATTTTTTCAACGTATGCATATATATCTTAATGCATATGTACATAAGTATGCATGAATGTGCTCACTTATGTAAATGTTTGCGATTTATGGCTAGTAAGTAAGTATTCTTGTGTGAGCGCTGCTGTGGAAAAAAGTTAAATAATTGCGCAATTTTGTTGGCGATTTATCTCAAATAAAAAAAAAAATTGATTATGCAAGATAATGGAGATTTGCTGATACATGCATCTAAATTGTTAATCAAAGCGATTTGCAACAGAACACTCATACACAAAACAGCAACAACAATACAATTATTCATGCCAAGACTTATTGCATGAATAAAATCAAAGTACATAAGTAAATAGTAAGACAGTTGTGTCCATTGACAAAACAATCATTAAATAATTTTATTTGCTTCTTTCTCTTTTATTGTTTTACTTTCTCACCCTCCCCAAAGCATTACTTAGCCATTTATTAAACTACTTTTGTAACTAAACCCTTTTTAATTTTATTTATTTATCTGCTATATATTATTTTGAACTTGCTTGCGCTTATCGCATTCATTAAATGGCCTTGGCTATTAAGATTAGTGCTAATAAAACAAATCTGATAAATTTAGACAAAACAAGTAAGGAAGCCTAAGTTCGAGTGGAATCGAACATTAGATACTCAGCTGTATGCTTTCATTGTTTGTTTGCGTTTGATGGAAACACGGCGTATTTTACATAAAGCGAGTGCCGCATAAAGTGGGCGTAGCCACGCCCATTTTCAACATTTTTATCAGTCATCCAACTAAGCATATGAATATTATTCTTTGTGCAAAATTTCATTCCTTTTTGATTTCTAGTTACAAAGATGTCACGTTACATATTCCCAAAGGGTGTTCCAGAAATATCTTTGTTAAAAAGTAGGCGTGGTCATAAACCGATTTCAATAAATTTTTGCGTGTCTATTAACACAAGTTGTAAAAGTGTATAAACCAAGTTTCGTTATAATATCTCAGTTATTTGTCGAGTTATGGGCTCCGAAATCTCGTATATACCTTTGTCTAAAAAGAGGCGGTGCCACGCCCATTTTCCAAAATTTGTCTATTTTTTGTTTCCGGTCTATTGTGGAACTCTTGCCACAAAATTTCAATGAATTATCTTTATATTTGACAAAGATATCGCTTAAAATGTTTTTATTAGGCCACTTTATAATACCCATATATAAAAGTGGGTGTGGTCGTCAACCGATTTCGCTAAAATTTTCAACATGTATTACCACAAGTAATAAAAGTGTACACACAAAGTTTCGTCATTATATATCAATTATTTGTCGAGTTATGGGCTCAGAAATCTCGTATATTCCAGCTTCTAAAAAGAGGCGGTGCCACGCCCATTTTCCAAAATTTTTCTGTTTTTCGTTATATGTCCGCAGGTGGACTCCTGGCATAAAATTTCAATGATATATCTTTATAACTACTTTATTATTGAGCTCTCAAGACCATTTTTTTTTTTTTTTTTTTTTTTTTTTTTTTTTTTTGAAGGAAAAATTGGTATGAAAGATTAATACTTGTTTGGTAGAAGTTATAGATCCATTTCGGAGACCACCACATCTCTTCATCAGACTTCTTTTTAACATTTTTTATTCATTGGCGTCCGCCGAGATCGAACCTCGGATTTTCCGGTTGGAAGTCTAATGGCATCACCATTAGGCTACCGCCGCCTTGCATTTTGCTTGTATTAATTTTTCTTTTCATTTTTTCCTTTTTACAACCTACCATCCAGCAACAGTGTTTGTTTGGTTTGTACAAATTCTATTTTAAGCACAAGCAATGCTTTGCACTAATTAGTAGAGTTTGTTTGTCGGCTGGCTCATCCGATTAAATTTTACTTTTGGTTTTTGGTCGTTTTTATTTGATAACTACTTTATTATTGAGCTCTCAAGACCATTTTTTTTTTTTTTTTTTTTTTTAAGGAAAAATTGGTATGAAAGATTAATACTTGTTTGGTAGAAAAAAAAATGGTCTTGAGAGCTCAATAATAAAGTAGTTATCAAATAAAAACGACCAAAAACCAAAAGTATGATATATCTTTATATTTGACAGAGATATCGCTTAAAATGTTTTTATTAGGTCACTACCCATATATAAAAGTGGGCGTGGCCGTCAACCGATTTTGACAATTTTTCGTCCAAACATTTGACTAAGTAAGTATATCACGCGTACCAAATTTCATCGATATATCTTCAACAGTTTCTGAGTTATGACTCATAAAGCTTTCAATGTTTGCTCCTTAATAAGTGGGCGTGGCACCGCCCATTTTCCAAAATTCCATCAAATTTCTTCTTAGGGGCCTGAGCTCAACACGTGGGTAATATTTCATCACTCTAGCTATATTAGTGGCTGAGATACCAAATTTCCGATTTTTTCTATATAGGAAAAGTGGGCGTGGTCATGGTCCGATTTCGCCCATTTTCAATACCAACCGTCCCAGTGTCGATACCAACTTGCATTTCAAATTTCATCAAAATATCTCAATTTTTGCGCGAGTTAGAGTGTTTACAGACGGACGGACGGACGGACATGGCTCAATCGATTTCTCTTTTCACCCTGATCATTTTGATATATATAAGTCTATATCTATCTCGATTATTTCATTCTGTTACAATCCACCGTTATGTGATTAAAACTATAATACTCTGTGTACTAGTACAGCTGAGTATAAAAAGCTGTGAAAAACGTTTGCGATTCAAACAATTCAAGCAATGCGCAATGATGGCCGTTCAGAGCAGACAGATTCTAAATTAAGTATTTACAACTTTGGTAATTAAGTTGATATTTATTTGTGTACTTCTTTATGTATAGGCAAAAGTTGTCTTATTTTTCCTTTTGCACAGTGGCACAATAGTGTGGAATGTTTTTCTATGAAATTTGGTTTCAGTGAATTTAATTTTGTTTGAACTTTACTTATTCATAAAATCGTCTGTCGTTGATGGCATGATTAGCTAAGTGAAACAGCAAAAATGTAATTTAGTTTAAAAATTTCAAAAAGGTGGCAACCCTAGCAAAAATATTTCCAACGATTAGCTTTGTTGAGGACCTTAAAATTGATACCCATATTGTAATACTTAATTGATTTTTTTTTTAATTTTATTGCGCAAAAATATTCATACAGGTGGCAACCCTCAAAAAAGTTTTGTTTTGCAATCAGAATTTCTAGAGTTTTTTTTTGTTAAATTCACATAATACATTAATTTTATTAATTTACCAAATTGAAAGTTTTTTTGAAGGTGGCAACCATAACAAAAATATTTCCAGCGATAAGCTTTGTTTGCGGACCTTCAAATTGATACCCATATTGTATAATATTGATTTTTACAAATTTTATTGCGCAAAAAAAATTGCAAATAAGTGGCAACTCTCAAAAAAGTTTTGTTTTGCAACCGGAGTTTCTACGTTTTTTTGTTAAATGTATTTTTTGCTATAATTTAATTTTATTAAATTACATATGTATGTATATGGAAATGTGGTAGACTGGTCTTTTTTATCTACACAATTGAAAGTTATTTTAAGAAGGTGACACAACCCCATCATTTTCTACATTTTTTTTAATGAAAAATACAAAATATGCAAAAATATTTTTTTTTAATTACATATTTATTTTTTTATATTTTTATTTCATTTTTTTTCTTTATTAACATTTATTAAATATCTAGTAATTTTTAAGAAGGTGGCAATCTTAATTTTTTTCATTTCTAGATTTTTTTGTTTTTCTTTTTGTTGAAAAATACACAATTTTCTACATTACTTTTCATTTTAATTTTTATTTTTAATTTTTTATTTTTGTTTTTTTTTATTTTTATTTTTTTTATTTTTATTTTTTTTTTATTTTTATTTTTATTTTTATTTTTATTTTTTTTTGTTTGTTTTATTTTTTTATTAATATTTACCTAACTGATTTACCTAATCAGATTTTTTAAGAAAATCCGAGAAAGGAATCATTGAAATTTGTTAAACCGTTGAGTTTTGAAGCACTACATATTTTATATATATAGAAAAAGAAGAAGATGTGGCTTAAAATTCTGTTACCGCCAAATGTCTCTGAAGTACACGTGGTGTATGTTTGTATGCACCTATTTTCATAAATCACTGCTCTCGCTTTGTTAGCTGTTTTGTTTCTTTTTTTTTTTTGGTAAATTACAGACGAAAATAACGTAACACACAGCGGTAACTAAGCGTTGCAAGACAATGTTGAGTATTTTCTTGACGACGCGTTATCTTTCTTATGGCTTACTTCCACTTTTCTTTATATGTATGTACATCCATAGTTCACGTTGACTGCTTAGTTATGATTATAAAACCCCACGGGAGATCAAAAATGCTTTCAAAAGAAACAAAATGCTCAACACAATTACCCATTGCACACTGGTGGTACTTAGAGTGTGTGCTAGAGTGGAGAGATGATGCAGTCAACCACAAAATGACAAGTACATAGACCGGAATGTAGATATATGTATGTAGCAGCTAAATCTTAGATAGACAAAATGTCTTTGTGACTTGACGCTATTGTGTCAAGTGACATAGTCATATCACTTACATACGTACTTACATATCACTTGTGATCTACTTTCATTTAACCGCAATGTCATTTTGTGTATGCAATGATACATGAGCATTTGCTTTGTATTGGCGTGCGTTTGTAAGTATTTTTGGTTTCAGACCTCCCATACAAAATTTTCCTTTATTTCGTAATATTTCTTGAAATACTTGTACTAAGTAGAATACTGGAAATTGGTGTGAAGGAATATGAGATCATTATGTATTCAATGAAAAAAGGCTGATTATTAAAAAAGCAGCGATGGGCACCTCCTATGCAAACTGAATATTTGCACATTCAATATCTCCTGAAGTATTTGTAGTAGAGTACTGAAAATTGGTGTGGAGACATATGAAATTATTATTCAAGCAATAGATAAAAATTCGAGGTATTATAAAAGGCAGGTATGGGCACCAACCATACAGACTGAACTTAAATTTTTAACATATCAAGAAACATGTATACTTAGTAGAGTACTGAAAATTGGTGGAGCGACTCATACGAAATAACTATGTACCCAAGGGATAAAATAGTTAGTTTTTCGAAAAGCAGGCATGGGCACCTCCATACAAATTGATCCTTAACTGAACTTTTAATTCTGAGTATCTGTTGAAATATACTTGAAGTATAGTACTGAAAATTAATGGAGAAATATTTAAAACAAGAACAATATCCAAGAAAATTCCCTAAAGCCTAGACCAGGTCCCCAGATATGGGTCAAAACCGGTGGAATCGGATGACCACGGACAATTTCTGAGCGTAAATGGCATCTAGTAGAAGGACTATTTTATGCGATGTTGGCATCAGATGAAAAGTTTTCAGCACGCCTTTTACATAGAGCTCTTTTCAATGTGATGCTTAGATCAGATCTCAAGATTTGGGTTAAGACGGAGCGATGTATAAATTCGTTTCCCAGAGATGGCTCAAAACGTGGACTTTGGTGGTCCCGAAATGTTTCTGAGCGTAATTGGTAGCAAATAAAAAGCGAAAGTCAGGGCTTAAATACAGAGATCTTTTCGATGTAATGCCCAACCCGGTTCCCTCGAGTAAAAGAAAGGGAAATGGGGAGAGCGAAAATGAAACGGGAGGGAAAAGGAAATGAAAAGGTAGGGCGAGATGGAATAAGAGTAGAAGTAGGAGTGGGAGGAAGAATGGGAATAGAAAGAGAAGAAGAGGGCAAAAGAGAGAGAAAGTAGAAGTAAAAGAGAAAGAGATAGAGGTGGAGATGGAGATGGGATGGGATGGAGATGGGGATGGAAATGGAGATGGAGATGGAGATAGAGATAGAGATAGAGATAGAGATAGAGATGGAGATAGAGATAGAGATGGAGAGGGAGATGGAGATGGAGATGGAGATGGAGATAGAGATGGAGATAGAGATGGAGATAGAGATAGAGATAGAGATAGAGATAGAGATAGAGATAGAGATAGAGATAGAGATGGTGATGGAGAGGGAGAGGGAGATAGAGATAGAGATAGAGATAGAGATAGAGATAGAGATAGAGATAGAGATAGAGATGGAGATGGAAATGGAGATCAAGTTAGAAATGGAAATGGAGTTAGAAACAGAGAAAGAAGGGAAGAAGAAGGTAGAGGGAAAGACTCATTATGACGTAAAACTATTTTTCGTTACTGCGAAGAGGGACGAGTATTTTCTAGTTACACTATAAAGTGAGTTCAGAGAAAATTTCATACATATTTCTCGAAACTGGAGCGTTATTGAACCTGATTTTGAATTGGGATGTTTTTGAATCAAGTTTTTAACTGGGATGTTTTTGAATCAAGTTTTGAACGGTGTGTTATTGAAAAAAAAATTGAACTTGGACGTTCTTCCAATCAAGTGGCGAAATGCTTTTGTAGATGCTGATGAAATGATAAATTTTGTTCGGCCGAAAAATACTAGTCGTGCCTTAAATGGGCGCTTTTGATGCTCTACAATCGAAAGTGAATTTACAAATTTAATTGGCTTAAGTACACGAAGGAAATGCTTAATTAATTTGCCTGTGGTGAGAGTGTTGTGCTTGCTTTATTAATTCAGTGTACTTACATGCATACATATTTCAGCATTAACCATATTATTTCCAATGTCCTTTTTATGCCTCATTTTTCCATTTTTTGTGCCTCCCTTCCAAAAAAATTCATCCGTCCTTTTATTGCGCAACACACCACATGCTCATGCGTAAGGTGTAATCACAGCACGAAATTTCATAAATATTTCATAAAAGTCCAAACAAAATGGCGTGGCAGCACTTCATTTTGTATGAATGCACACACATCGGTATTATATATGTTTCTGTGCGTGTTATAATTTCTGCTTTTTCCAACGGTTTACCGGAAATAGATTTACTTAAAATGAGTTAATTAAAATTGAATGAATGTATGTTAATATGAACACTTATGCATAAGTGCTTACATTCATGTAAATTCATGTATATTGTATTATACTATATCGTATGGTATATCTATGTACATATGTATGTATGCATATATATATATATATACATATGTGTTACATGTGGGAAAATCCTTTTTGATACGTTTCGTTAAGCGGAAAATGAAAGAAGTTAATTTCATTTTATTGGCAATCCGCTTCGTGGGCTATCTTTTACTACACACATCCATACATACATACATATGTATGTCCATACAGCCATATTAATTTGCAATTTCTGCAACATGCTCCATTGCGCCGCATGTGTGTTATTTGGTTTGCTGTAAAATGTTTTATGATTTAATTTTGAGCGCTTACATGGAGCGCAGCAGCAGCAGCAGCGATGCACAGAAGTGTATGTTGTTGCTATGCTTGTGGCAGCGGTATCTTTTATTCTGCTTGCGCAGAGTTTGAGTAGCTTTGCTTTAAACTTTTTTATGGCTAGTTTGCTGGTGGTTTTAAAGCAATGTTCCCTAAATATTAAAGTGCCATAAAAAATGCAAATATGCGGGAGCTGAATGAAATAAAGAGCATATGCTTCGAATTCGTTTACCACTCGAAGGATTTCTAACGGTCGCTGGGAGTTTTTTCCAATAGCAAACGCTTCCTTTCAGTTACTAACGAAGCCTCTAAGCGTAGTTCTAAGAAAAAAATATAATTTCTTTTTTGCTGTTTGCTTTTCCGACAGGGTAGGATTGCGATGTTTTGTGGAACGAATTTTCATCATCCCATGTCAAGTTTGATTTAGTTATAAACCGGTTTCGGCACATAGCCATAGCCATCTTCAGTATATTGTTTAGTTCTCGAATCAATCAAACTTGACAAGGGATGACGGAAATTCGTTCCACAATGCATCGAAAAATTACAACTTGTTCTCAAACCAGTCGGAGCTATTCCCACGCTATGTTAGATTAGGTTGCAGTGGCTGCTAGTTCCTACTTAGTACACTTAGGCACCGAAAGTCCCATTGTGATACTTCGTGCATCCGAAGACCCCCTACTCGAACCATCGTGTGGACTCCATAAGTCCTAGAATTTTCTTGATTTCCAATATTACTAGATCTCCTAGATCCCTCAATTGGTAGACTCCTAAATGCTTCAGTCGTCTCCTTCCTAGTGCTGGACAATCACGCAGCAGATGTTTTACTGTTCCGGACTCCACTTTGTCCTCACAGGTCCTACAGTAATCATAATATGAAGCATGCATGCTTCTCAAAGACCATATGACCTCTTAATGGCCCACCCATTAGTGCAAGCAAGGACCTGCCGAGTGCTAGTAGACTCTTGGTCCGTCTGGCGTTCCAGTCAAAAGAGCCTGTTATGGTTGCAATTACTCAGACAAGGCCACCTGTTCTCTGCTTCAGTACGAGCTTGCTGGTAGCGAGCTGATTACGTACATAAACCCTTGCACGACAATGAAAGTGCAGCGGATGTGCGTACCCCCTCTAGCAAGCTCGTCTGCCATCTCGTTTCTCTGTATCTTACAGTGTCCAAGCACCCATACAAGGTGAACGGCAAACTACTCAGCCATCTCCATTAGAAATCTGCGGAAATTTTCCACACGGTTCAGGTTTAAATGTGACAGTTCCAAGCCTGGCTGTCTGTGCAAGATGTAAACGTCTTTTGATTCGCTGTTCCTTGCTTTCAAAGACTCAAGCGCCTCCTTTATCGCCGCTACCTCCGCCTGGAAGACACTGCAGTGATCAGGTAAGCGAAATGAAATGTCTAGCTCCCCGTCGGCTGAATAGCCTGCTCGTCCCACGTAGCATTGAGCTCAGATCCATCGGGGTAGCGGTGGATAGCATTTTTCGGCACCGGAAGACTCAATAGGCCCAATAGTCGTTATCAGGAATTATTATGTCATATGATTTCTTTCGAATTGCAGCATTTTCGTACTTGTATTCTTACAAAATGTGACACCAGCACGGGATTGCCTTAACTAACAGCTGAATACATATGACGTATCCTTTTTTTTCAGAAATGGACAGGCTGTTAAAGATAATTGCATTTTATTCAGCTCATGTAGCAACAGGCGATTCAACTAGAACTGTAAAAAAAGGAAAGGATATCGATTTTATTTCGACAAAAAAAAGTTTGACATTCCTCTTTTATATTCAAGTAAAGCAGTGAACAATTTTCCAATTTTTTTTGTCCGCAGAACTTTTTTAGGGTCTCTAAAATCAGCTGATTACTTTTTCTCGAATAGTCACGCGGCTCTGAAGCCTGTGGGATCTGCAAAGATATCATCAAAACTTAGGTCGGGCAGTGTAGAAAGTGGGTCATGGGTTTAGCAAGTCGGCATAGCATGTCTCTAAAATCTGGGTGCCGTGTCATAGCGACATACAGGGAAACCAAATAGCTGATGAGCTAGCCAGGCAAGGCTTGGCTCTTGATATCGCAGAGGTGAAGTAGGTTTTTACGAGCCTAGGCTTCATCAAGCGCCGAATATCTCGGCACTAGTTTGAGCAGGCTAAAGTCAGATGGAAACAGTTGCAGACCTGCAGAAGTCTGTGGCCTTCACGCAATTACGTGCGATCCTCAGCCATACTAAATATGCGACAGGAGGGACATTTCCCGCTTAAGTGCTGTATTCACAGCATATTGTATCATTGGTACTCACGCGAACCGATTGGGATTGGACCATCACACTTTGTGCTGCAGCTGCAATCTTTTTGGGATGGAGTAGACAGTGGAGCACCTGTTACGAAAGTGACCTTCGCGCTGCCAAGGCGGAATGAAATTGCTTTACGAGCCTTTTTTCGACAACCTCCCTGAACTCAAGGTCGTCAGACCTGGTGGGCTTTTAAGATACCTAAACTCAACAGCATGGATATGAAGCGTAGGACTTTTTCTGGTTTCCGAATTGATATTCTTCTTTACTCTATTCTGCTGGTTCTTTAGTCACGAGTCGCGGTATCAAAATGGCGCTTCGGCGCTAATTGGAGTCAGTGGGTCTCGCCACTGAAACCAACGCAACCATAGAGATTCCCATCAATCCAAAATCTCAAATGAGGGTCTTGCAGAAAACGTATGACATTTTCCATGTATAAATAATTTGATTAATTTTAAGTATTTAATTCGCTTCCATCTCCAGCGCCAATTTAAAGCGTCCTCACTGTATTTGAAAACTACCAATTCAATCAGCATTTTACATTATAATTATGTACTTACTCACTCGTACTTATTTTTATTTTACAATGCTTAAATCGCTTTTCAATTATTTATGCATTTTCTTCTTTGGCCTCATCAACAGGTTTGCGCACTGTCGAAACGCGGCATGATGCTACAACCCGATTTATTGGCCTACAATGAAGCTTTAATACCACCACAATCGCCTGGAAGTGCTGCAGCGCCATCATCAGCGGGACTCACAAATGGCGCTTGGGGTGGTGGCGCAGGTGGTCATCATTACAAGCAGCATCATCAATCAGCAGCCGGTAGCAGCGGTAGCGTTGGTGGTGGCGGTGGCTCGGCAACGGCGCTCGCCTCCACATCGGCAATTAATACCAAATCAATACAACATAATGTAATTATCGCTAATGCGGGTCTCAGTTATGAGGACGTACTCAACGATGATTTTCAATTTGATATGGACGGACATGATGTTATGGTATTTTTGCATATACAAAAGACCGGCGGGACATCGTTTGGACGGCATTTGGTGCGTGACTTGGATTTAAAGGTGAGTGTGAGAGAGATGTGAGATTTGTGTGTAGATATGTATGCACGTAGGTTACGTAGGCAGCTTGGCTTCAGGCAGGATATTGTATACGTATCAGTTTGCTTGCAGGCATACAAACTTTAGCCAACGAAGCACTTTTTTATATTTACATTTTTATTTTAAATTTTTCTTTTATTTTTATTTTTACTTGTTTTTTTTTTATATAATGCCAAACAACACAAAGCGACAAACAAACATAAAACGTGCGAGAAATACTAATTTTCTGCAAACTGCACTCCTAGTACACTTGTACGGTTGTTTTTGTTTTGTCGTCGTTAAGAGCCTTGAGGCTCATATCAAAAATCTCATTTGCTTGCCATTGCTGAACGAAAATGTCTCGTTAAATTTATTAACATTAAATGTCTCATGGACGTTCGAAAAATGACTAAAGTATTGCCTTACCAATTTGGCTCAATGTTGATATCGTTCATTAAGTGGCATTACATCTGCTATTCCAACAGAGGTACAGTGGCTACGTTCTCTTGTATAGTTTAGTATGGGCCGCTTAATATCATGTTCAGACATAAAAATTAATTAAGTCAATTGGGGTTGATTGAACATCTTTAGATTTGGTGTTCAGACATATTTAATTTACTTGGCCCATTTAACAGGTCGGCTCAAGATACATACACACATACACGCCGTGAGCTGAATATCAAACTCTCGTGACCTAAATGTCAAAATTGCAAGGAGGACGAAACAATTTGACATTCATCTCACAATTTTTACCAATCGTAAACACGAATGCATGTATAAAATAAGCAGAAATAAAAACAAATTTGATAGGTGATGAAGAAGAACAAGAATGCAGCTTATCTGACGAACCAACCTGTTTAGTGGACACTGACGCTAATCACATTTCTCTTTTCATGACATTTCATTTTACTTATGAAACAAGCCTTTTAACAGGGTTGCATGCAGAATTGTTCTTCATTAACAACTCATTAATTTCTAATGAAGCATTAACTTGGTCAATTTTTGTATGGTAAATTGAGAATCATTGGGCTTGAAAATTGAATGAAGGCTCTTAATGTTCAATTAAGGTTGTGTCTGAACATAACATAAGACACGAACCTGAACTCATGAAGAGTCCATATAACAGTAAGGAAGACCGTAATAAACATTAGATTTGGTTAACAATTCGAAAACTCATCCCTTTTTCAAGTCTAACCTTCAATAATGAATGTGGCAATGGTTGGTATTCGATTAGGGAACTATAGGCCATTGTTCAGCAAAATGAATTTGAAATCCCGCTAATTCTTGAAGAGAAATTTTAATGAGAGAGAAAGAGAGAGAGAGAGAGAGAGAGAGACAAGTTAACATCTTATAACATATACCTTTTTCCTTTTACTATGGTATGGAATTGACTGGAGTTGTGCTAGGCCGGGAACCACTCAGGCATATTTGCCCATTGTACTTAAGGCCCTTATTTTTCTAATTAGTAAAAATCCAATTATTGGGTTTTTTAAGAGCAGCGATCACCTCTCGGCAGTGGGCGGCATACCCTCCGAGTGTATTTCTGCCATGAAAAAGCTTCTCACAAAAAATGCATTCGCCGTTCGGAGCCGGCATAAAACTGTAGGTCCACTCAATTAGTAGGAAAAAACAAAGGGATCACACCTCGAATTGGGAGAGAAGCTCGGCCATAAAACACGTCAGAGTTATAATAGCGCCATTGCATTATATTATATTATACTTAAGGCCATTATAAAGGATGAGGATGTAGCGAAAAGGTGGTATAGTGGAATCAGAGTACCTCTGCAAACTTTCCAGATTCTTTAATAAATCTGAGAGGTTTCTCAGCACATCCACCCCGAAAATGCACAATCTTAGCAAAAGCCGAACAGATGCAGGGAAAATGCTCTGCGCCGTCGTCGTCCTCCTCCTCCTCCTCCAGACAAGATAGGCACAATGAGCTCTCGATGATGCCCATAGTGGTCATGTGTTGTTCCCATGGATTGTGTCCTAAAACCAATTCCACAAAGGCCCGAAGCTCCCTTCTTCTCTGTTCTCTGCTTGAGGAGGAAGTTTGCTATCTTCCTGTTAGGCTTTTTCATAAAGCACTTTGTAATTCTACAGTAATGTGTAGAGTTTCAGCGTCTCTAGTGAGTTTCCCTCATGAAGTTCTTGATGTACTTCACTTTTTGGTCCTACTGCGCGATCCAGTTGGTTGTTCCGCAAGGTTGGTGAGGAAGAGAAGACAATCGAACACCTCATTTGTTATATTCCGGCTCTTAAAGCCGCTTTTTTGGAGCTACCTTCCTGCATAGCCTATGTAAAATCGCGAGCATCGACTTTAAGGACCATATGAGCTTCATCAGGATTTCAAATTGGTCCAATAAGAAATAGTAAACTGTTTCTTGTAGTATCACAATGGGCCTCCATACTGACCTAAGTATGTCGCTATAGTGGCAGCCACTCCAACCAAACCTAACCTATTTCGTTAGAAGACCAAATTTTGATTACAACTTCGTTCCCAGTTTGATATTCATATCGGATATCAAATGTCATTTTCGAACGTATTATCTAAGCTCTAGCTACTAGCGAATTTACAGTCGGTACACATTTAAAACTTAGTCTACCCAAATAACTTAACGTAATAAAGCCTCTTTTTGTTCAAGTAACTCAAAAGATCACAAAATCTGGACGAAATTTGTCACTAAAAATAAAATCATCGGTCTTTCGATTTCGGTCACATGGATTGATTGGTCTTTGGATTTATCGGTCTCTATATTTACGTCCTTTATATTTAACTGTCTTTGGAATTCAGCCTTTTGGATTTATGCCCTTGGATCTATCAGTCTCAGGATTTCTGTCCTTCGAATTTATCGGTCTTTGGATTTCTGTCCTTTGGATTTATCGATCTTTGGACTTCTCTCTTCTGGATATATCGATCTTTGGATTTCTCTGGTTTGGCTTTATCAGAATTTTCTCATGTGGATATATCGGTCTTTGGATTTCTCTCATGTGGATTTATCGGTCTTTGGATTTCTCTCTTTTGAGTTTATCAGTTTTTGGAAATTTCTCATATGGATTTATCGATCTTTGGACTTCTCTCCTCTGGAGATATCGGATTTTGGATTTCTCTCTTGTGGATTTATCGGTCTTTGGATTTCTCTCTTGTGGACTTATCGGTCTTTGGACTTATTTCTTGTGGATATATCGGTATTTGAATTTCTCTCTTTTGGGTTTATCGGTCTTTGGATTTCTAACGTTTATATTTATTGGTCCTTTGATTTCTCTCAATTGGATTTATCGGTCTTTGGGTTTTTATCTTTTGCATTTATCGGTCTTTGGATTTCTCTCTTTTGAGTTTATCAGTTTTTGGAAATTTCTCATATGGATTTATCGATCTTTGAACTTCTCTCCTCTGGATATGTCGGTTTTTGGAGTTCTCTCTTCGGATTTTTTGGTCTGTGGATTTTTAACTTTTAGATTTATTGGTCCTTGGATTTCTCTCTTTTGGATTTATCGGTCTTTGTCATTCTGTCCTTTGGATTTATCAGTCCCTACATTTCTTTTGGACTTACCGGTCTTTGACTTTCTGGATTTATAGGTATTTATATTTTTTCCTTTTTAGAGTTATTGGTCCTTGTATGTCCGGTATCGCTTTTTTATTCTTGTTGTGGGGATTGTTTTTGGATTTGTCACAGCGAAGCGGCATGGAGTGGCTCAAAACTCATAAAAACTAGTAATTTAGATTGACAAGACTTCTGCCTGGTTTTCACTAGGTCATATATGACGTCAAATATGGTCAAACAAATGAAAACGGGTTGGCATATTGTGTCAAATGCGTTTGCAGTCAGTTTTGACCACTCGCTGTCATATAAAATGACAGCCATATGAAAACACTCAAATTGTAGTTTGCCAGCACATTGGGCAACATTTGACACGCAAAATTCATTTGCCAGCGTGTTGGCAAACTTGTTTCGTTTGTCAAGCTCACAGCTGATTCGCAGGGCCACGGAGCGTGTCAAGGACCGAAGAGCTAAGGAGCTATGGCTTTTTCACGGAGCGGAGCTGGAGCTAAAATTATAGGTAGAAGCTGGTCTTCATCTAAAGTGATAAAGTAATAAATTTTTAAAGTTTATCAGTTTATCCGCATTTTACATGAAACCACCTTGGTAAATAATTGTTTAAACTCTTGTCAGTGTCAACTTGATTAATAAATAAAAAAAATCCAATAAAATAAACAAAAAAAATGCCGAAGGAAACCACAATTTCTTCTTTTAAATTGAAAAAGTAAAACTGACAATGTGTCAGACTTGAGTTTTACCGAAATTTATAAATTTACGCAACAAAATCGTTCGGTAAAGTGATAAACTTTGCTTAAATATATTTTCATACAAATTTTGACAGATAATTTATTACAATTAATATTTTATCACTTTACCGCATTTACCAGCAGTTTACCACTTTAGATGAAGACCCTTAATATTTTATTGGAATTCATAAAAAAATCTAAATGAGCAAAAAATGTTTCAATGCATATAAAAAATTTGTAGATGTATTGAGCTTTGTACTTTCAATACGAGAGCGTTTAGCTTTAGAGAATAAAGGTAGGTTTAAAACCGAAGATGGTTTTAAAGCGATCCTAGATTATGCCAAATAGTATCGAGTTAACCTTTATCTCAGGTAAGCGTCGAGCGTCTCTTTTCATCATTAAAAATTGTCGTATCTGATTTAAAACAGTCTTGTCGATTTGAAGCGGAGCCAATATATAAAAAATCGGAGCGAGAACGGAGCCCTATGCAAAAAAAGGATGGGAGCTAATGCCTATATGACACTACGTTTTTTTCTTGTTTTTTTTTGGTGTGGAAAATCCACCGAACGTCAAAATACAAAAACAATTCTTCTGTAGGTTGAAAAGAGACAAAAACTCCCTCAAAAACAATTTGATTGACATTAAACTTCAAACTAAATGAAAATAATATTTATTTCAAGAATTAATTTTTTTTGGAAATTTGAATTTAAATCACTGAAATAAAAGTTATGAAACTCAGATGGCAGAGTAGCTGTGTATTCCATGTTATAAAGAGAAGCCAGTGCGCAGTATACTTTTTCTTCCGGACTTCTTCTTTCCCCTTACGGCCAAAGCAGAAGCTTATAAGAGGCAAATTTAAAATTTGTATTTCCATATATTTTTTATTTTATATATAATTTATTTTATAGTTGTCAAATTGAAACAATTGTCAGAAAAACCTGCCGAATGCAAAAAAACCTACGGAAATACAAGGTCGCTCGTTGGTTTTTAACCGCCTAGATGGTATTTTGTTGGTATTTCGTTTGGTTTTTTCAATATAGCTTGCTCGCTTGCGCCAACGCAAAACTGTATTTGACCATCTCCTTCACTCAAAAAAACCTTGTAGAATACCGGAAAAAAAAAGTAGTGTCATATGGGCATAAGAGCAGCAAAAAATTTTGGAAGCGGAGCAAACGAAAAAATCCTTTGCACCGGGGCCCTGGTTTGTCGAGCGCACAGCTGATTGTGATTGTGCGAGTATTATAAATTTATTTATTTATTTTGTTAATAGTATTTTAATATTAGAAAATGGAAGAGTTATTAGTAAACGATTTCCAAGTTTTTGTGCAACCTAGAAATACCACCACCACAAGAAAACCACGGGTGAGAAAACTGACCTTGCTGTCCGGCTGTCAAAAGCTTTTACTTCACGTTTGACATGAGAGATGAAAACGGACTGTCAATCAACTGACACCAAAATTTGACGGCAATCTTTGACCCACACTGCTCTATCGACTTCATGTCAGTTTTTGAAACGTAATGAAAACACATTTGACTCAAAATGACATATTGTCATCTAGGACAGTGATTTGACGTCAGTGAATTTGACCTAATGAAAACCAGGCTTTCCACACACTTTTTTGTCTTTGTTCATTTATTAAAACTTCCTATGACATACACAAAAACACTTTAACCTTGAAGCTGACTTGGCCGCCATGTGAATGCAGCAACCCCAAAAGAAAACAAAAAATACAACAACAAAACGTTTCACTCATTTCAAAATACACATAACTTTGTTTGATTTGTGCACTTGATTGCTTCCATACTTACTTAGGTCATTTGTATGCCATTTGCTGATTTGTTTTTATGAACTGCTGACAGACAGGATGAAAGAGTGATTTATAAATAATTTCCATAATTCACGTACATTTCACGTACGTACGTTGTAGGATAGACGTAATAAATTTACAAAAAAAAAAAAAAAACAACACTTTCAACTACAAAAACAACTGTTGCATGTACAGAAACCGTATAAAACAGTGCTGCCAAGTTAATGAAAAATATTTAAAAACTACTGAAATTTTAGATCAACCGATTTTTCTATCTATTCCAGCGTCCCTGCGAATGTCAACGCCAACGCAAACGTTGCTACTGCTTCCGTCCGCATCGCAATGAGAACTGGTTATTTTCACGCTATTCCACCGGTTGGAAGTGTGGCCTACACGCCGATTGGACCGAACTGACGAGTTGTGTAGACATCGAGTTGGACAAAAATGAAGGCGAAACAGCGAAACGAAGATATTTCTATATTACGCTACTACGCGAACCCATCTCTCGCTACATGTCCGAGTATCGACATGTGCGACGTGGCGCCACATGGAAGGGCTCACGCCACTGGTGTTTGGGCCGGCAGGCGACGGCGGCTGAGTTGCCACCCTGTTACAAAGGCAAAGATTGGCTGGATGTGGATTTGGATGAATTTGCTGCATGCGAATCGAATTTGGCCGCAAATCGACAGACGCGCATGCTGGCCGATCTGGCGTTGGTGGGTTGTTACAATAAGACTGCAATGCCGGCGCATGAGCGTGATCGTGTGATGTTGGCGAGCGCGAAGCGTAATTTGGCCGCCATGGCGTATTTCGGTTTGACGGAGTATCAGAAAGTGAGAGAGCGATGATATTTGTGTTAATTGTGTTATTAACGTGTTATTTACTATTGTTATAACTTACTTTTGCAGATCTCGCAGTATATATTCGAGGAGACTTTCAATTTGCGCTTTGCGATACCATTCGAACAGCACAATACGACAATTTCTGCTACGGCGGTGAATAATTTGCGGCCCGATCAGAAGCGGCGCATTGAGGCGCTTAATAGTTTGGACATCGAATTATATGCCTTTGCAAAGAATTTATTATTCCAAAGGTATGAATCACCGAAGTAAGCTACTAATGTTTAAAATTATACTCGTAGTATATGCTTCCAATTTGTATTAAATTATATTAGGCATTAGGCTCGCCAAAGTTGGTTTTCATCCAAATTACTACGACACTTAGAATTGGTTGTAGTGGGAGTAGTGCCATTAAGTGGGGCAATGCTAAAATGAGTGGGTCTTTGCTGAGATTTCAGCGGCGAAAAGGTCTTAAAAGCTTAGACACGGTAGGCAGGAAGCGACGATAGGTTGCATGAAAATGTCGAGAAAAAAGGAAAGTGGGGTTGTGTTATGTGATGTTTATAGATGAAACATCCGTTGAAATTAAAATCCGAGCTGCTCCTTTTTCAAGGATATCCACATTTTTTGTTTTTTTTTGAAAGGATCAAATATTGAGGAAATCGAATATTCGCCACCGTCCAAATTTTTCCGATTTCAAGACATTATTTTGTCGCTAAGGGATACAAAAAAAGGTATTAAAAAGAAAACAGGACACCTGTAGTGGAAAAATCCAATGTGAACAGGACCTAAAGGATAACCACTGAAATATAAAATAACACAAAAAGTACCCACTTTAATTTGCGTATAACTCCTAAAATGTTAACTCTACGTGAAAATTTCTTATTATATGTTTCATTCAGAATAAATAAAGAAATATTTCTTTAATATACAATTTTGATGTACCTGCAGTGCTTAATGTACTTTTGTGCATCTAAAGTGAAAATTTCAAAAAAAGTACGTTTTTTTTATGGTGCTATTTTAAGTTCGAATATTTTTCTAGTTTATGTAAATATTTTAATCTAATGATCCAACTCTCATTCCTACATATCTATACGTTAATACTAAAAAAGAGTTAGAGCTGAGATACGCGCTAGCTGTGCACGGTGGGCGGGAAGCAACAATAGGTTGCATGGGAATATCGTAAAAACGATGGCCCAACGAATATGTGCCTAGCTGTGTGCTGGTACTAATTTTCGTTTAAAAAAAATGTTGGAGATTTTATTCACGCTTGCTGTGTGTTTATGAAGTATATTAGAATATCATTTTACGTAAGTGTTTAGCCGGCGATCGTTTTTTCGATATTTTCATGCAACCTATTGTTGCTTACCGCCCACCGTGCACAGCTAGCGCGTATTTCAGCTCTAATTCTTTTTAATATTAACGTATAGATATGTTAGAATGAGAATTGGATCATTAGATTAAAATATTTACATAAACTAGAAAAATATTTGAACTTAAAATAGCACCATAAAAAAAACGTACTTTTTTTGAAATTTTCACTTTAGATGGACCAAAGTGCATTAACCACTGCAGGTACATCAAAATTGTATATCAAAGAAATATTCATTTATTTATTCTGAATGAAACATATTATAAGGAATTTTCACGTAGAGTTAACATGTTAGGAGTTATACGCAAATTAAAGTGGGTACTTTTTGTGTTATTTTATATTTCAGTGGTTATCCTTTAGGTCCTGTTCACATTGGATTTTTCCACTACAGGTGTCCATTTTTCTTTTTAATACCTTTTTTTGTATCCCTTAGCGACCAAATAATGTATTGAAATCGGAAAAATTTGGACGGTGGCGAATTTTCGATTTTCTCAATATTTGATCCTTTCAAAAAAAACAAAAAATGTGGATATCCTTGAAAAAGGAGCAGCTCGGATTTTAATTTCAACGGATGTTCCATCTATAAACATCACATAACACAACCCCACTTTCCTTTTTTCTCGACATTTTCATGCAACCTATCGTCGCTTCCTGCCTACCGTGTAGAGGAGATGAGATAGAGAAGGGAGATATGAAAAATCCAGTGCTAAGGATATCTAGAAACTTTGAGGTCTCAATCATTGACTAATTGGGAATCCATAACCTGTTACTTACTCAATGGTTTGGTACGCGGATGGATCGAAGTTAGAGAATGGTAAAACTGTGGCTGGTATATTTTTCCCGAACAACAGCAAATAGATACCAGTGGGAAACTACCACAAGCTGAAATCTGCGCAATAGAAATTAGCTGCAGAGAATGCATACGTAGAGGATTATTCTCGAAGAGTATTATTATTCTATCGGACAGCTAGGCAGACTTAAAGGCTCTGCAGTCCTACACGATTACATCAAAATTTGTAGACGTATGTCTGGCAGTGCTAAACATACGGCGAGCTAGAAACAAGCTACTACTGTGATGGGTCTCGGGGCATGTAGGTCACTATGACCACAAAAAGACCGACTGGCTTGCGAAACGGGGTGCAACTTCAGCACTCTATGGTGCAGAACCCTTTTGTGGGCTAACCAAAGCACACATCAGGGAGATCATGTATGTGAATGGGAAAATAAGCAATTCAATCGGCATTGGGCGAACTGTTACGGCCAAAAGGCAGGCCAAATTGTTTATAATTCCATAAGAATGAGCATCATATAGGTTGAATCATTATTTTAAGAAGGAAGGGCCTAAGTATTCTCACTGGATATCTACTACACGGTACACTGCTTTCTCCGCTATCATCTAAATAAATTAGAAATAGCGGAAACATATTTATTGGACAAGCGGAAACACACTTACACTCACGGAAAAAAGTATTGGCACAGCAGAAAAAAATTGGTTTCGACCTCAAAAAACGCTTCCAAAGATATAAAGTTTTTATTATTTCCTATTTTTGTTACATTAGTACAAGTAAAGTTAAAGAAAAAATTACATAAATTCATGGAATGGTTTAACCACATTAATTCGTGGAATTAAAAAGTCCTATTTTTATGTGGAAAAAAGTATTGGCACACTTCACTTTCAGATTAAATAACAACTAAACTTCAAACGCTAGTATATTGTGGGCGTACCGTTTCATTTTCCAACATCATTAAGTGGGTTTGGCATAGAATATACCAACTTTGTGGTAGTTTCCTCCCCAATATTTGGACATTCTTCCATTAAGGCTGCTTTTAGACTTCGCTCGCTGGTGACGCACCGCGTTCTTTACCGCCACTCCAGTTCATCCCTCTGGTACACGATCGGGTTGTGATCTGGGAACTGTGGGAGATGTGGGAGAACATGAGTAGTATTATATGCAAGCCGCATACGTACGTTGTGGGCTGTTATTTCGGACCGTTGACGTGTGTGATGTACCCAAATTTAACTTTTCAGCGCTTTTTCTGGCGTCTTCTTTCAAAATATTGGCATAAACTTGCTTGTCCATTATACCCTCAATAAAAACCAATTCGAACACACCGGCAGTGGACATGCAGCCCCACACTATCATGCTTCCAACCGCCATGTTTAACAGTGGAAGCAAAGTTTTTTTTCTTTTCATTCAAATGAGTAGAAAGGACTATGCAAAGGCTTACAAGGACAAGCCTTGCAGCAACTGGGAGCAAGTTATATTTTCGGAGGAAAGCAACTTTAATATTTTTCCATCATATGGAGGCGTAAGGGTATGACGAATAGCTAATACAGCATTAGATTCAAAAATACCTTATTCACACTATAAAACATATTGGGGGAAACCTAATAGTGTGGGGCTGCATGTCCACTGCAGGTGTGTTCGAATTGGGTTTTATTGAGGGTGTAATGGACAAGCAAATTTATACCAATATTTTGAAAGACGACGCTAGAAAAAGCGCTGAAAAGTTAAACTTGGGTACATCACTCACCTTACAACACGACATCGACCCGAAATACCACCCCACGAAGTACGTATGCAGCTTGCATATAACACTACTCATGTTCTCCTACATCTCCCACAGTCCCCAGAGCTCAACTCGATCGAGCAAATGTGGGATGAGCTGGAGCGGCGGTTAAGAAAGTGGCAAGCAAAGTCTAAAAGCAACCTCAATGAAAGAATGGCCAAATATTGGGGAGGAAACTACCAAAAAGTTGGTATATTCTATGCCAAGCCCACTTAATGATGTTCAGAAATTAAACAGTACGCCCACAATATACTAGCGTTTGAAGCTTAGTTGTTATTTGGTCTGAAAGTTAAGTGTGCCAATACTTTTTTCCACATAAAAATAGGAATTTTTTAATTCCGCGAATTAATGTGGTTAAACCATTCCATGAATTTATGTAATTTTTTCTTTAAAGTATTCTTAATACTTGTACTAATGTAACAAAAATAGGAAATAATAAAAACTTTATATCTTTGGAAGCGTTTTTTGAGGTCGAAACCAACTTTGTCTGCTGTGCCAATACTTTTTTCCGTGAGTGTACGTCGCTTTTGTGAATTGGATGATGAAACACCGGTGCACATCCTATGTGAGTGTACTGCGCTCGCAAGGAAAAGGTTATGAGAATTGAACCTTAATCCATTTGAAGTCTGGAACAAAAACCTAGAGGAGATCCTTAAATATATCAAAGGCTTCCAAATACGCTTGGCTATGAGGCATAGCACAATAGATCTGATTGAGGTCGCGGTGCAATATAATAATAATAATAATAATAATAATAATAATAATAATAATAATCATAAAGGCCTACTGTAGATGGAATGCTTGACTAAAGAGCATACAGACAGATAATGAATTACTTCCAGTGGAATAAATGGTTCTATAGACAGACAATCAAGGCAATGTCACGCTATGATAAATCCTAAGTAGTACCAAAAAGTTTGCAGTGCAGGAAACTAGATATGAGAGAAACTGCGATTTTTCGATATCTGTGATTTCGGTGATTGCTATTTTTAAATCACTGCGATTTTAAACTGCTATTGCGATTGCATGGACTGCTATAAAATCATCAGTTACCGGTAGAGATTAATTTTGCGTTTTCTGAGCGATATAACCTGTCTTCATTTTATGTTAACAAAAACATAGCAATAACAACGTATTCCGCAGTAATTTCGCTGTTTGTAAACATTTTTCAAAGATAAATTGTAAATTCAATAATTTTTTTTTCTTATATTTCTATATACGTATGTGGTCTGCTTAAAAGTAGTATAAACAAAAAGAAATGTATAATGCTTTTGCGATTGCGATTCACATCTATAGGTGAACTGCTTACTTGGTACATCGATAGCAGTTCCCAATAAGTAGTGAACTGCTATTTTGAAAAAGTGATCGCAATTGCGATTTGCGATTTTTTATTCACAGTGAAAAAATGACCGTTTGCGATATATCGCTCATCACTACAGGAAACGTTCCAAATAGGTAGTGCAGGAAGAAGACGACACAGCTGTCCGTAGGGGCAAAGTACTGAAACGACCCGGATTTATATCCGTCCAAGAGTGCTCTAACTTCGGTTGTACTCTTCAGAACGTCAGGGTTACAGTACGGAGAGCAGGAAGCAATTAACTTTCCGATAAACTGGTTTAAAACAGTTTTGGATCAAGTAAAGGGGTATTACTTAGATGGTGTTTGGTTTAAGCGAGCGTGTGAATATGTGGATAATGTCGTGCAGGGAGACCCGCAGGTTGGGCATATATGCGTTTGTTATGTCAGGGATAATTTTCAGTGCTGGTCCTCGATTAAGAACGAGGCTTTCAAAGTAGTCTCACGAACACTCTTGTAATAGTAGTTTTTTTTTTTTTTTTTATAAGAGGAAAACTTAAAACTAGAATATTGAATTAAGTAGGCGGTAAACATTTTTTGTCGAATTTTGCTGCTCTTTCAAACTTTTCTTTTATAGCGTTTTCTACCTACTTGTGAAATGATTGATTTAAAACTAGCCTCTACAAACTGTATGATGGATTCTTAAAAAAACTACTCTCTTCACTTGCAGATTTGCGCATCTAAAAGCGAAAGACAACGATTTTGCGCAGCGATTCGCCAATTTGGGCAACATCTATTACAAACAAGGTGTTACGGAATTCAATTGGGACAGCAATATTGACGAAGCGCTGAGCACTGATCATTAAGCAGAAGAAAACAAAAAAAAAAAAAAAACCAAATATATAGTTGGATAAGCAGTACACATAAAAATTATACATACATTATTTATAAAAAAGAAAAAAGTAAAAAGAAAAAAAAAAAAATAGTACTAAAAGCGCTTCAAGCAGTTCGAGTTGTACGGCGAACATGTTGGCATGTTTAGCAGTGCGCTTTTGGAGTTTGGAGCTGCTGCTGCAAAGGACTTTATAATGATTTTAAGCATACATTTAAAACTAAACTAAATTGATATAAATTAAGGCACAGCCAGAGGACGCAAGAAATTACTTCCAGAGAGTGAAAAATTCAAATTTTTGTATTTGTTTTTTTAAAAGAAACAAAAACAAAAATTTGAATTTTTCACTTTCTGAAAGTAATTTCTTGCGTCGTCTGGCTGTGCCCTAATAGTTGCATAAGTAAGTGTATTTATATATGAATATATATTTCGTGCGTATTTGTTTGTATTATTGTGCATTTCTTTTATTGTAATTCAACTGATTTGACTTGTGCTACGTACTTATGTAACACAAGCATAAATATAGGTAAATTACTTCTACTTAGTTTAAGCGAATTGTAAATATGTTATGCTAAATGTTTTTATGCCTTTTTATTATTTAAAAATGTTTTAGTTGTAAGTTTAATTGCTAGCTTAATATTAGTGTAACAAGTCATATTTAAAAAAAAATTGTGTAGTCATTTTTATTTTGTTTTTTTATTCTCTGCGTGTTCGGTAATAATAACGTTTAATATACCAATAAATATAAGTCGCATAATAATAGGCAAACTAAAAAATAAGCCAAAATTAGTTGTAGGCACTTAATTATAAAAGCTTAGACTTAAATATATTTAGACAAAACTTAACAACAAAACAAAACAAAAAAAAAAAACCAAAACATAAAAACAAAAGAGAAAGTATTGCTTAAATGTTAAGTCATAAATTATAATTTTATTAGCGCTTAACTAAATTTAGTTTAGTTTTAATTAATAACAAAATTATTTGTTAAGTGCTGCCAAGGATATTAATGCATTGTATCAAGCAAACAAAAATTCGTAATGTGTAATTGCAACCACAAACTAAATGTAATCGGTTTCCAGCGTCAACGAAGAAAAAAGGGCATTTTTTAAATTTTATTAACACACACTAATTACTCTTGGATCACTACAAAATATTACCGCTATCAAAGATTTTAACACCAATTTTAATGCTACTTACACCCAAAATTATATTGTGTGCTAGAACAGATATGTAAATAAATCTCAAGGCACTTATGGCATGTGTTTTTATTTTTAATTAGCATTTGTCACGTGTACAAAGCTGATTTTGAAAAAACAAAAAAAAAAAAAAAAAAAACGCCCAATAAATGTTAAGCTTGGTTAAAAAATCGAAAGCGTTTGGCAAACGAAACTATTTTTATGTGAATTTTATATGAGCTAATGGCCAGTTTTTATTAAGAAAAATTGAAAAAATGTTTTTGGTAGAAGTTGTGGATCCATTCTCTTTTTCTTTTTCGTGAGACTCGAATTCCGTTAAACATTGTTGAGGGCGTTTTCTCAACCTCCGGTTAACGCTAACCTGAGTTGTAAGTGCCGGTTGAAATGTCGACTGTGTTATCGACTACATGCTAAATGTTTGAGTTTGATTAAGTCGATAATGGTGCTTAATTGGGAGGTAGCGTTAACCGAAGGTTGAGAAAACGGCCCTTATGAATTTGAAAACCAGTCGAATGCCGAAGTGATATTTTAATGACAGAGAGAGAGAGAGAGAGAGTGGTTATCTTAAAATATACCACTTTTTCACTTGTTACTACAGCAACATATCGTTCTCATTTCCTTTTTCGAACACATTACGAGTGCACTTCCATTATAAACTGTTAAGGTTGGAAAGCTAAGGCTGGTTCTCAGCTCAATTTTCTTATTGAATACCTACTAGCAATAGCACGTTCCGCTTCGCTGTGACAAATCACACTATGCCACGGCCTATCAATCTCCTTATCACTCTCCATCTCCCGTTGCCTCCTGCACTTTCTCCATCTCTCTCTCCTCTCCCGTTCCCTATCAAAAACATTCAGTGGTCATCCAGGTTCACATATCTGTCTATATCATTTGAATTGGTTCCGCTATCTCAGGAACCGTTTAAGATATCTACATAGCATCAACTATATATGAGAACACTAATTGGCTCCTTTAATTTCATGCCAATATTGCTCAAAAGTGTTTTGGTGCCGTCCGAGTCCACGTTTTGGCCTCTGTCTGGGGAACAGACTTGCAAGCTGGAATGGAGTGAACCCCCTATTGCAGTTCTGATTGAAACATTTAATTTCATGTCAATGTTGCTCAAAATTATTTTGGGGCCATCTGGGTCCATATATTGGCCTATGTACATATATCTCGGGAAAGGGTTGAGATATGGTCTAAACCAGTGTTGTCCAATGCAATAGTATGTAATTTTCACTTGTGTGCGTAAAGCGTTGCTGCAAACTGTGTTGTGTTGTTGTAATTAGCTTCGCAATACGCTGCTGCCGAACCAAACGCTGCTGCCGAACCAAGCTATTCATAGATATACGAGCAGTTTACTGGCTCTTTCGTTTTTTCTGAAGCTGGCAGAAGAGTATACGTGTGAGTATACGTGTTTGACGTCGCAGCAGCTAGCCTATGCCCCGGGCATAGGAAAAATGCATTTTGGCCGACACTGGTCTAAACTCTCTAAAGACTTCATTTTTACAACCGAATTCTTCATTACATAACAAATATATGTACGTGCCAAAAACGTACAGAATCGGATCATAAAAACAGATTTCGCAAATTTAGCGATTCCAGTGCCATCTAGCGAGAAAAAATTTAGCCTATGTTGAGAGGACTTATCTAAAGAATAAACTGTCAAAATATGGCAAAAGTCTCTAGTACTTTTCCACACATAAAAACCCACTACAATTTTATATATGTATCCTCGTTTAAACTTCATAATTACCAAGTGAAACTTTCATAACCGCCAATGCAAAAAAATTGAGATTTGCTAAACTTTAATTCCTGGCTCCCGGCTCTATCAATGCATACCCTAAATTTGGTATTTGGCAAGCTCGGAAAGCTCTATACTTCCTTCTAATGTATCTACCTTTCAGCTCCGAAGTCGTAGTCAGGAATTCAATTTTAATTTTTGGCACAATTGTCGCTTAGACGGTTATGAAAGTCTCACTTAGGCGGTTATGAAGTTTAAGCGGCGATATATAGAAGATTAAAAGTAATTTTTGCACATTCGCCACAATGTTTATTGGGTATTTATGTATATGTACAAACGTGAATACAAAAACAATTAAAATAAATAAACAAATTTTTTTTAATATTTTGTGCCACACAATTTACTAAAAAAAAAACCTATTGTAAAACGTTAGTATGTATTGTTAGTCAAAATATTTGTATAAGACAATAATAAACTTCAAAATAATTTAATGATGATTAAAAATATTTATGTATATCTAACTGAAGCAGTATCTATTACATAATTACATATGTGGCAAACTTCTAAAAAAAAAATTAAAAAAAGGAATAACGCTAATTACACATGTGCATACATGCAATCAGCCACATATTTTGTGTAAAAACAGCATCACAAAAATCATGCAGCGAAAATACAATTGTAAAGCATTTTTCGTTCTTCATTTTGCAATGCATTTATTATGTGCACACATTAGTTATTTAAATAGCATAAGATACATAAATAAATACACAAATACATACATTAATAAAACACACATACATATGTACATACATTAGTACTACATGTGCCATTTTGTATAAAAACAAACACAATCATTCATTCACAAACAAACATTAATGATTGATTGATTGATTGATTAATTATAATTAACAAAGTATTTACCAAAAATAGTGCAATTTAATTATATTTTATTTACTAAATTTAATGCACTTTAAGAAAAAATAAAAATAAAAATTAAGTAAACCTAGCAATTAGTTGTAATAACTACAATAATAAATGATAATTACATAGTTGAAAAAAAAAAAAAAATTATTTGTGTTTGAAAATTCATTGCGGGTAATGGTGGTTGGGGGATTTTTTTTAAAAAGCTACAACTACAACTGCGTTTGGACGACTTTTATCGCTTGCAATTTGGCCGTTTTTCGGTCTTTCAGCTTACGATAAATGTTTGGCAAAATTTTACTAAAGTGGAACCGACCGCGATAAAAGAGACTTCTTCGGGAGGGTAGAGTGGTTCTCAAATATCACAAAACTGTTGTCGAAATTAGCCGCACGCGTAGAACACTTTGCCTGCGATTTACCAAAAAACTAAAACGCCTAGAATTGTCTTTTGGAATAATATATAGCATCTTCTGATCGATCGACAATACTTTTGCATAGTCGGAAGTCTTAAAATTAGTTGAATTAGCAACCACAAAACATTTGCTGAGAGTTTCATTGAGAAATCCTCGGTGGTTTGAAAATAAATACAGCTGGTGGCTTATAGCAAAGTGGAGCCAAATGTTTCCGGTTTGTACTTGTTTCCGGTGGGTACTTCATACTATTGCAACATCATAGAAAATAATGAAGAAATATGCATATTCAAATATTAATACGGCTATGCCAAATCATGTTGTTTAACACCACTAGCTAGGTGAGAAGTTGCAAAGACCTCTCCGAGCTGTTCGAGACCAAACGTGATTTCAGAAAAGTCGACTGTCTATCGTGAGAACATAATACGAAATGCAACAATTGCTAGTTTGTACTAAGTAGACAATTAAAAAGTACATTTCACCCTTTCAATCGCTAACCTCCAAAATTACATAATCCCGTTATTTATGCTCATTGCCTGCAAAACTGTCGTTAGTGCTGTTTAAATACGAATCCTTTAGCACCTCACAACGTTACGTACTGTTTGGGAACAGGCCAACAGCACACCATAGCAGGCAGGCAGCCATTTTTTTGTTTTGATCAGAAAAAAATTGTATTTGCTTATTTTCGCGTTTGATTTGCTAATCTACAGTTATACACAGACAACCCAGCGATAACAGACAATTTAGAATGAATTCAAAAACAAGTATAGTAAATACATAAATACACAAACAGACATACTAACACTTGCAAATATGTATTAAGATTACAAAAGCAAAAAACAAGTAATGAAAATACAAAACAGAACAACTTCATAGCCAACAACAACAAACGAAAGAAACCCTGGCAAGTTTTAATGATGGCGGAAAATGGGTGGACGGGCGGGCGGTCGCCACAAAAAGGCGAAAGACGCAGCAGCGCACATTTACATGTTAATGAGTTTGCATCCCCGTCGACTTTGTGCCCTACTCCAATTTCGATTACCGAATTCTCTGCGTTTGAAATATGTTTGTATGTATTAGACATATACGCCGCCGCCGCCGCGCCGATTACCTTCATAATCGGCCGCCGCCGCCATAATCCGTGAAATCGGCGTATCGGCGCGGCGGCGTGCGCTGGCGCGCCATACCCGTATGGAGCGAGATGTGTACATATTTTCCTAGTTTTGCTAACTGCTAAAGTTCTTCAAAATTAAAAAAAAAAAAAAAAAGGAACCAATCGACGTGTTTTTACCTCAGGAACACGAAGCTGAATGCGGAAATGTTTTGTTTTTTGCCGGTTAAAAGTTATTAACAAAAACTTTGGCTGTTCCCTACTTTACTAGCCTCAGTCCTAAAGAATTTAAGCTACTGGAAAATTTCAGTTCGTTGGCTTACATAATTTTTTCTCAGATACGGAACTTTTCTGGGATCTCTTCCATTTAGTCCTACTTCTCGAGGTCTGTTGCTAATTGTTCTACTCAAAACTGCACCATTTCAACCCTTCTTGATATCATTAGATGCCGAAAATGATCCCAAACATGCCTCCAGAATCGAAAACTCATAGTTTGAACGTAAGAAAGTTGCTGTTTTTGAGTAGCCCTCACAGTTGTCGAACCTCAGCCCTATAGGGAATATTAAAGAAGACGATGGGGGATCAAAAATGGAAAAATAAGCAAGAGTTATGGAAAAAAGTTAAAGAAGCTTGGTACTTAATACCAGTTGCAAATTGCGCTGATTTGGTCAACCCTATGCCACGAAGAAGTAAGGAAGTTATAAAAAATAAAGGAGCGTCAACTAAACATTAGTTTAAATCTAGCTGCAGCAGTAATATTGTAGTTTATTTGAAAAAAACAATCGAATTTAAAGTTTGTCCCTATTATTATTTCCAACTTAAATTATACATTTCATTATTTTTATTCATAAAAATTAAATTATTATATGTACAAAAACCACCCCAGAGACATTGAAAATTTACCCTTACATATGGATTTGTGTATATTCTTTAATATTTATTTTCTTTATTTTATATTTTAGTTTATGTAACAATTGTTTTTTGCTGTTAATAAAAAAGTTTCAACAATTTAAGGTGGAAATTAGTTTATTTATTCCATTCAGCCTGCGCTATTAAGGTAACTAAATAAAATTAATATTTGAATAAGGATTGTGATTTGTAGATTTGGGGCAGGCGCGCCGGCGCGAAAAAGCACGCCGGCGTCGTCGCCGCCGCCGAAATGTTTTTGGAATAGCGCCGCCGCTGCCGGAATCACTGTCGGCGTATA
The DNA here is from genome assembly GCA_960531455.1 of Urophora cardui. Lineage (NCBI taxonomy): Eukaryota > Metazoa > Arthropoda > Insecta > Diptera > Tephritidae > Urophora > Urophora cardui. Next base: position 146,166,704 of record OY482672.1, read on the forward strand.
TGTCTAGTATGTATGTATGTATTTTTATTTTATAGCATTTTCAGGTCAAATGGAACCTTTTTCAAGTCAAGTGAAACTTTTTTCAAATAAAATGAAACCTTTTTCAATTTAAGTGAAACTTTTTCATTTAAAATGAAACTTTTTTCATTTCAAATGAAACTTTTTTCATTTCAAATGAAACCTTTTTCAAATTAAATGAAAGCTTGTTTAGTTAATACAATAATATTCTTATATGAATTTTTTGAACACGGCTTTTTTTCGAAAGTTAACAATTCAAAATATTTTACACAATTTGCACTCTAAGCTAACAATATGTATAAAAGTCGACATAACCTCAGAACTTTTTGCATTTCAATGTTTTCGTTGTTTTATTGTTTGTATCCCAGCAAACATTCGGACTCATATAAGCGTCAGTAAACATTTCTTAAGCTTATATACCACATAAGCCGCTGTGGTGCTGTGGGTAGAGTGCTCGCCTGCTATGCCAGAAGTCTCGGGTTCAAACCACAGTCCGAGCAAACACCAACAAAATTTTCTAATTAGTAAAAATCCAATTATTGGGATTTTTAAGAGCAGCGGTCAGCTCTCGGCAGTGGGCGGCATACCCTCTGAGTGTATTTCTGCCATGAAAAAGCTTCTCACAAAAAATGCATTCGCCGTTCGGAGCCGGCTTAAAACTGTAGGTCCACCCAATTGGTAGGAAAAACAAAAGGAGCACACCTCGAATTGGGAGAGAAGCTCGGCCATAAAACTCGTCAGAGTTATAATAGCGCCATTGTATTATATTATTATTATTTTATACCACATATGTCACACCTATATATTTCGGACTCATATCAGACTCCAAATTATGAGAATTTCAAAAATGTTTGCTGGGCTGAAAGAGCTTGATCTACTTAATTTTAGTACATATATAAATATATCATGTACATATATATAAAAATAATGAAACCAATAACAAACTAAACAATTAAATTGTTGTTGTGATTATTTTGCAAATATATGTATATATAGGTACATATATATTGTTGTACATAGTTACCACTAGAGCTGCAAAACCATCGATAGTCGGAACACTCGATAGTTTAGATAGTCGGAAAAAAAACTATCGATACTATCGATAGTTTTTTATGAATATTTCACTAAAATAAAAAGAGGGATGGTTTTGTTTACAGTTTTCTTTCCAAAAAGTCTTTAATTTTTTACGCAAAACAATAATTAAATAAAAGATAAAATAAGAATTAGATACTTCACTTACACTGAGAGAAAAACAACGAAAAGTTGGTTAATAGTACTAATTTCACACTTGGAATGGAATCAATGTGAATTTTGTTTAATATTTTTTATGGACGAAAAACTCGGTTAGATGACTCATCCGTGCATAGACAAAAGATAAAATCTGTTTGTGACTTCACCCTCTCATAGGGTTAGAGTTAATGAGAGGTTGAGTAAACGGCCCTTAAGCTAAAGATATAGATACTTATGTATTGTGGAACGATCTTTCGTCATCCCTTGTGAAAAAATCGTTCCACAATACATCACATTCCTACCCCGTCGGAAAACCAAGCAAAAAAAGGAATAATGAAAATTACTTAACTATTGCTTGTCATTTTATATCAGAAGATTTCAAATTGCGAGTGCTGACTGTAGACACAAAAGCTGCTGTCAGATACAAATCATTCCGCAGCTAATATATTGGAAACCTTGCACCATGTTCCATGCGAGTTACCGTGTTTTGCATTTAGCTGTGCGAGCAAATTGTTTCTTATTTTAAAGGCAGTACTATTGAACATGAGAAGTTTAAGGCCGCGCAAGAAGTCTATAGTGTTTTGCAAAAAAAAAGTTGTAAAACGACGCCCTATACACGGATGAGTCATATAACCTAGTTTTTAGTCCATAAAATATCCTTTTTGTTTCACATGAAAGAAATCGCTAAAAATAATGTTTTTATCAGATATCTTTGATATTACGTTAACAATTAAACGGGCTAATTTTTAAAAAATATATTTTTTCTGATTTTTATAAAAAAACTTAATTTGAAAATCAAAACTCTCAAAAATCGGAAAAAATTAAAAATTCTGACATTGACCAGATGTCATTTAGCGAGGTGTGGTTCAATTACTACAAGTTGTATATCGTTAGAAGCGTGGATTTTAGTCGCCTCTTACGACAGACATTCCTTACCACGCGTATATTCTAAGCCCCCTAACCCGCTGGGGTATTAATTTTACCAATTTGATATCGAAATCCAACTCCTCCCAAACATTCAGTATTCTTCTCTTGGGCCAAAACTACAAGAATGAATAGGGATAACCATCGATAGTGGAAAAAAACTATCGATAGTGACACGAAAATAAAACTATCGATACTATCGATAGTGCCATCGATAGTTTTGCAGCTCTAGTTACCACTACTAACATTCAAAGTTCAATAACTTTCGATGTGTAAAAGCCGTGTACAAAAAATTTATATAAGAATGTTATTGTACTAACTAAACAAGGTTTCATTTAATTTGAAAAAAGTTTCATTTGAAATAAAAAAAGTTTCATTTGAAATGAAAAAAGTTTCATTTTAAATGAAAAAAGTTTCACTTAAATTGAAAAAGGTTTCATTTTATTTGAAAAAGGTTTCACTTAATTTGAAAAAGGTTTCACTTGACTTGAAAAAAGTTTCACTTGACTTGAAAAAGGTTTCATTTGACCTGAAAATGCTATATATTTTGGTGATTAGATACCTACATATACACAGAAGAAACAAACTTAAATAAATGATATTTTTGTAGATGATGGCAAAATGTATGTAGGAATATGTACATATGTATGTATGTATATCATACACAATCATTGTCTGTCTGAAATTGCTCTGTGTGACTTCTAATTAACTTTGGAACGCCCACCAACCAGTCATTATGTTTGACATCTTCATAAAAGTTGTCTCGAATTTGTACCTCTTCATATTTTGCGAAATTTTCGCATTTTCAATGTTTTATCTTAAGAGTTTGGATGGACAAAATGTATTTCTTAAACACTGTAAAAAGTACAAGAACAAGTTCAAGGAGCTTAAGTTTTTAGTGTAAATAAGAGTTTTGTGCTTTTCGAGGCTCCCTCTATCCCCCTCGAAATGAATTTGCGAGACCCCCTTCTATGCCACTTGAAATGAGTTTGCGAGACCCCTCTCTATCCCCCTCGAAATGAATTTGCGAGACCCCCTGTATCCCCCTCAAAATGTCACTTTTTCGGGATCGGTTTCACTAATGCAAAATTTTCCTGAAATTCCTACTAGCACGAGAGCACGAGAACCTACACTACCTACACCACCCCGATCAGCTTGTTGATTAGCCGAATATTCTAGGCTTCATTTTGGTCAGAAGATAACCTATAAATTTCAGAACATTCCTACAACAGATGTTTCATGGCCTCTTTGTCCATGTCATAACTTCGTCAAGTTGCGAGAATTCACACCAACGGCCTGTGCGAAGTCCTTTCTATTGCAGGGCGATCTAAACAGGCTTATACTGAAATAACAGCCCTTGGTCGGCTATTGACTATTGAGGGATCAAGAACTCCCCGACCTTTCACACTTCTTTACATCCCGCTCCCTAAAATTGCAATCAGCCAAGTCCTCAGCGACCGTGTTTACGATATGGATGAAGGAGGTGAGGCTGGAGATAGGTATATGGATAGGGAATATACCCATCCCTACCGTAAGAAACTTGCGTGTTACCTTCGACAGCCTTATCTCCTTCTACGCGCATAGATACGACCGCGATCGCGGACACGGTTCAGAGGCGTAACAAAATCCTCAAGCAGCACTTGGCGGAAAGACAAAGAAATCCTTATCGCTATATAGGGATGGGTAAATTGGAATATTATATCAATATATGTATATCGTCCAACCCTATCGCTACATACAAAGTAATCGGCGGACCGATCCAAAATTTTGCGTTGCCAATGTGTTCGCCAGGGACTTGCAGGACCCAGTGAAAAAACTCCAAGCCCAACAAAACTTCCCGCTGCGAACGGCCACGTGAAGTCTCCTGATGTCGCTGAAACACTATTTATACCACGAGGACAGGTGCTCCCAGTCGAGAAACACAACACCATGCTTAAAATGCAATTTTGCTGGGATGCCACCTCCTCCCGGCAAGTCAGTAGCCATCTTATCAATCTCACCCCTGAGCTTGAAAAGTATTTAAAACAACCACTTGACCACGCGGCATAAATACACGCTTTAAAGGAAATCCACAGCGAAACGGTATCCAGCCTTGTTTCGTCCCACTCATCATGAACTCTATCGAAATTGAACGCTATGGAGACCAGTTGCATTATTCTTGGCACAAGCAATGTTTCCACTGCACACGAGTTTTCATTGCAATGCCAGCAAAAGCAAAATCATATATGTACATATGTATGTATGCATTTATGCATGTGCATTGACAGTTTTTTTTTTTTGCCTGAGCAATTGCAAGCAATGCAAGGAATTGCATTTGTTTTTTGGCGGGAAAATTGCATGCGTTCAATTGGCAAAGGAAAAATTGTGTTTTTGTATATGCGAGTACTTGTGAGTACTTGTAAAATCGTGCTACTCAAAATTGCTGTTCGCCTGTGAGCACTCAGTACAACTTGTTACTTGGTACTGCCACAATATTATTTTTACATATTACGCTAAGCGATTTTTTGTAAACACCATAACTTTTACACCGTTATACCGATTTTCGAGAATGTGGTGGCAAGTGAAAGGGCTTGACCTGTAGATGTGCAGGAAGGTTTAATTTTTCTGAAAAGGGTTGCCAGCTGTTCGAAAATTTAATTTTCCTGTATAGTTTGCTTGATTTTAAAACTTTGGCTTGACCTGATATTGAGTAATTTAATAAAAATTTTACAAAAAGAGTTGCCACCTGTTCAAAAATTCAGTTTTACGCTATAGTTTGTTTGATTTTTAAATTTGAGGTGTCACGTGAAAGGGCTTGACCTGATATTGAGTGATTTAATAAAAATTTTACAAAAAGGGTTGCCACCTGTTCAAAAATTCAGTTTTACGATATAGTTTATTTGATTTTTAAATTTCAGGTGTCATATGAAAGGGCTTGATCTGATAATCAGTAATTTAATAAAATTTTTACAAAACGGGTTGCCACCTGTTCAAAAATTCAGTTTTACGCTATAGATTGTTTGATTTTTAAATTTGAGGTGTCATATGAAAGGGCTTGAACTGATATTGTGTAATTTAATAAAAAAAATTTACAAAAAGCGTTGCCACCTGTTCAAAAATTCAGTTTTACGCTATAGTTTGTTTTATTTTTCAATTTGAGGTGTCATATGAAAGGGCTTGACCTGATATTGTGTAATTTAATAAAAAAAATTTACAAAAAGCGTTGCCAGCTTTTCAAAAATTCAGTTTTACGCTATAGTTTATTTTTAGTATAGTTTGATTTTTAAATTTGAGGTGTCATATGAAAGGGCTTGGCATGGAAATGAGTAATTCATTAAAATTTTTACAAAAAGGGTGCCACCTGTTCAAAAATCCATTTTAACGCTACAGTTTATCTCATTTTTAAATTTGGAGTGTGATTTTTACAAAAAGGGTACACTGAAGATGGGTAATAAAAGGAAAGGGAAGAGGAAAATGAAAGGGACGCATATGTCGAAGGAAAGGAAGCGAAAGAGGAAAGAACACGGAAAATAAAATGGACAAAGGGAAAAGAAAGCGCAAATAAGGGGGACTCGGAAGAGAAAGAGAACTAGAAAGAAAAATAGGAGCGCGCCAAATGGCCTTTTGGAGATCGCTTTAAGGTTACTATAGTCTAGAAAAATATTCGGCACAAAACTTCATTATGGGGCTCCTCGGACAAAATCTGTGTATAAAAAATCTAGGTCCACAGAAAATAAAAATAACCAGTAACTATGAAGGTATATCAAAAAATTTTCAAATGTGGCAATAAGTGGTCTTCCACCCTCAAATTGTAGCACAGTGTAATTGAAAGCCACTGCATCGCGTGGCCGGGTTCACTAGTTATTTTTATTTAGCATGGGCCGATTTGGAAAATGGAAGGAAACCATTAAAACTAACGGTTGCTGGGTATTTGTGTGAGCGGTTAATGGTGATAATTGAGTGAATGAATTTGCATACAAAATGCAATTTTTGCACCCAGGTATTATTATTATTTTACGCGGATTGCATGAATATACATGCATACATATGTAATTAGAGGAATATTTTGCATTGTATTTATTTTGTTAGTAATTTCCATGAATGTGAAGTTACAAAATGTAATCGACTAATGCCAGAGAAAAGGTTATAATATTTAGAAAAAAAAAATAACAACAACAAGCTATGGAATCGATGAAATCTGCAACGTCATTATCTCTCTATATATGTATGTATGTACATTAGGGTGGTCCAAAAATGTATGAAGGGAAATTTTATAGCATACTAGCAAACGCACATCCCGCTTCGCAGCGACGAAAAATGTTTTTATGTTATAATGAGTTTTGCCCACTATATTTCCCTTTCTCTTTCCTGCACCTTTAATTCTCTTTCCCTTCTACATCTTTTGTTTTCCCTTTCTCTATTGCTCTCTATTACCTCTCCCTATTCTTTGTTCCAGTCTTTCTCCTTATATTACTCTCTCTCTCAACCCCTTTTCGATTCTTTTTCCCCACTCATTTTCTGCCTCATTTCTTTTCCTTTTCTTTTTTCCTTTTCCTTTCCTTTTCCATTCCTTAACCATTTTCCTTTCTCCTTTCTTTTCCCTTTCCCTAAGAAGCCGCGTTGGGAATTACATCGAAAAGAGCTTTATATTGAAGACCTGATTTTCTCTTTTGATTTCATACCAACATCACGTTTTGGGCTATATCTGGGAAATGGATTTAGACATCACAATGAAAAGAGTTCTATGTTGGAGCCCAACTCAATACCTCATCATTTGAAACCAATATCGTTCAGAAACATTCCGGGGTCACTCGGTTCCACGTTTTGACCCATATCTAGGTACTCGGACTAGGTATTGCAATGAAAAGAGCTCCATATTAAAGCCCTGTTCAAACAACTTTCATTTGATGCCAATATTGCTGAAATACTTGCTGGGACTCACTTGTTCCACATTTGGGCCTGTATTCCGAGAAGCTTGCACTTTTTTTTTAAATTCCCTATATGACATTAATCTACTATGAAAATTTCATTAAGATCGGTTGATTACTTTGGGAGCCCATAAAGGACACACAGACCACACATTCATTTTTATATAATAGAAGATTTCTCAACTTCGCCCCCTAGGCCGATGCTAATATAGTCGAAGATACCTAATGCAAATTTTCGTCTCGATCTTAGAAGGTTAAGGGGTGTCGCAGAGGGATCAAAGTTCAGATTATCTACCTTATAAAGACAAAAAAATTAAATAATTTTTTTTTATATCTAATAGCCAAAATCGATAGTTTTGTACTCAAGGATACCAAATATACATAAATTTTGGTCTTGATCGGAGACGGTTAAGGCGTGTCTCACAGTGGTGCCATATGGTAGTGGTCAAAGTTCCTACTTCGCGACATCCTTTATCGATCTCCCATCGAGACCAAAATTTATACGTATCGATAGCTACACTGCAAAATCCTGTATTTTCAAAACCAAAAAGTTTTCAGGAGAGAGAAAAACTATAATAATTTTATCATATGAACCGGACTTTTTTAATCCATTTTAATGCCATAATAACCACTGAAAAGAAACGGGAAATTGAAATCCGATTTTGGCTGCATTTTGATGCGCGCTAGTCTACGATCTATGGGAAAGGCGCAGAACCTTATTTTTGGAAAAATAGTGACATACAGGGTTTTGCAGTCGGACTGTCGATATGTGGTTTCGTTGGTTGGCCGTACTTTGACCGATTTAGGGGGTAAGACTGAGAAAAAATATTGATTTGATTTTTTTAAGAACCACCCTAATGTGCATGCATTCCCACTTGTTTTGGAAAAAGTATTGAGTGCATTGCATGACGGGGCGCGAAAAATGGCCAAGTGGAAATATGTACATACATATGTATGTATATATGTATGTATGTATAAAATATATTAAACAAAAAACATATTTAGTTCTCTAGCTGTCGGCAGTGAGTGACGGAGTGGGCTGGTTTGTAATGGCTGGTGCTCATAGATTCAAAGCATTTGCCTTACGCGGCACTTGTCTGTGGCGGCCGGCTGGCCATATGGCCGATATACATACATATGTAGGTACTTGAGTAAACCGTTTATGTTTATTTTTTGTAAAATGTGTGTTTTCACCCAACAACAAAAATATAAAAATGCATTTATGTACCTAACACATATGTACATGTACCTACCCAACAAACACTGAGGTTAGTTATCGATTTGAGAATGACTCGAAAACTAGCCTCATTCTCAAACCTCTAACGTTAGAGGACGACTCGAAAATCTATCGAAAATCATAGCGTTCTCAAACAAAAGGGTACCTAATTCTCAAATCGAGAAAATTATAATTCTCGAATCGAATTCTAATGTAGTTCTCTAATGAGATTCTAATCAGAATTTGCAAATACTTCCAATTGAAATGAAAAACAAAGCTTTGTCTCCTTTTACATGATTTTTTCATTGTTTAGATTTTATTAACGCAATATGTGCCTAAATTGCATATGATTATATATATTGACATTTATATGTTTACCACATTTATAAGAAGTGAAATTTAAACAAAATTCAGTCTTATTATTTAAATTAAAGGTACTTCTTGTACTTTTTTATGGAAAACATTGTACTATGGTAATATTAACTTTACCATTTTTTAGTATCTAATTTCAATATATGTATGTATATTCAATATATCACAGAAATATATTGAGAACTGATAAAAGGCGTGAGATTTGGCTCCTTCTATAATCACTCGCTAATCGAATTCTAGTGTAGTTTTCGACCCTAGTTATCGATTTGAGAATATATAGAGAATTACACTAGTTATCTAAGGTAATCTCGACAAAATTTCTAACGTTAGAGACTGTGTTTGCTGGGTATATCCCACTTCCATCTATACATACTTTTTGTTTACTTTGCATTCACCGCTCAAATGCGTGGAAACTCGGCAGAATGGTTTGAAAGGGGGCAGGCAGGGCAACTGTTTATTTGTTGGCAATTGCAGCAACTGCCTGCTCAAAAAAAAATTAACTGCACTCCATGAGTGTATGAAGCATACGCTTGTTCGTAGCTGCTGTTAGCCTGTTACCACTCAGTACATCTCGTTACTCTGTAATGACATTGAAATGTTGCGGATACACCAGAAACACGAAACACTTCCGGTGATTGAATGGAATCGTGGAATCGCTGAAAGCGAAAATGTAATAAATGTAACGTAGTTTCGTAAGAAAAATAATGACTGAAAGAAGGAAAATGTTCCACTTACATATATTTTGCTTGATGAAAATGCGATTACTCTTGAATTTCACTTTTTTTGCAATTTGCTTTTCGAGTTTTTTCTCATTTGTATAACATTCCTCCATAAAACAAAATGGTCAATAATTATCAGGAGATGTGAATTTACTGAAAAGTGAATTTCAATAGGGCAACTTAAAAGAGAAATTACAAAATATTCTAAAGAGTTAAATTTTTGCCACCACCTCTGTAGTTAAAGGTTAATCAAACAGCTAATTTGTGTATATCCGCAACGTTTCCTATGTGGCGACCTCTCCGTCAAGTACGTGAGCTGTCAGTCACATACGTCGACGTAGACGGATTGACGTATGCTATGTGTCGGGGCTATAACAAATTTCTCTTTTTTATGATACCGTGTTTTGAATTGTGATATTCTATTTGATTTTGTGCTTCACATGGACTATTAGTTAGTTAGCGTTATATGAGCTGGACAGATACCATTTAAGTTACAGGCTGCAACTTACAGCCATCGATCATTCGAATTTAGATAATTAAAGAAAATTCCATTAAAATCTGCAATATGGTTTAGCAATAACATTCTTAATACTACTTTCCATTTAGGACAGACTGCGGAGATGGCAAACACGCTCAGGGATTCCATGTTTCAGTTTTCACGGACGGGTCCATAATGGCATATCTTCGCAACTCAGCCGCACTCTTCTATATCAATCAGGCTCCCGGACATGACGAGCGTTTTCAATGTTTTCACCATACAGAAGGCCTGCAAGGCTTTACTTGCAGCGGAAATTGACGGTGTCGGAAACAGGATTGGATATTTCTCGGATAGTCAGGTGGCTTTGAAGGCTCTGGGATCTGTAACGGTGGTATCATCAAGCCTGGTCAAGCAGTAGAGTGGGTCAGGGGCTTAGCAAGTCGACATATCTTATCTCTGATTTGTGTGACGGAGCACCGCGACATTCAGGGAAACGAAACAGCTGATGAGTTAACCCGGCAAGTATTGATTCTTGTTATCGTAGAAGCGCAGGAGGTTCTTCCCCACTAATCTATATATATACTAGCTGTACCCGGCCAAGCTTTGCTTTGTCCCACTTCCTATTATAGGCATTAGAAGCGAAAAACGGCACACTTTAAAATAAGTTGGAAGTATCCAGAAACCGAACTTTGCTCGGGCTGCAAGACCTCAGCAAAAGTCAGATAAGTTTGAAAAAGGGAAGGAAAAAATGTATATTTTCTAAAATTTGCCCTTTTCATGTCCTTATCCCATTTTTGTTCGTATTAATCTCCCACTCCTCTCCCCTCTACCAATCCCTTCTTCTTTCCCTTTCCATCTATCTTTCCCTTTCCTTTCATTGCCGTTTTCTTTTCCTTTTCCCGTTACATTTCCGCTTCCTTTTCTCTACCGCTCTCTCTTACCTCTCCTTTTCTGTGTTTCTCCTTTTTATTCCCCCCTCTTATACCTTCTGTAATTCCCTGTCTCATTGTCTGTCTCTCCATCCTCTTCATTCCATTTTTATTATATCCTCCCTCTCCTTTTCCGTCCCTTTGCCTTTGCCTTTTCCAGTCTCATTACTCTTCCCCTTTCCCTAGGGAACTGGTTTTGGCATAACATACCCTGTATTCCACTTCTCATTTGATACCATCATTGCTTAAAAACATTCCGTGGAATCCGAATCGTCTCTTTTACCCATAATTGGGTATCGGGCCTAAGAATCACTATGAAAATATCTCTATATAGCAGACCCGGTCAACACCTTTCATTTTAGATCAGTATTGCTCAGAAGCATCCCGGACTCATCCGGGTCCACTTATTGATCCACATCTGAGAACTTGACCGGGTACGGTATCTGGAGACTTGACCAAGAAATCGTAATGGATACGGCCCTCCATGAGAGTCCGCTCAACACCTTTCATTTGATACCAATATCCCTAAGATATATCCCGGTGTTATCCGGGTCCACATATTGGCCCACACCTTGGGATCTCACCTAGGAATCGTCATGCGCCATGATTTAATAACAATATCGCTGAGAAATTATCCGGGGCCATCCAGGTCTACATCTTGACCCACATCTGGGGACCTGACCTAAGAATCATAAGTTCATCTCTATGTAAATGCGCTGCCTTTCAGTTGACACCAATATCGTTCAGAAGTTTTCCGGGGCCATCCCGGTCCACGTTTTGACCCACATTTAGGGACCAGACCTAGGAATCATAATCAGTTGATCTCTGTGTAAAGGCCCTGCTCAGCACTTTTCATTTGGTACCAATATCCCTGAGTAATATCCCGGTGTTATCCGGGTCCGCGTGTTGACCCACATCTTGGGACCCGACCTAGGGATCGTAATGAGTTCATTTCTATGTAAAATCCCTGCTCAAAACCCTACATTTGATACCAATATCACTGACAAATTTTCCGGGGTCATCCAGGTTCACGTTTTGAACCATATTTGGGGACCCGTCCTAGGCATCATAAATAAAATAGTTCTATGTGGAAGTCCTCATCAAGACCTTTCATTTGATGTCAATATCGCTCAAAAACATCCGAGGGTCATCCGAGTCCACGTTGTGGCCTATATCTGGAGACCCGGGCTAGGCATCACAATTATAATAGTTCTGTGCTGAAGTCCTCATCAAGACTCTTTATTTGATAACAATATCGCTCAGAAACATTCGCGGTTATCCGGATCCACGTTTGACCCATATCTGGAGACCCGATCTAGGAATCACAATGAGTACTATTCTATGTAAATTCTCTGCTCAACACCTTTCATTTGATACTAATATCGCTCAGAAACATTCGAGGGTCATCCGGGTCCACGTTTGACCCATATTTGGAGACCCGATCTAGGAATCACAATGAGTACTATTCTATGTAAATTCTCTGCTCAACACCTTTGATTTGATAACAATATCACTCAGAAACATTCGAGGGTCACCCGGTCCACGTTTTGACCCATATCTGGAGACCCGATCTCGGAATCACAATGAGTACTCTTCTATGTAAATTCTCTGCTCAACACCTTTCATTTGATACAAATATCGCTCAGAAACATTCGAGGGTCATTCGGGTCCACGTTTTGACCCATATCTGGAGACCCGACCTAGGAATCACAATGAGTACCATTCTATGTAAATTCTCTGCTCAACACCTTTCATTTTATACCAATATCGCTCAGAAACATTCGAGGGTCATCCGGGTCCACGTTTTGACCCATATCTTCAGACCCGACCTAGGAATCGCAATGAGTACCATTCTATGTAAATTCTCTGCTCAACACCTTTCATTTGATACCAATATCGCTCAGAAATATTCGAGGGTCATCGGGGTCCACGTTTTGACCTATATCTGGAGACCCGACCTAGGAATCACAATTAGTACTATTCTATGTAAATTCTCTGTTCAATACCTTTCATTTGATACCAATATCGTCCAAAAATATTCAGGGGAAATCCAGGTCCACGTTTTGACCTTTTGACCTATATCTCGGGAACCGACTTCCGGATTTGAAAAAAATATGTATATAAACCATCTAGGGCAAGGTACTAAGCTGGTGTGTAAATTTGGTCAAAATTATATATATATATAAAAATCAAGCCCATTTCTTTGTCGCCGGCTTTCGCCCAAACGCGTGGAGGGATTTTGACCAAATTTACACACCAGCTTAGTACCTTGCCCTAGATGGTTTATATACATATTTTTTTCAAATCCGGAAGTCAGTTCCCGAGATATAGGTCAAAAGGTCAAAACGTGGATCCGGCTTTCCCCTGAATATTTTTGGACGATATTGGTATGAAATGAAAGGTATTGATCAGAGAATTTACATAGAATAGTACTCATTGTGAATCCTATGTCGGGTCTCCAGATATGGGTCAAAACGTGGACCCGGATGACCCTCGAATGTTTCTGAGCGATATTGGATCAAATGAAGGGTATTGAGCAGAGAATTTACATAGAATAGTACTCATTGTGATTTCTAGGTCGGGTCTCCAGATATGGGTTAAAACGTCGACCCGGATGACCCTCGAATGTTTCTGAGCGATATTGGTATCAAATGAAAGGTCTTGATGAGGACTTCAACATAGAACTATTTTATTTGTGATGCTTAGGACGGGTCCCCAAATATGGGTCAAAACGTGGACCCGGATGACCCCGGAAAATTTCTCAGTGATATTGGTATCAAATGAAGGGTTTTGAGCAGAGATTTTACACAGAAATGAACTCATTACGATCCCTAGATCGGGTCCCAAGGTGTGGATCAACACGCGGACCCGGACAACACCGGGATATTTCTCAGGGATATTCGTACCAAATGAAAAGTGCTGAGTAGGGCCTTTACACAGAGATGAACTGATTATGATTCCTAGGTCTGGTCCCTAAATGTGGATCAAAACGTGGACCGGGATGGCCCCGGAAAATTTCTGAACTATATTGGTGTCAACTGAAAGTCAGGGCTTTTACATAGAGATGAACTCATTATGATTCCTAGGTCAGGTCCCCAGATGTGGGTCAAAATGTGGATCCGGATGGCCCCGGATAATTTCTCAGCGATATTGTTATTTAATCACGGCACATGACGATTCCTAGGTGGGAACCCAAGGTGTGGATCAATATGTGGACCCGGATAACTTAGGGATATTGGTACCAAATGAAAAGTGTTGAGCGGACTCTCATGTAGGGCCGTACTCATTACGATTTCTTGGTCAAGTCTCCAAATACCGTACCCATTATGGTTCCTAGGTCAAGTTCCCAGATGTGGGTCAATAAGTGGACCCGGATGAGCCCGGGATGCTTCTGAGCAATACTGATATAAAATAAATGTGTTGACCGGGTCTGCTATATAGAGATATTTTCATAGTGATTCTTAGTCCCGATACCCAATTATGGGTAAAAGTGACGATTCGGACGCCACGGAATGTTTTTAAGCAATGGTGGTATCAAATGAGAAGTGGAATGCAGGGTATGTTATGCTAAACCCAGTTCCCTAGGAAAAGGGAAGAGTAATGAGACTGGGAAAGGCAAAGGGACGGAAAAGGAGAGGGAGAATATAATAAAAATGGAATAAAGAGGACGGGGAGAGAGACAGTAAGGCGGGGAATTAGAGAAGGAATAAGAGGGGGGGAATAAAAAGGAGAAAGACAGAAAAGGAGAGGTAAGAGATAGCGATAGAGAAAGGGAAACGGAAATGTGATGGGAAAGGAAAAAGGAAACGAAAATGAAAGGAAAGATAAATGGAAAGGGAAGGAGAAAGAGAAAAGTAGAGGGAAAGGCAGTTGGAGACTAATACGAAGAAAAATGGGATAAGAACATAAAGAGGGCAAACTTTTGAAAATATCAATTTTTTCCTTCACTTTTTTTAAACTTATCTGAATTGTGCGGAGCTTTGCAGCCCGAGGTAATTTCGGTTTCTAGATACTTCCAACATATTTTAAAGTGTACCGTTTTTCGCTTCAAGTACCTATAATAGGAAGTGAGCCAAAGCAAAGCTTGGCCGGGTACAGCTAGTAATAATAATACAATGGGGCTATTATACATAACTCTGACGAGTTTTATGGCCGAGCTTCTCTCCCAATTCGAGGTGTGCTCCTTTTAGGTTTTCCCTACTAATTCAATAATTGGATTTTTACTAATTAGAAAATTTTTTTTGGTGTTTGCTCGGACTGGGGTTTGAACCCGAGACCTCTGGCATAGCAGGCGAGCACTCTACCTGCACCACTGCGGCCACCATACCACAGACATACCAATTGTGATTTAAATAATTTATTTACAGATCTTAAAAAAAACTGGTCATCAATAGGTTAATTCATGACCGTTAATGGGTTAAGATTCCAAAGATTACTGGTTTTAGTGTAGATACAACTAATATGACTTAAATAATTTGATCTAAGAATTAAGTGAAAAAATTTGGTTAAAAATGGGTTAATGCGTGGTCGTTAAGGGGTTAAAATTCTTGGGATTTACTATTTTAGTATCGATATACCGATTCTGATTCAAGAAAATTAAAGTCGAAAGTAAAATAAAAAACATAGGTCACCAACGGGTTAACTCATGGCCGTCAATGGGTTAAAATGCTATAGATTAACAGCTTTAGTGCAGATAAAGCGATTCTGATGTAAAAAAGTTGATTTCAGAATTTTGAGCGTCCTCATATGTATATATACATAAGTGGCCCCAGTGTGCGGCGCTTCGGCGCTAATTGGAGTCAGTGGGACTCGCCACCCAAATCAACTAAAGAAAAATAGTTTTTCTATTCTCCCAGCAAAGGTTTTCGTATAATTTTGTTACCAGCTCTTAAATTTTGCAAAATCATCATGCAACATCACGCTCAAATTTCATCGCAAAAGAACTTCCCGCCAACAATTTTGCATTAACGGCATGAAAATCAACCCTCGTATGGCATAATGCCGTTTCTCAGTATTGCAAATTAAAACACAATTTCATATTACATACAACAAATATTGATACCTGCAAGGTTGTCTTGCTTACAAAAATATTACCGCTTCGTTGTCGGCATTGATTGTCCTCATCACAGAGTAACGAGTGTACTAACTCCAACCAGGCGAGCAGCAATTTTTGGTGGATGATTTTTCATGAAATGCCAACGGCGGCGACGACGACGACAACAACGTTTTTTTGAACTTTGCTTACTTACTTACAATTACCACTTACCCACCACCGCGCTGACGTCGCTGCTGCCTTTGCCGTCTCTGTTGACGCAGCGGCACTGCCATTGTGGTTTTTTTTATGAACGTTGGAAAAATTGTCACATATAACAGTAAATACGTAAAAGAGTGAGTAGCAACAAATGTACATATATGTATGTATGTATATTTGTACATATGTATGTAAGGCTATGCCAGCCTACGTATACAAGTCGACAAACACACAAAAACCAAAAACCAAGTGTTGCGTGTCTTAAAAAATAAACAGAAAAAACGTTGGTGAATATGTATGTACATATGTAAGAACTACAATAAATACAAAAATACAAATATGTATGTACGTACGTACATACGCTTGTATATTTAATTGGCTTCCAAGGCAGGCACATTGTTGCTTGCAACATCGCCCAAAACCACAATGCCAACAAATCGCACACACGTTCTTATATACAATATATTTACATATGTATGTCCATTAGTATATACAAGCAAACCCACGTTCATACGTAACGTACGTGACGGCTGGATTGTGCAACGCAGAGTTGCAAGTCCGCATTCATACATACATACATCCATACACATTTATGGGTCTTGCCTCGCCTTGGCTTGACTTCTTTTCCGGTTACATGGCTTTGCAACATTATTATGTATCCATACGTATGTATGTACATATGTATGCTTGTTTGTTATGTTTTTTTGTGCGCTCACTCTTATCTCGTTCACCAACAACAATCTCGCTTTTATCTGCAGTCGTGCACATTTTCCCATTGTCCACTTTTCGTTGCTTTGTTGTCGTCACAATTCCCCAGCGAATGTACATATGTATGTATGTATGTATGTATGTACTATGTAGGTATGCAGCTCCACTCTCCACCGCCAAGGCTGTGTAATTATTTTTTTCTGCTTTGTCATATTTTTGTTTTTTTTTTTCTTTACTGTTGTTGGTTGCAAGATTTTTTTTTTTGTTATTGTAGTTTGTGAACTCTGTTGATCCCATTTCACAAAAACACAAAAAATATTTTAACGAATGTACATATGCATACATACATACATATATAATACATCTACAAAAAGCGACCAGTCTGCGACCAGTAGTAATGAGTTCAGTTCGAAAGAAACACACATACATATCGAAGCCTTACTTTCTGAACCTCGTATCTTAAATAAGGAAACTTTTCAGGAAACAAAAAAACTGTTTATTTTTTTTACCGTCGTTTTTTATGTAAAAATTTTAATGCAATTATTAAGACATGAATTATAACTATGTGCACAATTAAAAATTATATACTTATCTATGTTCGTTTACGCATAAAACGAATTTTTTAAGATACGAGTTTGCTGCATTAACGATAATTTCATTTTTGAAACTTGATTTATAAGTTACGCGTTTGCTGCACTTATGTATATGCATACAACGAAGATACTTCAAAACTATTAAATAAAAACAATATTTTGCTTAAATTCAATGTTTTATTTGTTAGAGGATATTATAAAAAAAAAAACAAGTAAGGAAGCCTAAGTTCGAGTGGAATCGAGCATTAGATACTCAGCTGTATGCTTTCATTGTTTGTTTGCGTTTGAGGGAAATACGATGTGATTTATATAAAGCGAGTGCTGCATAAAATAGGCGTAGCCACGCCCATTTTCAAAATTTTTATCAGTCATCCAACTAAGCATATGAATATTATTCTTTGTGCAAAATTTCATTCCTTTATGACTTCTAGTTACAAAGATATCACGTTACAAATTCCTAAAGGGTTTTCCAGAAATATCTTTGTTGAAAAGTAGGCGTGGTCATAAACCGAGTTCGCTAAATTTTTGAGCATGTATTACCAGAAGTTATTAAAGTGTACAAACTGATTTTCGTCATAACATCTCAATTATTTGTAGGGTTATAGGCTCAGAAATCTCGCATATTCCTGCTTCTAAAAGTAGGCGGTGCCACGCCCATTTTCCAAAATTTTTGTGTTTTTTATTTTATGTCCATAGTTGCACTCCTTCCATAAAATTTCAATGATATATCTTTATATTTGACAGAGATATCGCTTAAAATGTTTCTATTAGGTCACTTTATAATACACATATGTATATAAAAGTGGGCGTGATCGTCAACCGATTTTGGCAATTTTTCGTCCAAACATTTGCCTAAGTAAGTATATCACGCGTAATAAATTTCATCGATATATCTTCAACGGTTTCTGAGTTATGACTCATACAACTTTCAATGTTTTCCCCTTAATAAGTGGGCGTGGCACCGCCCATTTTCTAAAATTTTTGTGTTTTTTGTTTTTTGTCCGTAGTTGGACTCCTGCCGCCAAATTTCAATGATATATCTTTATAATTGACAGAGATATCGCTTAAAATGCTTTATTAGGTCACTTTACAATACACATATATAAAAGTGGGCGTGGCCGTCAACCGATTTTAAAATTTTTCCTCCAAACGTTTACCTAAGTAAGTAAATCACGCATACCAAATTTCACCGATATATCCGCTACGGTTTCCGAGTTAGGGCTTGTAAAAGTTTTACAGTAAAACTTTCAATAGTTGCCACTTAATAAGTGGGCGTGGCACCGCCCATTTTCCAAAATTTCATCAAATTTTTTCATAAGGGCCAGAGCTCAATACGTGGGTAAAATTTTATCACTCTAGCTATATTAGTGGCTGAGATACCAAATTTCCGACTTTTTCTATATAGGAAAAGTGGGCGTGGTCAGGTCCAATTTCGCCCATTTTCAATACCAACCGTCCCAGTCTCGATACCAACTTGCATTCCAAATTTCATCAAAATATCTCAATTTTTGCGCGAGTTAGAGTGTTTACAGACGAACGGACGGGGGATGACAAAACGATTAATACGCCTTTAAATATACATGTATATTAAGATAAGAGTTTGACGCAGTTATGAAAAAAGCATTGATTGAGATACCAAGATATTTATTCCTATTTTTTTTTTGCTATAGACACAATCTATTGAGATAGGAATTTGTTGCAGTTATAGAACAGAAAAATAGGAATCGTTTGATATGAAAATCTCAAAATCGCATTTTTTTAAGATACGAGGTTGAGAAAGTAAGGCTTCGATATGTACATATGTACATTAGACCGTCTCGCCTTATAGGGACGCAAAAATAAAGTTCGCCGTACGCCCCCGCATATGATGTATTTTTGGAAAACATTTCTAGAAAATTTAAAAATTTTTTTTTTTGGACACCGCTAGATGTCGCTAAAATTTATTTTGCTCATATCTTCGGTATTTATAGTCCGACCTCAAAGTTTAATACAACAATGTCTTTGGCTTGAAAGGACGCCTTATACTATGGAATATTATTAACTCTATGTGCGTCATTGGGGTCACTACCACCCAGTACTTAGTTTATACCACCCTAATGCAATTTTTTATGTCTGCATGTTAAACGTAGTCTACAATTATTAATCTTTTGCAAAAGAAGTATTTCGATCGCTTCAGTAGGACCCGAAATAATACACGTTCAACATTCCGAGGAATATATGTTTTTCGCTTCCTTTGGTCTTTTAGGTTCATTTTACAAAGATTTCTTCTGAGGAGACCCCTACTGGGGTCTAGAAATTATTCGCCATAAAATTTCATTAGCGGTGTCCAAAGAAAAAATCTTTATAAAAAGACCGCAGGAAGCGATTATATAGTAGAAACTTTGCTATGATTAAGAAGTTGTTGTGATGTGCCTTTATCTACTATTTTTTGATTGGTCCCAGCTCCACGCGCAAACTCGTCGCTTTTTGTGATTAGTCTCGCCAAATTTGCTTGCTTGGTTTGGTACAAATGTGCATACATGTGTACAACTGCGAACATGTGCATTTTGTTGGTTGCAAGTTTTTGCTTCTTTTTTGTTGCTTCTCAAACATCGGTAATGGAAACTCAGAAACGGCAGTAAAACCACAAGCGTTGATGTTTGACGTCACAATTTCATTGTGTGCCTTTCAAGTGGTTTTTGTGTTTATGTTTTTTTCTTCTTTTGTTTGCATTCTAGATTAGATCGCTGTGCAAATGTGCATTAGAAACTAGAAAAAAAAAGCGGTTCCGCTGCTTTGTTGTAGAAGTCACTTGCATACATACATACATACCTATGCATACCCAATAAACATCAGGCCGAAAAATCCCAAACGTTTGAGAAAACCTTAATTCTCAATTTGGTAATAAAGATTTTCTCAAAAATTTCACTAACGTGTGAGAAAAATGTGCCTTTTTGTTTGAAAACGCTATCAAGGGAAATTTGAGGTGCATTTACTAACTAACGTTTGAGGCTTGAGAATAAGTTTCGCTCTCAAATGCTTCTCAAATTGAGAATTAAGAAAAATGTGTATGGGGTGTGGCCGCTGTGGTGCAGTGGGTAGAGTGGTCGCCTGCTATGCCAGAGGTCTCGGGTTCAAACCACGGTCCGAGCAAAACACCAAAACAATTTTTCTAATTAGTAAAAATCCAATTATTGGGTTTTTTAAGAGCAGCGGTCACCTCTCGGCAGTGGGCGGCATACCCTCCGAGAGTATTTCTGCCATGAAAAAGCTTCTCACAAAAAATGCGTTCGCCGTTCGGAGCCGGCATAAAACTGTAGGTCCACCCAATTAGTAGGAAAAACAAAAAGGAGCACACCTCGAATTGGGAGAGAAGCTCGGCCACAAAACTCGTCAGAGTTATAATAGCGCCATTGTATTTTTATTATTATTATAACATTTGAGATTTGACAACTTGGTTAGTATCGGAAATGCTTTTGAAGTTGAAAATCACGATAAATGTTTATTGGGATATGTTTCACTGTGAGCATATAGTACATGTATGCTCACTCTTCACTGACATCCCTCTAAGCTTGCACTCGGTAGAAGCGCTAAAAGCAGCTGTTAATTGCATATCCAAAGAGAGTATGAATGAATGACTTTCCAACAAAACGACACAGTGCCCTCTACTGTACGGCACGGTATCGCATAAGTAAGCAAGTACTTGTGTAAGTAGGTACCTATGTATGTATGTACGTACCTACCACAATTTCAATTCAATTCATTGTAGGTACAATTATTCAATTCAAGTATCTGTTTGTTGATTAACAGAATGATCCGATCCGTTTCCAAGTGACTTCGTTGACTACAACGGTAACGGTTATTTATATGGCAGACACTCAAATAATAAATACTGTGGTATCACATTCAACGAGTAACTAGATGTACTGAATGGTAACAGGCGTACAGATTTTAGTTGGCAGTTGATTTTTCATGAAATTTTTTCTATACAGAGCGCTTTGCTGATTTTCGCGTTGTCGTTGACAAACAAACAGGCAGCCAGGCACACAGCTATACAAACACAAATATATACTGGCATATGCACGTACAGATAGACAGAGTCGAACTTGTACCACCACCACCCCAAGTAGCGCGCAAATGTTCAGCCGGCCGCCCGTTCGCCTCATTTTATGACGACGCTTTCGCGATAAGCTCACAGATCCCCCTCTATATAAAATACTGATATATTTGTATATATATATACATAAATACAAATATACAAACAGACACGTCTCAGTTTTACGAATCAACCATAAAAAAAAGTCCAGACTGTCTTACAAACAAACAAACCGAACATACAAACCAACTCAGCGAGACTCGAATTTTCAATGAAGAACCACCAACGGCATAGTTGTTTATTTGTATGGTTATTTGTGTAGCCACACAGTGACTTAAAAAGTTGTATTGCACTGAAAAAAAAAAATTAAAAAAAAGAGTAAAAACAAAAAAGAATAAAAAAAAAAAATAAAAAATAAAAAAAAAAAATATAAAAGTAAAAATTTAAATAAAAAACAAAAAATATCGCATATGAATAAATTTTAATATGTCAAACGGGATCAATTCGTTTGCTCAAGGTTATTGCTGACCTAAATCTCAAACAAGTTTAATTTCAAAGATTTTATTCAAGTTTTATAAGAAGTTAAACGAGTCTATACATATGCACATACATATGTATGTATGTAGATATGTATGTTTCGCGAAAGTTAACTCGTTTGCATCAAAAATGCAAATAGAATTTTTGTACACCAATAAGGTCTTGATTCTCAAACCTTTACCCAAATGCAGAAGGAAGCAAATGAGAAAGTCCATCAACTTGAAAACTCCGATAATAATTATTGATTTTTTTGTAAGTGTCGCACTTATTCTGCATTTTTATCGGGCTGTCAAATTTTTTTGTTCTATTCGACATAGATTCCACATATTTTTTCAGGGTTGATTGTTCGATTGCCAAAAATTTCGCCCTCTCCCCGATCACAGGGCAGCAATTTCTGCCCTTAATATAACCAAGGGGTTGCATTATTTTTGTTTCATACATCAAATGAAAAATGCAACATTTTCTTAGGACACAGGGCGCATGTTAATAATGTTGCCTTGTAATAATGCAACATTTTCCTTCAGGTTATATTAGGTTAAATTGGCTGGCCATTAACGGCTTCACATAGACTGAATGAGTCCATAGAGTTAACCCTTCTGTTACATTTAGGTCATTTGATGACCTTTTTTTGCTCAATTTTCTCATAAATGCTAATATGAACTAAATTTTAGAATTTCCCTCAATGTATTTCTGTATTGAGGAAAATCCTTTCGCAAAAGCATAAAAAGAAGGATTTTACATTATCAAACAAGTGGTAACATCAAGAGTTACGTGTGCGCCCCTTCAGGTCATTCAGTGACCGTCAGTGTTATTTTGTGCGCAAAAGCTGATTTTTATTACATTCGTATAAAAATGAAAGAGTGAAAGCTTCGGTAAGTATTTTAATTCCAATATTTTATTATTTGTCATATATTTGCAGATTAATATATGTATGGTTTAGAGCCAAATCGCCTGACACAAAGCCAAATAGAGTATATCATTGATAATGATGTGGATGTTGATGAGTGTAGTGAAGTTGAGGGCGAAGACAATATAGTCGATTAGTTTGAGCCCGATGGTTCTTCTTACGAATACGCAGGAAGTGATAACGACGAATTAATTGACCTTGTATTGGAAAATGAAGGTAGTACCCACTCCCGTGTATTATTCCACAGATAGAAATATTGAGTGGTCAACGTAGCCGATTAGGCAGAATAGTGGTAGGACCACAATAGAAAATATAATTTACCGAAACAGCTTCTATAATTCTACAAAATCAGAAGTGCTTACAACTGACCAACTTGTTGAAACATATGCTTACAAAAGACAAACCAATGTATGGGCAAAATCGTACAGAGTTACCGTTTCCACAATCTTTGGTCTTGAACATAAAAATTAAAAATATATTAGGTGTATGCATTTAAATAAGTGTATAAACCGATAAATAATCAATTGAACTAATACATTTTGAAAATTTCCATTGAAATTATACTTCCATATCGATATATATGAAAAACACAGGTAAGGTCATTCCGTGACCTTAATGTCACATGCGTACGTTTTTTTGAATGTAACAGAGGGGTTAACAGAAGTTTTTGAGCCTTAAATGAGCACTAAATCATTCTACGTGGGTACCCCAAAAGTCTTAATAAATCCATATTCATAATAGCGCCGAATCCGTATCATAAAAAGGGCGTTTTTAGATACATACTACTTTTGGTTCATTTTTGCCGCCTTTTTCTAAAGACTTCAAAAAAGCCTGATAAGCTCATTTTCGAAACTGTTTTTGGTTGTTTTTTTTTTTTTGTTCTTAGCACATCGGCTTTGATTAACCTGCTATTTGTATTAATTTTTTTTATTAAATATCTTCTTTTTTTATTTTTTTTTATTTTTGTATGTTATTCTTTTTTTAGTTTTTTCATCACTCCTGACACACTGTTAATTTTCCCCCATAAACTCACAGTGTGCTTGTGGAGCTTAAACAATTACGGGCATTTCGAGTTTTCTTCCTTTTGCTTTTGCCGCATCGGCGAAGCTCATAATTTAAGCTCCCACCACAACCAGCCAAAAGTAAACTCACTTTTATGATTTTATATACAAACAAATAAAATTGCCTAAATACATACGAACAAAATAAATACATATCGCACGTTTTATGGAATATGGATTTAACTAAAAAAAAAATTTTTTTGGGAAAACGGAAATAAACTTTTATAATTTCATATAGTTTCCTTCTACGGCTAACTACAAAATCACTTTTATTTCCGCCATTTTTATCTTTTTGAGTATTTTATAAGACTAGACTTAAAGGCACGACCCAGTTATTGAAATATATGGCAAAATCCCAGAAATCGAAAATTTCGAGTTAAATCCCTATTGCATAAAACGGGCGATATGTACATACCATGAGTGATACACAGCGCCATATAAAAGCTCCCGTGCGGCCACCGCCATTAATTTGTTTTTCTTTTTTGCTCCGCAAGTGCTAGACTTCTTCTTGTAAGTGTTCATGTAGGTATGTGTGTATGTAAGTAAAAATTTTTCTCTTCATTTTTGCTGTTGTTGTTGTCGTTGGCAGACTTCATAAAAGTTGTCACTTAACTTTCGTGTTGACGACTGTTGCTTAGAAGCTCATTTGTGGCCGCCTTGCTGTGGTACGCTGTTGTTGTTGTTGTTGCTTTTTGCTTCATTTTATACTTGTTACTTTCTGCCATTTGCACAGAATGTAAGTATGTACGTGTTCTAGCCAATTATTTTTTACGAAAAGACTGCCTTTTGTATTTATATACATATCGTCGTACCATACGAAAACTAACATCAGATTTTTTGTGGCTGACGAAAAGTAAAAAGTTCAAGTTTTGGCCGACGAAAAGTAATAAAATCGAGTTTTGACTGACGAAAAGTAATAAAATCCACTTTTGGCTGACGAAAACTATAAATTTCGTTTAAACAACAACAATTTTAATGTAAAAACAGTATATAATTACTGATACTTTTCGTCAGCCAAAAGTCGATTTTATTACTTTTCGTCAGCCAAAACTCGATTTTATTACTTTTCGACGGCCAAAAGTCAAACGTTCTACTTTTCGTACAGAATTTTTTTATTGATAGCTTTCGCCAGAAATTTTAAATATGTTAGTTTTCGTATGGTACGACGATATGTATATACTTATTTAAGTATATAACGTTCTATGTATTTATGTCTGTACATACAAGTATTTTCGTAGAATTTGTACCTACAAAGTAAAGATAATAAAAATTGTTAATTCCTTCCCAGAAAAAACAAATTAGATATCGTGTTTTAGTCGTAACCCACCAGTTCATCAGTGGCGGACCTAGCATAAATTGTCTGGGCAAGCCTATGTGTGAAGCATAACCATTATTCATTTATGTAATTTTCTTTGCTGTATTATCTAGAAGTCTAATTGCATTCCGTCATTGAATTTAATTTAGAGCTCTCGCTTTTTTTTAACATTTTCGAGTAGCCCGAATAAATGCATTTCAAATTCTCGAACACTGCTTTGTTTGCTTATTACACGTATGTTTGTACGGGCATTTGAACAATTCGGGTATTTGAAGTTTGTTTTTTTCTCGGATAAAAGGAATTAAAAATAAAATTTTTATTTTTATAATGCACGATTTAAACCAAGTCATTTTTATTTTAAAAATGAAAATTTTTAAATTACAAATTGAATTTTTGAAATTAAAATGTATTTAGGATTTAAAAAGAAACATGTTTAAATTAAAAATGAAAATTAATGGAATAAAAACGAAAGTTTTTGATTCAAAATCTCATAGTGCTTAAAATAAAAATAAAAATTTTTAAATTTAAGATATTTTTCTTGGTAGATATAAAAACGTGTTTAAAAATAATGTAAATACGAACATTTTTATTTTAAAGATGTTCATTGTAAAAATGCAAAATCAAAAAAAAAAATGGTATGTATATGACTTTTGGTATTTTAGCTGTACCTACTTTTGGTCAGCACATCAACAAGCCTGGCTAAGTCGAAAGTAAATTCAAGTTATTTACCATTGGAATTATGTACAAAAGCAGAGGAGAAATTATTAGAATAAATTGGGAAGAAATCAATTGAACTGATTGATGACGCCAAACTTATAGGGAAATCTTACACGAAAGCTCAGAGGTATTTTTAGTTTCCTTATACCGACGGAAATTTTAGCAGTAGCTTGTGTATTTGCTTATTATATAATATCTAAAAAATGGATGCTTTAGTGTTTGAAAAACTGAGGTGCAATTACCAAAAGTCGTGAAATTTTATTTGATTTTGATTTCCGTCGATTTTTAAAATTATCTTGATATTGTGCCAATAGTCGCCAAATATCACAATCAACGCTTTTATAATCCGGTATTTAATACTTATATTTGCATGTACATGCACATGTAAGAAATTATGTGCATAAGTACATATGTACATGCAAACGAAAATCTAATCAAATATGCATATGGCTGTGAATACTGAAGCCGAAGCCAGCTTCACATTCGCATACAAATTTGATGTGAAAAATAAAAAAAAGTGCTTTGCTAGTTTTTTCTCAATTTAAGTCTGAAAACAAGCAATTGATTTCTCCTTAGAGAAAGCGAGAAAACAAGCTATGTTATTCTGTTTTGAAAGCCAGGTAAAAGCTAATGTGTGGAAACGTTAAAGCATGCTCACTGTGCTGTAATTGGCTGTGCAAACAAAATACACATTGTGAGCTGGATTGGTGGTGTATTTGCGCTATTTTCTTAGAATACTTTTAGCCGCCGTATATTATTGAGAACTTAAATAGTAAACACATTTAAAACGTTAAATAACCTGATTTTAAAGAAATTCGTAAAATGAAATGAACGAAAATATGTACGCAAGCGGAGCTTCTCGGCTTGCCTGAAGCGCCCGCCTCTGCAGTTCATATAATAATATATGTACATACCAACTTGCGCCGATATACATATATACTCTAAAGAGTTTTCGGTCAATCTTCTCTTCCGTTTCGAGGCGTGTTCCTTAATCTTTTTGTTTTTTCCACTACATACTACATACATACTTGGGTGGACCTATAAGTAGTTGTATGCCGACTCCAAATGACGAATCAATTTTTTGTGAGAAGCTTTTTCATGACAGAAACATCGTCTTCTTGTTCTTAATTGGCGCTTAGCCGTCTAAGCGATTTTGGCTGAGTCCAATAAAGCGTGGCAGTCGTTTCTATTTCTTCATTACTGTCGTCAATTATAGATACCAACGGAGACTAAATCATTCTTCACCTGATCCCTCCGGCGCAGAGCAGGTCCCCTCGATAGAAATACTTTCGGAGCCCGCGCTCATCTTTATTCATTCTTTGACATGACTTGGCTAGCGCAATCGCTGTATTTGGTTTCATAAATCTTCCGAAGATCTTTTCAGGACGGACAAGATGGGCGACTTGAAAAGCGTGATTTTCCTTTCTCGAGAGAGGACTTCAATTTTCAATTCAACTTAGTCCAAAGTAGTAGTATTTGTCGGCAAGAGTGATTGGATTTCCAAACTGGAATTGCTTTCGGCGTTAAAATTGTTTCCCAAGTAGATGAAGTTCTTAACGGTTTCCAATTTGTAACTGTCATCAGTGACGCAGATACGCTGATTTGTGTGATGACAGAAGGTACTTACAAACTGCGAGCTTATTGAGGCCAATGCTGTCAATATCATCGACGTTAGTCAGTAGTTTCTTACTCTTGTAGCAGATGGTTTCCGGGTGGTGAAGTTCTGCAGCTCGAATTCTCTTTTCCAGCATCAAGTTAAAGAATTCACACGAAAGCTAGTCGCTTTGCCTGAAACCTCATTTGGTTTCGAACGGCTCGGCGGTGGTCTCTGCCAATTCTGACGGAGCAGGTGGTATTAATCAATGTAATTTGGCATAGCAGTATAAGTTTTGCAGCGAAACCAAATTCAGACATTGCGGCATATAGGCAATTCCTATTCGTGCTATCAAAAGCGGCTTCGACAAAGACATGTTGTGTGTTGGTTGCTTTTTCATGAGTTTTTTCGGTATTTGACGTATTGTGAATATCTGGTCGATGATAGACTTACCATTTCTGATGCCACACGGATAAGGTCCAAGCAGTTTGTTGACGGTGGGCTTTAATCCTTCGCACAATACACTTTCTAATAGCATTGACAGACGGCAGCGATAATCCCGATTACAGCAACACTTAATTCGATAAAAATTTTACCTTGACAGACGGTAAGTATTGCGGATTAACAAAACAGCTGAAGGAAGGTAGGCGCAGCGGCGAATTCAAAAACTTCTTGTTTTATTTCCAAAGGGAGGGTAATGTCAAAATCAAAACGAAATCACATCATGGTCAATTGGAATGGGCGAGTCCTAAACGAATTCAGATTTCAACCAAGGCGAAATATCATTTTGACATCACACTCTACCAATTACAATAACAAATTAGATTCGAAATTTCTGAATTCACTTATGCGCTTACCTTCCTAGATCTGCCTTGGGTTCTTCTTTTTCTTCCCTTTCATTCACAATAGACGTTTTTCACCAGGGATGTCATTACAAAATGCTCTAAACCGCTAAAATTTTGAGGACTAACTCAAGAGATATTCCGGATTACCTCCAGTTAATTCTCAAGTTAAGTCCGAATTAGCTAGATATTCCGGATAATCGCTGCCGTCTGTCAGTGCTATAAGACCTTATATGCGATATTCAGGAGGCTTCTCCCACGATAATTGGAGTGTACTGTGGAGTCTCCTTTTTTGTGGATTGGGTATGCGCTCGTCCGACCATATTCTGCGTAGGAGGTGATGCATTCACTTTATCAACACTTAGCTGCACTCCATAGACTCCATGTTCAAATAGCTCGGCTGGGAAGCCGTCAGGGCCCGCAGCCGTATTATTCTTATTCTTAAGTCGATAATTTGCTCCGGCGGTCTTATCACAGGCTCAAAAAAATATTTACTCCACTCAATATCCACCTGCCGACTTTGTGCATAATAAAATACATACATATGTACACATTTTTTTTTATCTTAATGCACATTATTATTTATTGTTATTAATAAACATTTCACTTAACGTCATTTAATCAAGATTTGCGGCTCCTTTGACGTCGGCATCGCGAAACAAAATCTACTCAGCGTGCATGGGCCAACAGTATTTGGTGTAAGTAGATTTTTGCGCAAAATGCCCATTTATGACGTTTAATTTTTTGTTGTTGTTTTTGTTGTGCAATTTATGAATATTAAATAACACAATTGCAGCGCATGCAGTGCAAGTCATTACATATGTAGGTACATACATACTTGTGTAAGTAATCGCCGTTAATATTTAACAAGCGCTTGTGATTAATAGGTAAATAATAGCGGGTAATAACATGGGGAGCTTGCATTGGCGCAAGAGTTTGCGAAAAGCAAGGTGGAATACTGGCTTAGTTAGTTAAAAAAAAAAATAGGGGAAAGGTCGGTGTTTGTGCGAAAATGGAGATTTTCTTTTAACAACAATTTATTTCTCGGCTCACATTTAGTTAACATCGGTTCACAGAGTAAGAAGATGTACCGAGTGGGTATAGGCCAGCAGCAAGCAAAGCAAGTGCATTGCTTCCCCTTAATGGGTGGAATATGTACATAAATAAATATGTATGTACTTGCACAAGTGCAGTGTTGACAAAATGAGAGTAACATATGGATGTATGTATATATGTACATATATATGTATATGTATGCACATATTAGTATAACTTATATTATATACCTGCATACATACATATGTAGTATGTGCATTAGGGTGGTCCTTAAAATCAAATAAAAAATTGTTTCAGGCTCATTCTCTAAATCGATTAAAGTACGGTCAAAGACATCACATACTATATATTTTGGTCCCGATCGGAGATTAATATATAGGGTGGCGCAAAGGGGTCAAAGTTCAGATAACCATATGGGTCCCCTGTGCGCCACCACTTAACCGTTTCCGATCAGGACCAAAATTTATATTTGGTAGCCTTGAGTACGATACTATTGATATAAAAAAAATTAATCAAATTTCTTGGTCTTCATATGGCAATCTGAACTTTGACCCCTCTGAGAAATCCCTTAATCGTCTCCGACCGGGGTCAAAATTTGCATTTGGTACTTTTTAGTACAGGACAATCGATTTTGGGCATTAGAAATACAGAAACTTGAACATAATTTTTTGAGTCCTCGTATAATTTTCTGAACTTTGAACCCTTAACCGTTTCGGTCGGGGCAAAAATTTATATGTGGTATCTTCGACTATATTAGCATCGATATAGGGCGCGAGGTTGAGGAAATATGCTATAAAATTTGTCTTCATACATTTGGGAATCATTAAGGTGGTACATATTTTTTACGTATGTATGTATGTATGTATGTACATATGAAGTCATTTCAAAAATACTAGCGTGTTCTTTTCTGACAAATATGTTGGAGCTGCATTTAGGAAAGAACAGATCGATGGAAACAGAACAATGAATACCCCCATTTTAGCTTTAACTTTGATGATTTCATTGAAGCTCTTCTTTAGGACCCAACTTCGATTATTTATTTGTTTCGAGTTTCAGCCGTTTCTCCAAGGGAATTTTTTATGAGAGAAAGTGTAAGTAAGTAGCTTCAGCCTGGAAATCCAACGAACAAAAATCACGCTCTACAGAGCTATCGTTGCCATCCTGATAGACGGCGCAGAATCATGGATTATTTCGACATCAGATGAAATGGCACTTGGAATATTTGAGAGAAAAGTTCTTCGGCAGAATTACGGACCTTTACGCGTTGGAGACGGCGCGAGTATCGAAGGAGATTTAATGATGAGCTGTATGAGCTTTACGCAACCATCGACAGCGGGTTCAACGAACAGGAATTCAGCGGCTGCTTTGGTTATTTGGTTAGTTGATATCATGAGAATGAATGAAGATAGATTAGATTAGATTTACCTACTTGAGTTTTGTACTACGAAAATTAAGTCTATTGTACCCTCCCTCTGAACATATTCTTTCATTTAATCCGAGCTACTCCAGAAATCAAAGGATAGCGCTCGGCTTTAGAGACTAAATGTGCACCTGATCTGGACAAGGTGTGCCCAAGAACCTTTCACATTGGCAGGAAGAAGCACTTTTTCTCTTGCACTAAAATAAATTTTGTAAATAAAATAAACTTTTCTTTGGCGCGCCACCCTAATGAAAAACACGCTGATTGCAACAAAAAAAAAAAATGCAGGAGAATACAAAAACAAAAACCACAATTAACTAATTACCTTTAAACGGCATAAAATTAGATTCGCAGAAAGCCCTTCCTTCATTCATTTCTTTTTACGACCAGAAAATTTTTTTCGCTTAGCGGTGGCATCCACTGAACGTTGCGACAACACAATAAAACCAGTTTTCACCGCAGCGTTTTTCAGCGTTCATTGAACGGCCGGCCGTTTGTTTGTTTATTACAAGACAACAGCAAACAATAAGAATAGCAACAGCACCAACAACAACAACTTGTTGGTCAATGGTCTCTGTTGTTACGTTAATTGTGTTGTTGTTCTTCTGCTGGTTTGTTGGTTGTTTGTTGCTGCTGGATCGGTCGGTTCGTTCGTTCATGTTGCGATGAGACAGAGTAACAACATGTACTGAATGGTAATAGGCGGACAGGCAGCTGCAGTAGGCTGATTTTTACACCATCCGCTTGCTTGTTGTTGTTGTGGCTGTGCTTTGAATTTTGCAATGCACTTAAATTGTTTGCTTGGCTTGCTTGTTCCCTCCCCCTTGACCGCATATCCCACCCATCAACGCCGCCACCAGCAAGTAAACTATTGGCGTCATTGCAAATGCAAAACATATACATACACTTGTATGTTTGTTTGTGTGTGCATCTGTTTTTGTGCATGGTTGAATGATTTTGTTACGCCTATGGGCGGAAAAATTGAACATTCGCGTACTGGTACAGTGTCGTGGGTTTGTTGGAAAGTTATTTGAAAAATTTACTGCCTAGAATATTTGAATTTTTAGGTACATACTAACGTCGGGCTTCGCTGCAAAAATCACAACGTGAAAATATTCGGTTAATTATTCGGATTCGGTCTCGGATTCGTGAAAGTATTCCGATAAATATTCGGGAAGTATTCGGTTTATGGTTATTATTTGGTTAAGTACTCAGAAGAGTATTCGGTTCAGTATACGGGCTCGGTTTCGGATTCTGAAAAGTGTTCGGACAAATATTCGGGAAGTATTTGGAAAAATATTCGGTTTAGTACTCGGAAAAATATTCGGTTAAGTATTCGTGTTCGGTTTCGGATTCGGGAAAGTATTCGGAAAAATATTCGGGTTGGGTTTTGGATTCAGGAAAATATTCGGAAAAATAATCAGGAAAATATTCGGGAAAATATTCGGAAAAAAATTCTGTTAAGATTCGGGAAAATATTCGGTCCCGATTCGGGAAACTATTCGAAAAGATCACTGAAAAAAACTCATACCCTTATGTGACTAGCAAGAATAATTGAATAACGTGAATCAAAATGTATTCATTATTCAAAATTATCAGAATGAATAAAAACAAAATGTATTCCTCATTCTACTTGTTTTGGATGAAGAATAAAAATTTATTTTTTATTTAAATAAAAATTCATTCAAAAATGCCCATTCCTGCTACGCCTATCAGTTTCCCTACCACTCTCCAACTGCCGATCTCTCTATCTCGTCCCTCCTATACTACTCTCTTTCTCTCTCTTTATCTCCCGGTCCCCATCAACAACTTTCCGTGGACATTCGGGACGACATAGGCCCAGTTTACGCTCAGATCAAAATCAACGTGGTCAAATATCTCCTATTTCTTTTCCGGCGCTGACACCGAATCAAAGTGCAGCCAATCTCTCACAGAGAGTAAAAATCGTAAAATGAGAGAAAAAGTGTATTTGACCGCGTTGATTTTGATCTTGGCGTAAACTGGGGCATATCAGTCTATAATATTTGAATCATTTGGCTCTTGTTTATGTTTGACGTACATGGATTCTTCCTGATCTTCATGCGTTTCTATTTGTACTTGTGTAGTTTGCAATCCGTAAAACAAAAAAAAAATATGCCTTAATCCTCTTATAATACATACATCTGTATTAAATTTTCTACATTTTTTTGTTCAAATATTTCACAACCAAGCACACTGTGCAAACGTGATGACAAGTGCAATTTGGTATTACGTTCATTCCTGTTCGCCGCAACAAAAAAAACGCACATGCTTGGCTTTACGTACGTTTGCACATGCTGTATATTTGTATGTGGACATACTTTGTATGTTGTTGTTCTTGTCGCACACAGCTGGTTGCAAGTTGAAATGAGCGCCAGCAACAACGAGCAACCCCATCATTGTCGACTCGAATCGAAAAAACAAAAGTGGGCTGGCACTACTTAACTGAAATGCTGGCTTTCGCTTGTGGGCTTATTGGCGCTCAAACACAAAAGGCCCGACAAGGTTAATGCGCGTATGGTGGGGAATTTTGATGGGCACCAGTGTTTTTGTGCATTTGATTAGTCGCATTTTTTATAGTCCGAACAGCTGGAAGGCAACTGAACGCGTGAGCGTCAAAAAAACATGCAAGAAGAGCAAGTGACTGACTGGTTTTTTAATTTAAAAAAAAAGAAAGGCAACAAAAAACACAAGCCCTGCATACATACTCTTGTTTTTGATTGCTATTTGATGGGCATTTTTTTACGACAGACTTCAAGAACAGTTGTGCAAATTTTATATGTATGGGAGAAAATGCCAAAAGAATTGCTAAAATGCGCTTGTTGAGGAACTTCAGCTCTACAAAAGAATTTGTTAGACTAAAATTAAATACATATAAAAATGCATAATGAAAAAGTTATAAAAATGCGAATTAAAAAACAAATGATATTTCGATTATACATAAATTACCTCAATTTTGTCAAATTCTATAAAGAATTGGCTACAACTTGATATAATACACCAACTGCATTTATTTTCAAACCATTGGGAATTTTTCAATGAAATTTTCATGAAATGTTCTGTGGATAATAAATCTACTAATGTTGGAACTTCTGACTACGCAAAAAATACTGTGGTTCAATCCCTAGCAAGATAATTCGAGTGGTGAATATTTTTTTGTAAAGTGCTACCGAAAATCGGCAACGCAGAGGAGTGTTCTACACATCCGGCGAATTTTGACTTCAGTTTTGTGATCCAGCATATCCCCTCTAACCTACTGATAAAGTCACCTTTTCCGGGGTCGGGTCCACTTTTGTGAAATTTTTCCAAATACTTGTTTAATTCATTGCTATTATTATGATTACAACTACATATATATCTAAAGTAGATACAAGTTTACAAGTAATAATAAGTACAAGTACATCATCAGTGTCAACGTAAAGTAACAAGACGTAATGAGTGCCAACAGGCGAACAGCAAATCAAAGCAAGTCGATTTTACATTACACGTTACGATTATATTGCAGTGCATTTGAGAAATTGCTAGCCTCGTTTAGTCCCATTTGCAATATATACACATACAAACACACATTCATATATATATGTATTAACTTTTATGCACTCTAACGCCAATGCAATTGTGCATGGTAAAGAGAGAATGCGAAAATGCATTAGAAAAGTAGCAAAAACAAAAACACAGCGGTTGCCTTGGTAGCTCATACCACTGGTAATAATTTTGTTGTTGGTCGCCAATGAGACTAGTCATGGAGTAGGCATATTTGCACTGTAGTTAAAGGTGATTTTATCAAAGGCGAATTGTATAAAAGAAATGAAGATTGAACTAGCTCAGTATGTAGTTTCTTCTTAGTATATTAACGTCACAAGGTATATAGTGGAAAAAGCGCTGTTTACATTTTAAGACACTTTTAAGGCATTGTGGCGGGACTTACATATAACAATCTACAACTGCTACGCAAAAAATTAGTCAAATTTGTTTCGCTTCAAATTAAATTTTTGCTTCGGGAATGTATTCGAATTCATTGCATACGTTGAATAAGGACAATTTTGGTTTTTTTACGAATCGAATAATAACCTGTTCCGCATTCCTTATCGAAGATCAGATTTGATGAATATGTATATTAGTTTTTCAAAGGTCTGTGAATAGTTGGCCAAGTCTAATTAATAATAATTAAGTACTCTCTATTTAAGAAGTACTAATTGAACCCAGTTTATCATTATCGCATACAATTGGGAAATATTTCTTGGAACATGTGATATGTACCTGGAAGTGGTGTTTTTTGATTGAAATCAGAAATTGTTGATAGTAGTATGCAAAAAAAAACTTTAACTTTATTTGAAACAAAGATTGAAAATGGATCATGCGTGTCATAACGCGTACACTAATGGGATATCTTCATAGATACCCTGCAAAAAATGTGCGATTAACACCGAAAGATATTTGTCCCGGATTGATCTCTTTCGAGAACAATCGGTCCACAATTAGTCCCCGATTGTTCCCATACGGGTATAAATGTAGACTAATTGTAGACCAATTGTTCCCGAACGGGTATAAATGTAGACTAATTGTAGACCAATTGGTCCCTAACGGGTATAAATGTAGATTAATCGCTTTCATCCCGAACGGGTATAAATGTAGATTCATCGCTTTCATTCCGAACGGGTACAAATCTAGATTCCTTAAATGTAGAAATTTTACAAAAATATGCAATGTATTTAAAAAATTGTAGAACAACCGGTAAAACGAATTGAACACCCTTTCTTTTAATAACAATGATGAATAATAATTTTAACAAAATGTTGCCTAAAATATTCTATGAAAAAATCCTTTACATTACGCTCATATAATGCGTACTCAAAACTTAAAATTTTTTTTATTTATTTGTTGAGATTTTTTTACAAAAGTAAAACATTATATACTCTTTATTTAAATATGCATGAACATTTACAATTTTTTAAGAAAAAATCTACATTTGTACCCGTTCGTGCTGAAAGCGATTGATCTACATTTGTACCCGTTTGGGATGAAAGCGATTGATCTACATTTGTACCCGTTGGGGATGAAAGCGATTAATCTACATTCGTACCCGTTCGGGATGAAAGCGATTGATCTACATTTGTACCCGTTCGGGATTAAAGCGATTGATCTACATTTGTGCCCGTTCGGTATGTTAGTGATTAATCTACATTGGTACCCGTTCGGGTATACAAGTTGAACAATTAGTCTCTTCATAGGACATGCTCGAACAAATGCGATCAATTCACTCCATATAAAGGGATGTAAAATTCCCGGATCAATCGCATTTTTGCAGGGTATGTACATGCATACTTATTTACACTTCTTAGTATGGATTACCTTATTTTATAATTACTGTATAATTATTTTGTTTTTTGCCAATCTAATTGTAAATGGATTCACTCACACTTCTTAGGTTGTTTGTTGTTTCTCGTTAGCGATATCTGTCGATACGGAATAATGTGATGTACTGAATGGCAACAGGAACGCAGCGCTGAAAAGCAGCAAATTTTTAACTAAGTACCTACCCATTGTATTTATGTTTACAATTCGCGCTGTTCGGGCGCCAAAATTCAGGTACTACGTACAACAATTACTCTAATTTAAGTACAAAAGCCACAAAAACAGAAACACAAACACGAAAGCAAACAAATAATACCGTGAGCGCTGCGCGTTTAAACCCTGCAAAAAAGTTTAGCTTATTGTTGACAAATCAGTTCCAAAAAAGGAGTACGTTGGCAGCGCTGCTTCTGTTATGCACTCATTCTGTCTGCTCCTAACTTTCTAATACTTATCTAGGCCTCATTTCGCTTAGCGGTTAAGCCTTTGGATTAAGGTGTGCTCTCAGAGAGAGAGAGAGAGAGAGATTACTACTTATGGCTTGATGACATAAACACAGGAAAATCAGCCTTATTTTAAGCCTTACGCCATACAAATTTGCTACCCTTATAATTTACAGGCCTTATTTCGAAAAAAGTCTTTAAATCAGCTGTTTTAATTCTTAAATAAGGTTTTGATTTTTTGGTGGGTAGATATGGATATCCATACACACATATCTACACATACATATGTACCCTGCAGGGAACTCAATAACTAGTGAGCAAAATTTCTAGTTCCGAACTAGCGAAAAGGTGTCAAAAGGGAACTAGATTAATTGTAGCTAGACCGTCACCAGTTCAGAAGGAGTGAATTGAGTGACCATTGTTAGCACACTTTGATTTGTATGCAAGTGACAAAAATTCTAGGAAAATTTTTCGTTCGTTCAATTACCGTCGGCTTTGTATGTTTTTGCAATTCTCAGATGTTTAATGAAGCATTTTATATAAAGAGTTTTCTATTTGCATCTCTTATGAAATGAAATGTTCTCCTAATTATGCTTTTCCGATCCCTCAGGCTTATTTTTAATTTTTTTTTATTTTATTACTTTTTAAATATTATTGTAAATTTTTATTAAATAAATAAATAAAAAAATATTAGCTAAAAAAAATTGAACAAAAAAAATTATCATCCACCTTGACACCGACAGGATTCGAACCCGCGACCCTCAGATTGAAAGGCAAATGCGTTAGCCAGTCGGTCATCGCGCCACTTGCATGAAGTGTATCAAAGGCAGTGATGCCAAGTGTAGGGAAAAGAGGCTACATGTAGGGAAATTCGTTTTTAAATTTGCAGTGTAGGGAAAAAAGGACAGATTTTCAAAAATTAGATAAATGTAGGGAATTTTTGAAGTCAAAAATTTTCGTTCGTTAATTTTTCCTAACCTAAAATTTTTTAATAACTACAAACAAAATGTTTCTTTGTGCCTGTATGCAATAGTTCAAAATTGTACTTTGTTCTGATCTGGCAATATATTCTTCGACCTGCTTACAGGGCCTCGGAGAAAAAGTTTTTTTTCGCTCCTGGTCCGCTCCTAAAATTTTTTGCTTTAGCTCTGGATTCGATCTTAGCACAAAATTTCGCTTCCATTTTTTTGTTGTGGTGGTCAGAGATGCGTTTGTGGGCTTTTCTTACTAAACCAGTATAGAAAGCCGTTAATACATCAAATTTATTTGGAGTCAACTAAAATATTTTATAAGCTGGCTCAAAATTTTATTTAAAAAAAAAACTAAATAAGGATTGATTGTAACGTTAGGTCACCTCACGTAACATTGCCAGCTGATGATATACATATATATATATTGGATCTGAATATCTCGAGCTTCTAAATACTCTTCCGAAATCAGCTTCAGAATAAGATTATATTGCCTATCTTCTTATATCAATGCTTTGGAAGAAATTCAGCAAAGATTGCCTCTACAGAGTAAAAGTGCAGACATTGGTGACTTATCTGTAACCTTATAAACAGGTGATTCAACCAACCTTACGACAAGCTGTGTTACTAGTCATTGGTGCCTTATCGTAATTCTGTAGCTGTATCGTTAACTTACAGACCAATTGGATTTTGGTTAGCAACCCTAAATCCGTAAACAGCTGACACTTGTTGAAGCAGATATAGGAAGGTAGGCGCATAGGCGAATTGAGAAACTTCTTTTTAATTCACAAAGGTAGATTATAATATCAAAATCAAAGCGAATTCACATCATGGCCAATAGTAATGGGCGAGTCCCAAGCGAATTCAGATTTTAACAAGGAGAAATATTATTTTGACATTACAATCTACCAATTACAATAACAAAATACATGGGAAATTTCTGAATTCGCCTATGCGCCTACCTTCCAAGATCTGCCTCGACAAGTGTCAGCTGATTACAGATTTACGGCACCACTAACAGCTCACATGGATAGCGATAAAGATATTATAAGGTCAACGATACTTATAAGTCACCAATGTCTGAACCCTAACTCCTATGTCAAAGACATATGCTTTCTTAATCCCAAGATTGTACTGGGGGACATACTGAATTCGACAGGAGTATTATTGAGAATTTAATTTGTGAGTAATTTAAATTAAATAGAAATGACTTGCTGATTGAGTGGAGTTTTATTGAATATCATTTCCTTGAACATGAAAAGAAAGTTCTTGAAAATATAGATGTTGAAAAATGTTGGCTTAAAATTTAAAACCTTCTAAATTTTAACGACAAACTAATGTTTCCCAATTTATCAAAATGAGCTAAATATTGTTTAGTATTGCCTCTCGCTAATGCAGACGCAGAACGAATTTTTAAAAAAGGAATAAATTCAGTCACGATAGCCTCAGTTCAATATGCATAATTCGGCCTTTTCTACAAGCGAAAAATCAAAATTGCCTTTCTTTTAAATTTAACGAATACGATTTCAAAAATATGAAACACTATAGAGGTGTGTATGATAATTTTCAATGGGAAATGTGTACCATATAAGTTTTATATGAAAATATCTCCATAAATACATGTATACATTCTTTATTTAAAAATGTTCATTTATCATAAAAAAAAAAGTTACAATTGTAATTTTTTATGAAAGATGTACAATGTTATTAAGAAAAACTAAATTTCATTTATATAGTTATAAATATATATATTTATATTATATAAACATAAATAAACATAAAAATTTATGTGTATTCATACGTGGCTTTTTGAACAAAAACTTTATTTTGCATAAATTTTGTGTGTGTTTATTTTAATA
Organism: Urophora cardui; assembly: GCA_960531455.1. Classification (NCBI taxonomy): domain Eukaryota; kingdom Metazoa; phylum Arthropoda; class Insecta; order Diptera; family Tephritidae; genus Urophora; species Urophora cardui. The sequence continues at coordinate 146,206,213 of OY482672.1, forward strand.
TAGAGAAAATACGGCGTAGGGAAATTTGTAGGGAAAAATTTTGTTAGCGTAGGGAAAAGTAGGGATTTTTTGGCATGCCGCAGGGAATTTTGGTCCAAGAATATTGGCATCACTGATCAAAGGTTGCACTTAAGCGGCAGATGTAAAACTGTAGAATTTGTAGGTACTTGCAGCTAGTTCAGAACTATCGAAATTGTGCCAATAAACGAACTAGTGAAAACTGTAGAATTTAGTACTAGTTCGGAACTATCGAAAATTTAGTGCAGAGGGCGACAATTGACACCGCCTAGGACATCGCCGTGTTAAATTCGCCAGTTGATAGCATGCAAAAGAGATTTAGCTCGCACTAGTAGTGTCGAAAAATGCACTAGAAGCGACCTAGTTCGGAACTAGAGATTTTCCCTACAGGGTATGTACCCACTATTTCTCAAACGAAAATTTTCTTATTGGTGGTGCCGCAAAAAAAGGAGAAAATAATGAGAATATAGCAAACAAAAAAAGAAATTAAAGAAATGGATATGCAATGAAAGTGGTTAGAGAATATACCTACCTAAAGAAATTTGGGGCATATCTATCCATGATGAGGTCCATTCAAATGTCTTTACATACATACATATGTACATATTTAGCCGTCTAGGTAGGTATACAGATACATATATGTACATATATACCTAATATAACACAATGGCGCTATAATAACTCTGACGAGTTTTATGGCCGAGCTTCTCTCCCAATTCGAGGTGTCTTCTTTTTGTTTTTCCTACTTATTGGGTGGACCTACAGTTTTGTGCCGGCTCCGAACGGCGAATACATTTTATGTGAGAAGCTTTTTTATGGCAGAAATACACTCGGAGGGTATGCCGCCCACTGCCGAGATGTGACCGCTGTTTCTAAAAAACCCAATAATTGGGTTTTTATTAATTAGAAATTTTTTTTTGATGTTTTACTCGGACTGTGGTTTGAACCAGATACCTCTGGCATAGCAGGCGATCACTCTACCCACTGCAGCACAGCGGCCACAAATATACATACATAGGTACATATGTGCATACAAACTGTTTTATTTGGAGGCATTAAAATTCATACATACATACATACATACGTACATATGTATACATTTTTTTAAATCTCTTATGTAAATATGTACCACCACCCGCACCTAGATAAGCCCCACCTTACTCAGCATCTTTTACCTTTTACAGCTATTCGACCAACTTGGTTTTTTTTTGCTACAGCGGCTGTTTCTCCCTCGTCATGTCATAACTGACAGCCAGTCAGCCACACACATTTTGTAGAGCTTAAGTGATGAAGTGACTTGTCAATTTGACAAGCAAAAATGTTCGCTGATTTTCTTTAATGCGCTTACCATACACCGCTCATTTCAATGAGCTAAGTACCTACTTCCCGGGTCAATAGTGTTTGGATGTGCTTCAAGCAAAAGTAGTCCAAGATGAGACGTCAATGTGCGATATTGTGGAATAGTTATGTTTAAATTTAAACTTCTGAAATGATATCTACTTTCAAAAACACATACTCGCACGCAAATTAATCTTAAAATCAAAGATCGTAAGTTATACGTAATTATTTAGGTAAAAATTAAAAGGGCTTCACTTTGATATAATCCACCACTTGCATTGATTTTCACACCACTGGGAATTTTTCAATGAAATTTTCGTGCAGTGTTCCGTGGATGCTGATTTTTACAAATTTTAACGCTGCCGGCTTCGTAAAAATACTGTGAATGCGTTCGTAGATATTACTCAAGCAAGAGAGTTTTGTGGCCGCTGTGGTGCAGTGGGTAGAGTGCTCGCCTGCCATGCCAGAGGTCTCGGGTTCAAACCACGGTCCAAGCAAAACACCAAACAATTTTTCTAATTAGTAAAAATCCAATTATTGGGGTTTTTAAGAGCAGCGGTCACCTCTCGGCAGTGGGCGGCATACCCTCCGAGTGTATTTCTGCCATGAAAAAGCTTCTCACAAAAAATGCATTCGCCGTTCGGAGCCGGCATAAAACTGTAGGTCCACCCAATTAGTAGGAAAAACCAAAAGGAGCACACCTCGAATTGGGAGAGAAGCTCGGCCATAAAACTCGTCAGAGTTATAATAGAGCCATTGTATTATTATAAGAGAGTTTTGGGGGTTTCGAGTTTTTTTCTAAAGTGAAGCCGAATTCCAGCAACACAGAATAGTGTTCTACGCGTTTCGCACCTTAAACTCTAAGGAAAAATTTAAGTATAACAGATCCCAATTGACCCCATTGCAGATATACTCCGCAGACTACTCCATTTAAGGTTTAATGCCAGCCTATTTCAAAAGGCTCTGCCTGCGAAAAATGCTTCCCCACCACCATTTGTATAACAACAGAAATGTATTTATGTATGTACATGAATCTGCTAACTACATACCTACATATGTTGTTGTTCTTGCTGTTGGCACCTACTTTTGTTTAGTGCTCCGAATAGGCAACTACCAAGTAATGAGCTGTACCGAGTGGTAACAGGCGCGCAGTTCTATGATGTAGGCAGAAAAATAATAATTCACTGGAATTTCGCGTTTGAATAGCACCGCGCCTCATTTTTGTTGTTGTTTTTGTTTGTGAAATGCCGCGGCACACCATACACCGCCTTAAATCGTCTATTCTGCTCATGTTCCTACAAAAAAAAAAAACAAAAAAAATAAATAAATAAAAAAAATATACATGTGCACATAAAAACAAACCCGCCTTGAAAAGATTAAAAAACAGAAAAAAAAACGCAAAAAATTAAAAACAAAAAAAAAATAAAAAATAAAAAAAAATAAACAAAAAAACAGAAATGTAAAAAATCCAGACGTTAAAAAAAAATAAAAAAAAACAGAAAGAAATGAGTCCAATCCAAACCACTTAACAATAAACTCAACTTGACGCTTGATTGCTGAGCGTTTGCAAGCACAGCACGTTTCTACTGCGTTTTTTTATTTTTTATTTTTTTTTTCGTTTGTCGCTCGAAAGGCGCGCACACGTTGCAGCGCTGCTTTGCATGAGCGTCATGCATTGTCCCACCACTCCACCCGCAATACAATAAAATAGAATGAATTGCGCAATCGACGTAGCCACAAATTGATTGTTGTTGTTTTTTTTTTGTAGATTTGAATGTTTGTGTGTACATATGGGCACCACATCTGGCTCTACATTAATAAATTTTCATTCATCAATGTCTCGCCTGTATTTCATCAAATTTTTCGGCGTTCATATCTTAAATCTCATTAGCGTCGTAAGTTTTTTTTTTTTATTTTGGTAAAATCTTTAAAAAGATATGCAGACGTTTGTTGTTGCCGTGCCGTGCCGAGACCTTAAATAGATTGCCATTAATTCATTGACGGGCTGTCTATTATTCACGTTAGAAGTTTTTTGTTTAGCTTGAAAAGGAAAAGTATGTACATATCTACATATGTACATACCTAGTCTATTGTAACCATGTACATATGTACACATGTAGATAGGTTAAACTACGTGAACTCCCCTTCAGCAGAATTGAAGATCTATATCCAGGAAAAAGTCGGCTTTAAAGTTGTTTCTAATAATTCAAAATAATGTTAGTTCATTTCGGTGGCGTAGTAAGGGAATAAGTGGGGGGGGGCGGGGGGTAAATAAACCCGTTGAACTATTGCAATTGGTGGAAGTGCTCATAACTGCTTGAACCGGTGAATGCAACAAAAACGATGAAACCGGTGAATTACCGCAATTGGTGGAAGTGCTTATAACAGGTGGAATCGGTAAATGCAACAAAATCGGTGAAATTGGTGAATTATCGCAATTGGTGGAAGTGCTCATAACTGGCGGAACCGGTGAATGCAACAAAATCAATGAAACCGGTGACTTATCGCAATTAGTGGAAGTGCTCAAAAACCGGTGAATTATCGCAACTGATGGATAAATAATTTTTTTCTTTTTTTCTTTCACCTCTTCATCTGGTGTTTAAAAGAAAACTATGTAGTAGTCTTGGACGAAATTTATAATACTATGTATAACATGTTCATGAAAGCTATAAAAACTACACTAACCAAGTTGAATTTTCTCACCTGCAATTTAAGCAAATTTTAATATTATTTGTTTTTTTTTGTTTTTTATTTCTTTATTTTTTCTTTATTATAGAAAACAATTTTGTTGCTTGAATTTATTTATTTAATATGTAATAATCACTTCTTTTTTATAGTGTTTAAATTTTTTTTGTTTGTATGTATGCTTTTTTTTATGTTTACGTATGTATGTATGTATTTATGTATGTATTTATGTATGTGTTATAATAATAATAATAATTTTTTTTGTTTATATTAGCGTTTATGTTTTGTTTTTGTTTGTTTTGTTTGAAAGAAAATTTCATCATTATCATAATTATAATCAAAATTACAATATAAACATATTCATTATCATAATTATTCAGCTATTTGACAGTTGATTTCTTTTTTTTTTTAACAAAATTATATTTATGTTTACATATATGTGTACATACAAGTAAAAATTTTTTTGTTTTTTTTTTTTGTTTTTTGTTACATTTTGCGTTTGGTTGTGGTAATTTTTTTTCTTGTTTTATTTTATTTTATTTTATTTTATTTTTTTTTTGTAATCATAAGTTTCACGAGTATATGGTTTTTTTGTTTTGTTGTTTTTTTTTTTTTTGGTTTTCCGGAGTTTGCTTTTTTGTTATTTGGTTTTCCTTTTCCTTTTAGTTTTTTTTTTTTTTTGTTTTTTAATACATCTTCACAGTTTATTGTCGTTTCTCGACATACGAGCTAGCGTCGAGGGAGAAAAGGATAGATAGACATAGTTCATAGTTATAATATAAGTATGTATGTATGTATATATTAAGTACATAATTATATTATAAACCAATTAAATATTTCTTTTTTGCTTTGTTTTTATTTTTGCAATGTTGTTCTGCATCATTTTTGTTGCTTTGGTTTTCTTTTTTCGTAGCTTCTTTGGTTTGTTTGTTTGTTGTTTTTGATATTAGTGATTTTTATTTTAGTTTCAATTTTTTTAATTTTATGAATACCTCAGCATATCCATGTATGTATTTATGTATGTGTTTGTGGTTGTGTTTTTGTGTGCTTTTGTTTGCTAGTACTCTTGTTTTTAAGTATGTATGTATGCCTTTATGTATGTATTTCAGGCTGAGTTTTTGCTTTAACTTTTATATGAATTGTTATTTTTTTTCTGATTGTATGTTTATGTTTAAATTTTATTGTAAAAAATTTTACACTATCTGTATTTTTTTTTTAAGAAAAAAATGCAAAAGTTCTAGTTTTATTATCTACCAAATATTTAAAAAAGAAAAATTGATGAATTTTGTTTTTATTTTTCTGTAGTTGTTAATTATTTTATTACAAAGTTATGAGTTTTTGTTTGAATGTAGCGCATAGGTGTATGTATGTAATTATCATTGTTAATCTCTATTTGTAGTTATGTATGTATATTGTATATGTAATTAGTTAATTATGGAAATAGAAAAACTATTTTAATTTTTGTATGAATGTAAAAAATTTCTGGGCTTTTTCTCTAGTAAGTTATAGTACTTCATGCTTGTTCTAAATATGTATCCATGTTTTTATGTAGCTGATTTTCGTACCTTAGCTCAAGCTTATTATTTTCGTGCGAATAGTTTTTTTTTTGAAGCACTAGCTATGTATGTATTTTCTGACTGAAAGTTACCTATAAACCTTTTTATATCATCAATCTTCTATGAAACTGGAATTGGTCGGTTTCAGAAACATTTCAAAACATCGCTCTAACCCTCACTTTACTTGCCTAATTTTACTTTATTACAGTAACCAATTAACTGATTCGCTTGAAATTTATGGTATTCTGCAATTGAATCAGTAGCAAGAAGAGCAAAAGTAACCGATGAGATCAGTGCGTTAGAGTTACCAAAATAGGCTCGGTTTATGTCGATGTATGTGTAAAAAAATGGATAGTGATTTCATTACAAAGTTTGAGAACAATCTCATTTACGTATTTGTATCTCTTTCTATGTAAATACTTATGTATGTTGTGTGGCTGTCTATATCTTTATTTAACTAACTTTGAAACAAAATAGTTATGCATACATATCTTTTTCTTAATGGATCTCACGCTATTTTAGGTACCTACGATGCATTCAATGGATGGCTTATGACTTACATATGAATTTCTCGAATATATGTTTGTATATATTTGTGTAATTTCTATATAGTTGGCGATTTCTCCTTCATATTTTCAATATATTTGGACGGAGAAATATGGAACTAAAAGCTTTAATGAATTGTATGTACCTATACATTCATAAAGTCGCAGAAGTATTTTGCATTTGACTACAAAATTTAACGATATTTCAAATGTTTACGAGGCAACTGTATGTTCTTTAAATTAAATCGTTTTTGTTGTCTATATTGCAAGAAAGGGGCAAAACATTCTCAATATCACTTTTGGTATAATGATGTAAGTAAGTAGAGACATTTAAAGAAAGTCTTCTACAACTCTTTTGTCCGTGCCAAGTTAGAATATGGGTCTCTGATATGGAACCCTATTTACACCTCTCATTATGATCGAATTGAAAGTGTGCAATGAAGATTTATTAATTTCCTTACATCTCGCTATAGTGCTCGTTGCATGCTTATAAACCTTATTTCCCAATACAAGTAGACACACAGTTCAGTCTTTGATGTTTGTCTATGATGTAGTATGTGGATCTATTGATTGCCCGGACAGTCTTGAACAGATAATCTTAAATTCCCCTTTCCGAACCCTACGATTTAACTATCCATTTAATGTTGAAACATCAAAATCCAATTACTGCCATTTTGCTCCTATCAAGAGGGCAGTTATTTAATTCAATTTTATATATAGAGCACTTGCTCTAGATTTTACTATGCCCAGATGCATATTTCGTTTTTGAATTGAGTCACATTTAAAATAATATTGTTTTATTTTTAATAAGTAAGAATAATTATGAGTAAGTCGCTATTTTTGTAGGGTTATAGTAACCATAGACTTAATAAATAAATAAATTTCTGGTCTCACACAGTATATTGAGTATCACGCCTGCTAAGGCCGCTTTAAAGTCGCTAAGTTCCTAAACTACAACTCTAAAGTCTCAATTACCTAAAAGCACAAACGGATGGAAAAATGGTACGAAAAAGCGGATCGCAATGGGAGGCCCAGTCATCCTGCATAATCGTCAAAATTATACTTCAATCCTATAATACCAAACCACTCTAGAATATTTCCTCTGTCAATGCTCTGGATTTGGAAGACAACGAGTCAGATGCCTCAACTCTGCACATTTCGAATTCCTAGAAGGCATTGTCGGGTACCGGGGTTTACATCAGATATTGAATCTCGCAGAGACCCGCATTCCAAGCAAGTACCTATAATTGTAACCAAAGTGCTGTTGGCAAAACTGTGAACCAATTCTGGTCTATATGAAAATCTTAGGATTGGCCAACTTAACCTAACGTATTCTTATGGACTCATGTCAAAGACAGATGGGCGCATTTTGATGAATGTTTAGCATTGCAAAAGTTTCTGGCTAATTCGCCGTTTTCCAGTAGCATAAAAATTTATAAGAAATGTCTATACACTCAGGGAAAAACAGCATTTTAAAATCAAAAATAAAATTTTTGTTTTCATAATGCACGTTTTAAACCAAACCATTTTTATTTTAACAATGAAAATTTTGAAATTAAAAAAGAAATTTTTGAATTAAGAATGAAATATTTTAAGTAAAAATGCATTTTGAATTTAAATAGAAACATACCTAAATTAAAAATGAAAATGAATGTTCATTCAAAAACTCGCTCTTTGTTCAAAAATTTTTTGTGAAAAAATATTTTTTTGTGAGAAATCCAACAAAAACAATAATGAGAATCGATTTTTTTAAATTTTGTTTTTACAATGATTCATATAATTCATGGATTCTTTTTTAGGAAAAGCGGAGTATAAATAGGTTACTACAATTCAATATAATGTTGAATGTTCCACTATGTGATGATTGGATAGAATTTCAGGTTTATGTCATGGTTCGAATCCGGAGGAGAATATAAAATAAATAAGGAAAAGGAGAATAAGGAGAATAAGAAATGAAGATAGCAAACAGTTCAGGCGAAGTAGAAAAAAGAGGAGAACAAGCGGAGGCTATATTTTTGTAGTTGGGACTCGGATTGAGAGAAGTTGAAGAGAATGCCGTTTGATACAATTTCGAATCCGGAAGAGAAAATGATAAAGAGAGCACTGCAGCGTTTTTTTTTCTCACAGTGCTTAAAATAAAAATAAACATTTTTAAATTTAAAATGTTTTTTCTTAATTTAAAAATTTTACAATGAATATTTTTAAAATAAAAATGTTGGCATTTACATCACTTTTAAATACGTTTTTGCCCATTTTAAGCACGTTTTCATATGTTTTCATAATTTTTTTTCCTGAGTGTACAAAATACTTTTGCGACGCATGAATGAATATGTGTAAATATGTATGTATATATATCATCTTCATCTTATGTATCTTCTTGTTTGCATGTTTTGATATTCTGTGATTTAGTAAATGAATCCATCTAAGTTTTACTACATACATGCATTAGCTAGCACAAGCTATATAAACTGTATACTTTTGAAAAGTGTTTATTTTTTATTTTATTTTTACAAAATTCATTTTTTTCTCACTTTTCTACATTTGTGCGTTCGTTTGTTGCAGAAAACCCTTTTTTTTTTTCTTTTTGTTCGATGAGAAAAGTACTATGTAAGATTAGCAAAGTATTGATAAGTATTAATTATGTATGTAGATGGGATTTTAAGCTATTATATATGTATGCATGTATGTATGACTATTGGATTTTGAAGTCGCTGTACGATGTTCATGAGGATACTAAGTATTTCAAAGCCAAATTTCTAATAATATTAAGTGAGTGTAGACTCCATAGAGCTTCAGAAGAAGTTTTGGTATAGATTTGTATAGAAAAATTATATTTTATGCTGGTATATATTTTCGCTATATTTATGTATGTAAATGTTTGCAATATGTATGCATTTGTGTAGCTGTTAGCTGTCCTTTCTAGGTAATAATTATGTATGCATCTCTGCATCTATGTTTGTATGCACTTAAATGCTAGCTTATTAATTGGTATGCATTTTTTTCTGGCCTATTTTGTTTTAGCGGTTTTGAAGCGCAAAAAGGAATTAATTAAATTATTATTAATTAAAAAAAAATAATTAAATTTTGCTATATATGTATGTATATGATTTCAAAATTGCGTATTATGCATTTGCTATTTATTGGCTTATGTATTTCTTTATATGGTTTTATTTCGTTTTTATAGTTTCACAAGCAGGTATCAGTTTACAGCTCCATCTATTTTAAGGTACTCTGACTTATGTATATAGTATATTTATTTATTTATTTATATGCATGAATTTGTATTTATATTTTGTTTATTGATTCATTAAAAGCGTTAAATAACAAGCGGAAAAACTATTTGTAATACAAATTTTGTGTGTTTGTATCAATTTTAGTGTGTTTGTATTTATGAAAGAGTGTGTTGTGTGTGTTTTTGCTTTGCTTTTTTTATTTATAATGTTTCTTAGTCCAAATTAGTAAAACAAAAACAGATGTTTGCAATTTGGAACAAGTTAATTAAAGTTAGTTTTGCTTGCTCAATGAGCAACATCTAAAACTCTTTGGCACACAATTTTTGCCAAGTTGGAGAAGGAAAAAAAAATTGAAGTTTGTTATTGTGGCATGGGTTTCGCAATAGATTTGTTACTTTTATTTTGGCCGGAAAAAATTAAAATCCGGATCGACATTTAAAAGAGAACTCTTTTCCAAAAGGTTAAAATAAAATAAAAAGGACTGCAAAGAGCGCAAGTTCGATTCTTGACCCAAAGAGAAGTAATCTGATGAGTCTTAGAGGAATCTAATGTGAAACAGCTGTCTTTACATTCATGCTTAAAATTTTTTTTCTAGTAAAAAAAAAAATAAAATAAAATAAAATAAATAAAAATTGAAAAATAAAAAAATAAAAAAGGATGCATTTTTGATCCTGCAGAGGTCCTGCGAACCATTTCAATGTCAAGGATTTTCGCTTAGCTGCATTTTCTGGTAGGGACTTTTTTGACCTCTAAAAATAAAACAATACTGTTGAAATGGTTTCTTCATAAAACGTTGATTTTTCGATAAAAACGTGTTTTAGTTATAATAAAAAACCTGGAACTGATACAAAAAAATTGAGCATTAGTCATATTTCATGCAAAAAAAAAAATTCATAAAATAAAATAAAAAAAAAATTTTTTTTTAGATATTTGAGAGAATTAGAATTTTTTTTTAACAAAAATGGTTTTTTTTTTTCAAAATTTGAGAGAATTCAATTTTTTGACCTAAATGTTTTTTTCGAAATTTGAGAGAATTTTTTTACCACAATTTGTTACACGTTTTTTGTTTTAGAATTATGAACAAACATAGATCTTGGTTATGTATGTATGTCTAAATGTCATAAAATTTTTCAAAAAAAATTTTTTAAAATATTAAAATTTTTTTTCGAAATATATTGAGAGAATTACATTTTTTTAACAATTTGTTAGCAAAATTACACTTTTCTGTTTTAAAATTATGAACAAATATACATCTAGGTTATGTATGTCTCAATGTCACACAATCAGCTGTTTGAGCTATTCAAGATAACCTCAAAAACAAAAAAAGCATTAAGCACATAAATTAAAAGCAAAAAAGAAAAGGAACGTATAGCTGAAAGAAAACAAATTTATGTACATATATTTCTATGTTGTTATGTGCATTTCACTATACATATATATTTTTATGCAATGGTATGTATGTATGTATGTTTGCATATAGCATGTGTTTTGAGACATAAACATATTTCTTTAAGCATATTTACAAAACTATATTCTGTGTATTATGTATTTTAGTTTAATTTTGTAAAATTTTTTTATTAGGGGTATTCATAATTAGGTGCAAATAAGTTAGCAAAATTATGCAATTGCATGAAAATGCAGCGGATAGTGAGCGACCTTTATAGTCATTTATTGCAAACTTATTTTTAGGGAAGGTACAATTATTATGTATGTATATCGAGTAGCACCGATAACATCAATATCTGGATTTGTCGATTTTTACTCTTTTGTTATTTTGACAGTTCGCTATGTGTACGAATACAGGTTACGTAGATCATTTCAATCAAAATTTGCAATTAATTCGTTTCTTGCATTTTAATTAATATGACCATCAACAAAAATAAGTATTCGAATCAAGGCTGCACAACGATATCAACAAAAATATTTTGTTTTGTTGAATATCAAATAAAAATTAACAAAAAAATTTTGTTTTGTTGAATATCAAATAAAAATTATTGAAATTATTTCGTTTCGTTGATTATCAAAAAAAATTATCAAAATTATTTTGTTTCGTTGATTATCAAAAATAAAATAATAATACAAATTTGTTTCGGGCTTACGGCTTCATTTTACTTTGAATTTTTATTAACGTTATTTTTTTTGATAATTTTTTTTTGTTGGCTACCGAAACAAAATTTTTTCAATATTTGTTTTTTGATAATCAACAAAACGAATTTTTTTTTCATAATTTTTTTTGATAATTATCAAAACAGTATTTTTTTGTTCAGCACTTAACGTTAAAATTTTTCAAAGTTGAATTGAAAACAAAATATTTTTTCGGTTATTGATAAAAAATAACGTTAATGTGCAGCCCTGATTCCAATCACAAATCATCAAACAAAAAATTTTGAATTGAGAATGTGTTTACTCTTGCATTTGCTTTCACAAGCAAAATAGGACAATTTTTCTTGACACCTCATTTATTACAAAAATTTTATTAGATGAGATTCCATTTTGTCTTTTACGTGTTTTGTTAATGCATTGAAAAAGTGTCGATTCATTAATCAAAACGTTGATAAGTTCGGCGTAATTAGCATCTCTATTTTAATTTGGCCACCAATTTGATCAGCTGTTGAAAAATGCAATGCAAATATCGCTATGCAACAGATTTTTGGTGTTGCAGATTGCAAATTGCTTGGCATTTGCACATGCATGTAATTTGTTGTTGTCTTGCAATTGGTTTGCAATGAAAATTTGCTATGCAACGATGCAAGGCCATTTGCACTCAATCATGAATACCCCTATTATTTTTTGTGTATTGTGTATTTAATTTCTTATGTTGGATTTTTTTTTTTATTATTTTTGTGTATTGTGTATTTTATTTTTTATGTTGAAGTTTTTTAATTATTTTTATTTACTTGAAATTAATATTTATTAATATTATACAGCATAAAGCTTTGTTCGAAATATACATATGGGCATATTTCCTTTTTACTGAGTTTCGATCGATTTTAATTTAGTCTTAAAAAAATTTTTTTTAAATTTTGTCTTTCGTCTTTTTGTTTTTCTCTTTCTTTTTCTTTTTCTTCCTCTTTCTCTCTTTGTTTTTCCTTTCCTTTTCCTTTTTATTTTTCTTTCTCTCTTTTTCTTTTTCTTTTTCTCTTCCTTTGTCTTTTCCTTTTTCTTTTTCTTTTTCTTTCTCTTTTTCCTTTTCCTTTTCTTTTTGTTTTCCTTTCTCTTTCTCTTTTTCTTTTTCTTTGCCTTTTTATTTATTTTTTTTCTCTTTCTTTCTCTTTCTTTCTCTTTTCCTTTTTATTTTCCTACCTTTTTTTCTGCCCCTATTATTATTATAATTTTTTTTTAAATAATACCCAAAACAATTTAGTGACATTTTTTGTGTCATTTTTTTATTTGCTTTATATAAATATAGTAAATATTTATTAATTAAATAATTTAACATTAGTTTTATGCATTATCAATTTTTCTTCTTTTACATACATTCACTTACTTATAAGTATTATACATAAGAATGATACGTAATAAATAATGTTTGTATGTCAAAACCTCATCTTATATTATTCGTAAGTTTATTATTATTAATTATATTAATTTATTTTAGTTTATATGTAACTATATAATAAATCCTTTTTTTACTCTTTACTTAGCTGTAATTTTATTTTACATTTTAATATATATATGTATATGTATGTATGTATATATGTAAGTATCTATTTACATATATAGTATGTATTATTTTACATTAATTTTTTTTCTTTTCTTGTTTTGTTTTTGTTTTTATTTGTATTAAATGCATCTTTTAGCTGATCCGCCATGGTTTTCTTTTTCAAATATGCTGCACATTTTTAAAACTATCATCATTGTGATATATGTATCTATGTTTGTATGCAAGTATGCTTATAAATCACAAATATCGTAGCTTTTTTTTTGTTTCCAATACACATCTTTGCTTTCGCCATAAACATGATCTTCACTGTAACATCAACCATCATTTTCATCATTATTTTTCCAGCATCTCATCATATCATAAACATATTTAGTTTTGAAAAAATTATGATTTGAATGCATTTTAAATACATTTAATTACATAGTACGTATGAATAATGTCATCTTCTGGCTTTAACTCTTTTCTTGTGTGTTATATCCCGTTTGCTGCCAAATTTTATTTATATTCGTTTAAATTTTCGCTATGAGCTGCTTTGTTCCATCAAGCGACAGCCCGACAGCATTTCTTGGCCCTTGTACTGCGTACGTAAGTTTTGGCTGTAGACTCCATCTGTCATTCATACGTGGGGTTATTCGGCAGCTCTGATTTTCTGCTTATCTGCTCTTCTGTTTTAGTTTTACTTATACATATACTCTTTACAAGCCTTCTCTTCGTTCGATTTCATTTGCTAGCATTTCCTAGCAAACAACTAGTTTCGCGGTACTGCCGTCGAAGCAGCTCTGGCCAGGGGTTACTGTAAACACAAGCAAATAAATCGTCATCGTACGACGAAAAAGCTTAGTAAGTAATGAAAAGGTTAGGTTGAAGGCCATGAAGGTTATGTGTGATGAAATATGTGCTGAAACATTAAATTTGATGCAAAAAATTGTTTGTTGTTTGTTGTTGAAGACACTTTTTTTATTGCATAACAAAATATAGACATTTACAGCCAGTTTCACGAAAGAATTTAAGTTTAATTTCCTTTTTTTTTCTTGAATTTGATATGAAATCGGACAGGGAAAAAATTAAATTTTCACTTAAATTTTTTCGTGAAATTGGCGTTTAATATGTATATTAATATAAAATTATTTTTGTAATAAAAAAAAATAATAAAAACAAAGAAATTATTTTGCATTACAACCAATAGTATTTGCATAATACTTATGTATAGTATGTGTTTATGTAGTATGTAGGTATGTTGATGTATTTGTAATACAAATTTTGTATGTATGTATTTTATCATCACTCAGTGTTGCATTTTATTTTCAAAGCAAAATGGCATTATGCTAGCTCAGGATTTTTAACTTTTTTTTATATTTTTTTTTAACTATCTAAAAGCGCATCTATCAATTATTTAGCTTTCAGTTTAGTAAAAAAGTCGGCTTCACACTTACTCCTCCTTCGCACTTTATGTATACATATGTACGCCAGCAAGTCGCGGCTCAGTTTTCTTTAGATTTTCTTCTTTCAGTTCATTTGCATATCTTCGCCTTCTTCTTCAAGTATAATCGACTCACCGGGCCAAACAATTGGACGTCCCTAGTATTTAAATTAGCAAAACTCTTTATAGTTAACCTTATTTGTGTGTTATTGTAAGTGCACATATGTATGTATGTATATATTTATGCAATTTTAGTTATGTATATTATTTTTGTTTTTTTTTTAACTAGCCCTAGTGCGTACTTAGATTTTAGCACTTATGTACATATGTGATTTTTAAGTGATTATTTACAAATATTTTTTATGCATGATATGATTAATAAAGAATTTGCAATATGTGTATATTTTTACAAATGCAAAGCATAAAAGGGTTTGCTTTCAATTGCTACATATCTATGGGCAGCTAATTCTTGCTTCGGACAATTTTATTTCCAATTACATATAGAAAACGTATGTTATGGAATGTTACAAACTTTATGTTAATGAGCAATTTTCAGTACTTTTGATTGTACAACAATTCTCGTGTGATTGAAGTGGTCTGTCATAAACTCCATGCGATTCGCTACCAGCTAACTTTTAGTCCTTTAACGGTCATATACCCAACAAACACAGTCTCTAACGTTAGAAATTTTGTCGAGATTACCTTAGATAACTAGTGTAATTCTCTATATATTCTCAAATCGATAACCAGGGTTGAAAACTACACTAGAATTCGATTAGCGAGTGATTAGAGAAGGAGCCAAATCTCACGCCTTTTTTCAATTCTCAATATATTTCTGTGATATATTGAATTTAGATACATATATTGAAATTAGATACTAAAAAATGGTAAAGTTAATATTACCGTAGTACAATGTTTTCCATTAAAAATTACAAGAAGTACCTTTAATTTAAATAAGACTGAATTTTGTTTAAATTTCAGTTCTTATAAATGTGGTAAACATATACATGTCAATATATATAATCATATGCAATTTAGGCACATATTGCGTTAATAAAATCTAAACAATGAAAAAATCATGTAAAAGGAGACAAAGCTTTGTTTTTCATTTCAATTGGAAGTATTTGCAAATTCTGATTAGAATCTCATTAGAGAACTACATTAGAATTCGATTCGAGAATTATAATTTTCTCGATTTGAGAATTAGGTACCCTTTTGTTTGAGAGAACGCTATGATTTTCGATAGATTTTCGAGTCGTCCTCTAACGTTAGAGGTTTGAGAATGAGGCTAGTTCTCGAGTCATTCTCAAGTCGATAACTAACCTCAGTGTTTGTTGGGTAATCACCAGAATTTAATATAATAAGACTTCTATAGTAGTGACAAAAGCATGAAAGAACCTTGACAAATGATCTGTGTTAATTTACGTATGTTTTTTTTTTCAATTTTCCTTAATTAAAAACTGGCCAATAGCTCATAAAAAATTCACATAAAAAAAAAGATCTGTGTTAATGTTTTCCACGATGAAAAACAGCGACTTACAATTGCGAATCGCCGATCAAAGTATTCTAACCAAAAAGGAATCCTGGAGAAAGCTACATTATTTGTCAAATCTTTAAAAGGTTTTGAGTAGGGGGTCTTGTGATTCACATGTCATGGAAATATAATCCAACTGTGCTCACAAGTTCAGCGATAGTCACTGAATTCTAAAGAAAACTTGACCTAGTAAAAGGATTAGATTAGATTAAGTTGGCCAATCGTAAGACTTCCACAGAGTCCATAGTGTTGCCAACAGCACTTCGTAGGCAATTAGCTAGAGCTTCTTTAGAAAGCAGGGCCCTCTCTCTGTAGTTCGATTCGAAAGAAAATTCGTTCGCCTTCGAGTTCTATTTCAGGTATTCTTTATAATATGAATGTGCTTTCGGGCACGAATTTCGCTTTCGAATAGAACAACAGAGAGAGGGCTCAGGTCTTTGCGAGTTTCAATATTTGAAACAATGCCTTCTAGGGATTCGAAGTGCGAGTATATAGAGTCGAGACATCGAGACATCTGAAGCGTTGTCTGTCAAATTCTGAGCATTAACAAAGGATATGTTCTAAAAATGCGTTGAAGCATGATTTTAGCAAGCTTTTGCGTATCAGGGTTGTGTCTGAATATTTGGGTGTGAGTAATGTAGTTTTTTGCAGATAAACTGAGAAAAAGTTTTGTGCAGATTGTGTTATATTATGAACTGAGTCACCACTGAGAAAACACATCACGAGCAGCTGGTTTATCATTTAAACATGAGAGAATGCTATCTCTGTAAATATACGAGTCTATAAAGTTGCTTAGGCAGTTGTTCTAAAAATAGCTAAATTGTGTTAGGAATATTTGAGATTATGTGTTTATGTGTCAATGTGTGTATTTAAGGGCTCTTTATGAAATATATAAATTTAACTAGATTTAAGTATTATCCACTAAAAGGTATGTGTTTTATGTACATTGGCTCTTTTGGGCATTTCAATTCACGTTGTTTGTGTATATATACATACATATATGTATGTATTGACAGTTCTGAGCTATGCAGTTTTTCTCACTATTTTCTTGTTATTGGTAGAAATATACAATTAACTACATATTTATATTTATTTCTAGCTTAAATATTTTTATATAAGCCTTAATGATCCTATTTCTTTTTCTTGTAATTTTATTAGCCATTTTGATTTGAAGCTACGGAATTTTTGTGTAAGTACATATGTATGTACATATACCCTGCAGTAAATTTGTTTCACTGCTGAAGGATCAGTGATGATTCTTTGTTGAATATTCATCACTGTCGTCATAACTCAGTATATTTTTAATTGTTTTTGTTTTTTTTTCTGAGGAAAGCAAACCATTTATATGAAAAATTCAGCAGTCTGTATATGAAAGTATTCACTGACGCCTCCTCGTCATAGGTGAATTGCATCAGTGATTCATTAAGGATTCATTGCGGACTTTTACTGCAGGGTATTAATGTATATATGTATGTATGTATATATGTAGATCAATTTTTGTGTAAGAGAGTATATAAGATGTGTAGTATAGTAATATAATTTTTTTTTTTTTTGAATTAAAATTATTTTAAAAACTAATATATTAAAAAAATCATAGTTTAAATTGCCAAAAAAAAAAAAAATTAATGCATGCAATTTTCCAAAAAAGCTTCAAAATGTACCCTATAAACATTGTGACAAACATTCGAAAATGCCCCGTTAATATGTGGTATCCCAACAAACATTATATTATATATATATATATATATATATATATATATATATATATATATATCGATTAGAGAATTACTCGAGAACTAGCCCGCTTTATCGAATCTTTTACATGTGAAATTTTATGGCGACTAGTTTTGTAGAACATTTTAACCCTCTATCTGTATTTTTAATTCGCATTCTCTCCATGTGTTTCCAAAATGGTTTAAAATCAACCATTTTTGTGGGAGTTAGAGGGTTATAGTCCATCGCAAAGAAATTGCTTATTAAATTCTGTAGAAGAGGTCCGAGCTCAAAAACTTAATTTGAAGAACTTTGCGATAAGCGGAGAATTTTTTTATTTGAAGTAATTTTTTGAAAGATATCTATATATATAAAATTGTAGGGGTTTTTTGTGAGGAAATGGCTCAAAAACTACTGGACGGATTTTTTCCAAACTTTAACAGTTTATTCTTTGGATAAGTCCGCTCGACATAGACTATATTTTTCAACGATAGATGGCGCTGGAGTCGTCATATTCGCAAAATCCGTATTTTTGATCCGAATCTGTTCGGTTTTGGCACGTATGTTTTTTTTTTGTAATCAAAAACTCTGTTACCAAAAATTAACCCGCTAGGTGGCGGTCGAGTCGAGATATTCAGAAAATTCGTATTTATGGTCCGTTTTTGTTAATTTTTCTAACGTGTGTTTGTTATGTAATCGAGAACTCGGGTACAAAAAAACGAACCCGCTGCATTGAGTTCAGTGTTGCCGCAGCCTCAAAAAATTTGGTATCAAAAATTTATACCTTCATGGTTTTTTTCGTATCACAGAAAATTTTTTCTGGAAAAAACACTTCAATTAATCAAGAAAGCTGTTTTCGAGCTTTTAACCCGTATAACAATTTGATACGTCCATTTTTTTTTTTCGTATCACCAAAAATTTTTTTACAAAAACCCTCGATTTCCTTGTATTTCGGGCAATGTGCATACATGAAGACGCGCGTTTTCTGCCGTCATGTGTGGCTAGCTTTAGTGAGCCGTGCTCATTACTTCCATGGGCAGTGATGCCTACTATAAAGTTTGATAAAATATTGCCTTTTTTTGTATTTTCAAAGACCTTCACAATACATGTTTTTCGTGGCATTCACAGGTTGATAAAATTTTAAAAAAAATCTTAAAAATGAAAAAGAATCGGTTAATATTCTTTGATTTTGATTAAATTGTATCAAAATTATTTGATACGGATTAAAAATGTATCAAATTTGTTCTACGGCAAAATAAAAAGTATCCACGTATCTTCGGCTTAAAAAAGTATCACATTTGATACGATTGTATCAAAACGGCATCACTGATTGAGATATTAAGTTCCGCAAACAAAGTCGCGAGCATCAGCTAGTTTTCCATAAAGTAATTGTGCCTCCAGTTAAAATTATAAAACTTTAACCCCCCCCCCCCCTAAAATAAAACTCAGACCCTCTGGAGTAGTACTGTGTTCGGCAAAGTTGGTTTGAGAGACATCTTTCACAATTAAAAACTTTTGTTCGTGTTGAGGAAAATTTTTGTAAATTTTTTGATCTGTGTTATCAATTCTGAAGTAGTTTTCTAATCTCGCACTTACATTAAAGAATTATGGAATATTGGAAATATCCCAGAAATGTTTTCGAGAAACATGATAATACTTAATAAGCTAATCACTCATTCCTTTCTCTCTTTCTTTAAAACTTTCCTTCGAGAATGGGTTGAGTTTCGAATTCATAAAGAAGGAAAAATATAACGTATAACGAATACTCCATTTAGCTATAGATGAAACTTTTCTGCGTTCAATGGTGAGCCTTGAAAAAAGTTTCGTTTTCGAGCTGCTATCGAATTTTAAACTAACCTAATGTCTATTGGGTAACAATCGAAATTCAACCAAACAAAGCACATATTTAAAATAGTTAGAAGAGTGAGTGCAATTAAACGTTTTGCGATAGAACATACCTAGAAATAATGTTGTAACGATTCAGTGCCAAAAGGACTACTTAAATAGGTTAACGAAATGCTTAACGAATACTTAACGAGATGTTTGAATTATTTTTCATTTATCTACATTTGTATTTTATGTATGAGTTTTTATATATGTATTTTTATGAGTTTTTTTATATATATTTTATGATTTCATGACTTTAGTACAATTGCTGATTAGTATATATGTAAATTAGTTGTGCGTAGTTTGTTAGCTTTAAAGTGTTAGTTAATTTAATAAAGTGTTGACAGTTTAAGTAGTTGTTAAATAGTTA
Source organism: Urophora cardui (assembly GCA_960531455.1). NCBI lineage: Eukaryota > Metazoa > Arthropoda > Insecta > Diptera > Tephritidae > Urophora > Urophora cardui. Next base: position 146,226,176 of record OY482672.1, read on the forward strand.
GTAAATGTTATTTGGCTGCTTTTTTTAACTATCTATATCATATATAAAGTGTGTATAGTACATTTTTGTATGAATGCTGGTGTTGTTTTCCATTACAGTGTTGTTAAGTGGGTTGGGGTCTTTTCGATTTCTTGCTCGAGCGCAGAGTATGAGTACTAAAAGTGTAAAAGAAGTGAAGGAATGCAAGCAAGTGTTTATACATTAGATTAGTGCAAGTTAGATATATAAAAATAATATTAAAAGTTGTTAGGAAATTAATTTTTCTACTAAGTAAATGATTTTTATACATAAAAATATGCCGGCTAACCAAAGCCAGAGCGATAAAAAAAGGTTGCAAAGAGTGTCGAAAATGAGCTTTTTTGGGAGCGCTCTCTAAAATGGGCGTTTTTGCAGTGTTGCTTGGTAAACCTCAAGAAACGTACTTTTATGACTATGATTCGTAATCATTTTGTATAATTTTATATGACTCCTTTTTTTGTGGTGTTCGCCTATAACGATTTTTTGCTCATTTGGGGCCTCAAAAAGTGCTCATTTCTGAGCGTAATCGATAAATGTGCGTTTTATAGCTCCTAAATGAGTCGAATTTACTCTTTTTGGTTAGCCGTGATTTTAGAAGCCAATTAAATGTCCAAATATATTTTATAAATTTGCTAAACAAACTAAAAAAAAAAAAGAGAAAGGGAAAATGTGCGCCTATTTATAAAAGTTTTAAATTGTGTCTTTTTACCACTAATGTTATAATTTTTTAAAAGAATTTGAACTAAAGTGTTAAATGTGATGAGCTTCTACCAAACTACATAACTACATTTGAAATAAACACAAATTACTATAAAACAATTAACTGACCAGTGATGTTGTGCCAAAGAGCTTGTACCAGCCAATAACGATATTCGATAAATTTAAATCGTCGAGCATTATTTGTGCCACGCCCATAAAAACTTTCTTTTCGATGCGGCCATAATCACCCCAAACGGTAACCTGGAAATCAAAGAGAAGAAGTGCAAAAAAGCAATTAATATAATAAGTGTATGCACAATAAAATATGTATTTTTTTTTCGAATGAAAATCCAATAGTGTGCGCACACCTGCAAAATGCAACCCTGGTATGGCTGTTTAAATACCAATTGCTGCTGATAGAGCGGATCTAATGTGCGGCGCGCGGTCGATGTTTTCATTTTGTCAATACAACGTTTGCCAGAAACCAAATAAACTTTAACATAAGGAGCAGGAAGCATTTTCGATGTTGGCTTTTGCTAAAAAAATGTATAAAATAGTATAAATATGCTTTCTTATTATTGTGCTATTTTTTTATGTACGCTACCTGCAAACCTCTAGCACGTATAACTTCTACTTCTAAGAAACCCTTTTGATGGCACATTGATAACTGTATATCACCCAATGATGGCGCACCCAATACTTGACGTCCCACCAACTGGCCGGGACCCAAACCATCAATGAACTCCGATAATTGACCATCGTTGCCACGCAGTGATGGTGAAAATCTAAATATTTTTTTGTATTGGTGGCAATACGGTTTTGCGTTTCGTTAACAGATTTTGTATTTTATTATTAAATTGGATTTTTATTGGAATTTTTTGTTTGTTTTAGTTTTAGTTTTTGTTATTTTTTTCAGCATTTAATTTAGAAATGGTATATTTAAGTAAAATAGAAAATTTATAAATTTGTTATTAGATTATGTTAAACATTTTTTTATTACAAGAAAGTGAAGTGAAGAAAAACAAACCATTGCAAAAAGAGCGAAAAAAACACAATATAAAAAGTAGTAGGTAGAAAAAGTTTCGTGAAAATAAATACGAAGTAAACGTTTGAAGAGAGCAAATATACAATATCTTCTTTTTTGCAAATGTTTCAGTTAATACATTAATTTTTTATATACAGGGAGATGTTTTAGATATGATGTTTTTTTTTTATACGTTTGTATGTATGTATTTGGATTGTGTATAAAGTGCGAAAGTTTTAAAAGTGACACACAACTTTTTGTTGTTAGCAAAGGAGTGAGTGAATATGCAGGCGTGTTTTTTTTTTTTAATTTTATTTAGTTTTGCCTAAGCCATTTACGAAACTGTGTACATACTAGTGCCTTTACAGATAAATAAAATTAAACAATCGCATGCATAGCTTTGAAAGTTTTGTAGATAGCAGAAGAAAATGCTTCAGGCAAGAAATACTACTACTTACTTACCCTGAAGTAAATATGTATAAGAAACAAGTAAGGAAGCCTAAGTTCGAGTGGAATCGAACATTAGATACTCAGCTGTATGTTTTCATTGTTTGTTTGCGTTTGATGGAAACAAGGCGTATTTTATATAAAGCGAGTGCTGAATAAAGTGGGCGTAGCCACGCCCATTTTCAACATTTTTATCAGTCATCCAACTAAGCATATGAATATTATTCTTTGTGCAAAATTTCATTCCTTTTTGACTTCTAGTTACAAAGATGTCACGTTACAAATTCCCAAAGGGTGTTCCAGAAATATATTTGTTAAAAAGTAGGCGTGGTCATAAACCGATTTGAATAAATTTTTGCATGTCTATTAACACAAGTTATATAAAGTGTATAAACCAAGTTTCGTCATAATATCTCAATTATTTGTCGAGTTATAGGCTAAGAAATCTCGTATATTCCTTTGTCTAAAAAGAGGCGGTGCCACGCCCATCTTCCAAAATTTTTATATTTTTTGTTTCCGGTCTATTGTGGAACTCATGCCACAAAATTTCTATGAATTATCTCTATATTTGACAAAGATATCGCTTAAAATGTTTTTATAAGGCCACTTTATAGTTCCCATGTATAAAAGTGGGCGTGGTCGACAAACCGATTTCGCTAAAATTTTGAACATGTATTCCCACAAGTAATAAAAGTGTACACACCAAGTTTCGTCATTATATATAAATTATTTGTCGAGTTATGGGCTCAGAAATCTCGTATATTCCTGTTTATAAAAAGAGGCGGTGCCACGCCCATTTCCCAAAATTTTTGTGTTTTTCGTTTTATGTCCGCAGTTGGACTTCTGTTATAAAATTTCAATGGCATATCTTTATATTTGACAGAGATATCGCTTAAAATGTTTTTATTAGGCCACTTTATAATACACATATATAAAAGTGGGCGTGGCCGTCAACCGATTTTAACTATTTTCAGTCCAAATGTTTGCCTAAGTAAGTAAATCACGCGTACCAAATTTCATCGATATATCTTCAATGGCTTCTGAGTTATGACATATAGAACTTTCCATGTTTGACCCTTAATAAGTGGGCGTGGCACCGCCCATTTTCCAAAATTTCATCAAATTTCTTCCTAGGAGCCTGAGCTCAACACGTGGGTAAAATTTGATCACTCTAGCTTTAATAGTGACTGAGATACCAAATTTCCGATTTTTTTCTACATATATAGGAAAAGTGGGCGTGGTCATGGTCCGATTTCGCCCATTTTCAATACCAACCGTCCCAGTCTCGATACCAACTAGCATTTCAAATTTCATCAAAATATCTCAATTTTTGAGCGAGTTAGAGTGTTTACAGACGGACGGACAGACGGACGGACAGACGGACGGACATGGCTCAATCGATTTCTCTTTTCACCCTGATCATTTTGATATATATAAGTCTATATCTATCTCGATTATTTCATTCTGTTACAATCCACCGTTATGTGATTAAAACTATAATACTCTGTGTACTAGTACAGCTGAGTATAAAAAGTGTCGCAAACCACCGCAGTCAGATTTTAGTTTTAAACAATTGCCGTATTATTAATTTTTAAACAATGCCAGAAGTGCACATATATATTAGAGACAGTTTGGAATGCGTTCTACAGCTCTGCAGTGGATGGCAGTTACCACTTCTGAGAGATACCGAAAAATTATTTTACTGGTGAATTACTTCGTTGAAAACTGCTAAGCTTCATTTCAATCGGTATTCTGGCACAAATGGTAACGCTTTCAAAGTAATTCCATACGAATGGAATGGAATCGGTAGTAACTTAATTTTCCTGCTACCAAAATACGAAAAGGATGTTCAAAGTTCAAGATTCTTCATTTTACTATTAAAGTAAATTATATATGTTACCACACCGGAATAAGACCGTTAGTATACATTACCGTTTAAAAAAGAAAAAAAAAAAAAAGTTTAAAGCTTTGCTATGAGTTAGATCGAGAATCACCCTTGTCTTTTAATAAGTTAGTTATGCGCTAGTTTTGAACTATGGCGATTTGCTGAAGGGCACTTCAAAAGTAAACACAAACCATCTAGTAAATCTAGTAGTATGTTTATAAAACATAGGTATAATGTTATAAAAGACTGTTTATTATGAAACACTGTTATAAATAGCGAAGTGTGTTAATTGAATTAATTTTAATAGTATTTCGTTTCTAAAACAAAAAAAAAAAACAATAGACTGGATTAGAATAACTAGTCTGGTCTTCAAATTTTAAAGCTTTATAAGATAAATACCTTCCTTATCTTTAGATTTTAGGAAAATATAATAATATCGGGTGAATAAAGCACAATACTTCAATTTGATACATATTGGAAGCTACAAATTCAAAGCTGTTGAGGAAATACAAATAATAACAAACTAAATCATCGATTACAATCTCCAACAGCATTTCTGCAACTTGTACTTCAGCACCTCTGAGTTTTTTCTTATTTGCACTCAAAGATTAAGCATTAAAAACTGCGAATACAGGAGCTACACCGTGCAACATATTGCCAGCAACATTACATCTTCGATATCCTAGCAACATTTTCTTCTGCTGCTTAAAATGTGCATCCCTTATACGAAATCCCCGTCCAGCTTAAATTGTATGAAAAAGTGAATATCACAAAATGCACTGCTCGACCAAGTAACAATAATTTACACTAATTGTCCTAATTCTGGTGGCAGGTACTAACCCCATTAAACTTTAAGAGCAAATAAAAAGAGACTCACACGTGCTGGCATAAAATTAATCAGGATGATGTCATATTACAGGAAAATAACATGGTTACTCCGTTGCAAAGAATAAGTTGGAATTTGTTGGACAGTGTTGTTGAGCACCAGGGAAGTAATACATTCATATGTGGCCGATCGAGTGGCACTAATTTGTGGTTGACAGGCTCGCTGAATGTGTAATAGATGTGTGTACCTAGTTGGAAATCTTTATAATAATTATGTACATAAGGGCCGATTTCATAATGAAATTCTTAAAGCTCCTTTTGTTAAAGGAGCCTTTTAGTTAAAGAGCCATTTAAATGTTCTTTAAAGTGGGAGTGATTTCATAATATGTAATATAATAATAAAAGGCTCCTTTAACGTCAAATGATTGTCATAAATTTAAAAATATTGAAATTTGACATTTTTTTCTGAAAATAAATAAATTTTTTGATTGTGGCTTAATTTTTTTTTTTTGTTTGAAAAAAGAAAAAGAACAAAGAAGCATAATTTGGAAACCCAGTGCAGAAAAATAGGAAGCGGTCATCCAACATCAGAAAAGAGGAAGAAGATGAATATTGCATTATACGACTCAAAAAACAAAATCGGTTCAAAAATTTTAATAAATTTTTGATATTTGATTTTGACAGACTACAGAAATGAATTTTTTTATGGCAAAGGGAACCTTTAAATAACTTAAATGCCAGTTTTTGGGTATTTAACTTTAAAGGAACTTTTATCTTCAAAAAGACTTTATGAAAACGATCAGCAAATTAAAGGCTCCTTTCGAATTTAAAGGAACTTTTAATTTGATTATGACATCGGCCCTAAATCATATAGTCTATTCATGCCAAATTAAAACATCAAATACCAAATCGTTATTTCTAATAAAACAAAGAAAATAGAAAGTAAATTAGAAATTATGTTTGCGAAAACAAACTGGACGAAACACCTGAAGACATTTACCATGTAGACAAGAAATAGCCACATAAGAGATGAGGATTAAAGAAAGCAAACGAGTATCAAGAACAACATCAATTGACATCGAGATTATTGAAAACACACAGTAGATACGCATATTATTTAGAACAAAAAAAGTAATAGAAAAGAAAATTGGCAAATTATAACGAAAGACAGCAGGTGAGATGAGGCACAGGACAGCGAGAGACGTTTGTCTGCAGTGAAATTAAAAAAATAAAGCAAACATATATATTTTAAAAGGAAGTTGAACACGCAAATAAAGGATAATAAAGTGAAAAGATAAAAAAGTAAAAAGGATGAAGAGAAAGATAAATGAACAACACAAACCGGGACACATTCAGAAAGTAGAAAAGAGATGACAAGGCAGACTGATTTGTTGGCTAATTTAAACTAATCGTGATTGTACACAAAGCAAATGTTGTCCAACTCTTTTTGAAAAAAAAAAAAAATACTGTAAAGTTACTAAACAGGTTAAATACAATATTTGATAAAAAAAAAAATTAGAGAGAAAAGTGTTAGAAATACATCATCAAATTAACAATAAGTAAAAGTAATTAAAGTAAAAGAATTAAGCGAAACAAAGCTGACGGCGGTGGTAGCTCAATGGGATTGTCATTGGATTACCAATCGAAAAAGTACTAAGTTCGATCCTCGGTTGAGGCCGCCTGAAGAAGTCTGATGAGGGGATGTGGTGGTCTCCGAAATGGATCCATAACTTCTCCCAAAAATTTTTTTTCAATTTTCCTTAATTAAAAACTGGCCAATATGCATATAAAATTCACATAAAGTAATTGTAATTTAACAGAATTCAAACAATTTTCTTTAAATGGCTGGTAATACTATAAATAATATTTATTATATTTTTGCTTTGAATATATGTACATACATACATACATACAAATATTGTGTAAATTGTATTGAATGAACCGATTACATCGCTACACGAAAACTGTTGTTACTCAAATTCTTAGCCTAAATCTATGCTACACTCTACACCGAAATAACTTACAGTCTCGGTACTTTTGCTAGCACAGACTTGAAAATACTAATGCTGTACCCGGCTAACTAAAGCCGGGGTGCACAGACAAAAAAAAGGTTCCAAAAAGAGTGCCAGAAATTATGTTTTTGAGAGTGTTCACAACAATAGGGGGGAGGAAGAAAAGTTCCAAAAGATGTACTTAAAATGAGCTTTTTTTTTAAGTACATACTTGTTATGAAGGTTTACGGAGCCTTGCCAGAGAAAATGAATGCCGAAGAGCTGATTAATGAGATTTTATCATTTATGGAGCATTTACTAATTTTTTTTTTTTTTTATTTTAGCTAAAGGTTAACGAGTTGCAAATTATTAATTTATGTAATAAAAAGATTCCAATAAAGTTACAGAAACAATTCTAAGAAGTCTCCGAAATTCATTCTAAACGAGTCATAAAACGCCAATCGTATTCGGAGTAATATTGGATCCTTTTTTATGACTCCATTCGAGGTTATACCGTAGAACGATTTTTGGCTCCAAAAAAGTTCATTTCTGAGGGTCTTGTATTTAAAACTCCAAAAAGTTTTTTTTTCCTTTTTTTTGGTTAGGCAGGTGTCTCCTTGGACCAATATTATAATAATGTTTTAATATTATTAACACATTTTTTTTGAATTCGAAATTTTTTTTTATATTAAATAAAAATTAAAAATACAAAAATGTTAAACGAAAATCAAAAAGCGAGTTTACTTAATTACCAGAAGGAGTTGGGCATACAAATTGCAGTCAACGATAGATAATTTATTTTTTTTCTTACAGAGAGAGAGACAGACAAAGAGAGAGAAAGAGATGCAACTACACACATATTAGAAGTGTTTTTTATTGCTTTTAAATATGGTCTGTTTTTTTTTTTTTTTTATTTTTGTTTAGCACTTCTCGCGCATTTTTTGCACTTACGATGACCCTTCAGAGCTGGATATGGAATGTATGCTACCGGTGCGATATTGGGAAATTGATGCGTTTGACGGCGGTGGTACTTCCACCGAACGTTGAATGCTGCCAGCAGAGCCACGTGATGGACGTAGAAAGTTGAGATGATGATGAGATGTAGATGCAGATGCAGATGCATTGTAAGCTGCAGCGGTTGTGCCATATTGAGTGATCTTATATTGATCTGCAGAAGCGCGTAAGCGAGCGAGCGAACGGATTTGTAGCGAGCAGCAGACGGAAGACATTGAATAATGTATAACATTGATTAGATATGTATGTACGTTTGTATGTATGAAGTATGTGAGTGTAAGTAATGTAAGTACATAGTAAGTGCTTTCCATTAAAAATTTCATTGCGTTGGTGTATCTTCACTTTAATGATTAACAATATTTTCTTACATTTCTATATTTCTTATTGTTAGTAACGAATTAAAACTTTATTAATATTTTCTTGTGTGTGTTAATTAAATCACAGCCACTTTATACAATTGTTGGTGTTAATGAACGGTGCTTCCCGATGTAATTCAAGCTACATTCGCACACACACACACTGCCATTTCGTACACATAATCGACAGAAATTTGATTAAGAGCACAGAAAAAAAAGATATTACATTGAAATAAAAATAGAGTAAAAAGCAAAACAAAACATGAAAACAAAAATAATAAACAAACATTGGCTAAAGAAAATTATGAAAAGCAGTTGGAAATATACAAATGTTTAATATTTTTAAACGTTGATTATATATGTATAATAAATTAAGAATATATGCAGCCCTATTTTATTTTTCACATACATATCTTAAAGTAAATATATTTAACTATATTTATGTATGTATTCCAATCAATTTATCAATTATTAAAAATTAATTTATCAATTTATTAAAAAAAAGTTCTTGAAGTATTAGCGAGTGTGCGCGTTCTTTTGTTTTTCTCCCTGCATATTTAGGTATAAATTAGTTAAATATAAAATTATTATTAAGATTAAGAATAGATGATAAACATTTGAGCCTCAATAAAAAATGAAACTCTCTCAAAACATGCATAAACCAAATTTGTTTCTTCAGTTTCTTGTCAGCAAGTTATGTATGTATGTAAATGGAAGTACACGGATGACTTCGGCAAAAGTCAAATAAGTTAACAAATAGTGAGGAAAAAAATTTGTATTTTCAAAAGTTCGCCTCTTTTCATTCCTTATCGCTTTCCTCTTCGTACGAGTAATAGTCTCCCACTCCATTTTAATATACTATATTCTCTCTTTCTCCTTCTCATTCCCTTTCATTTCCGTATCCGTAGACGTTTCCTTTCCTTTTGCCGTCTCATATCGCTTTCCATTCCTTTTCTCCACCGCTCTGCCGCTCCTTTCTGTTCTTCTCCCTATCCTTCTCCCTATCCTTCCCCCTCCAATTCCTTCTACAGGTACTTGTCCTACTTTCTCTCTCTCTCCCCATCCCTCCTTTCCCTTTCCTTTAGACAGATATCTTGGGACTCAGTATAGGAATGATAACAACAATAGCTCTATATTGAAGGCCTGCGCAATACCTGTCTTTTGATATCAATATCGCTGAGAAGCATTTCGGCGTCATCCAGGTCCACATTTTAACCCGACCTAGGAATTATAATGAGTACAGCTGTAAGTAAAATCCCTGCTGAACAGCTTTAATTTGATACCAATGTCGTCCAAAAATATTCAGGGAAAGCCGGATCCGAGTTTTGACCCATATCTACGGAACCGAATTCCCGATTTAAAAAAAGTAGGCATATAAAATTGCTGTGATTTATTAAGGCAATCGTGATCGCTATTTCATGGAAAGTGTATGCATGTGGAGCTGTCGCCACCTGTATTGTTCCGACATGGCTTATATGTACCTTTGCATAAAAATCATTCGCGGACCATATTTTGGACTTTATGCACTACTGACTTCGATTTCCTTTCATCTAGTCTGGCCTAGAATGGCTTATAAATGCGTCTATTTCGATCAAAAGCTCACCTAGCTATGAAGTGATTTTTTTGGCGTTAGAGATGGGCTTTGGCAATGCTCTTTGCACTATCTTTGGAGGCTCATAATCACGAAAGGACTACACTGAAAAACTAGTCTTGCGTACCTAGACGATATCACCGTATTAGGAAAAGGCTTTGCTGAACATTTCAAGGTTGGAGGAGGTTTTCCGAAAAATACCTACGGTGGCCTCAAGGTAAGTCCTAAGATGTGTTCAATCTTCAAGAGGGAAGTACCTACTTGGGACACAAAGTACTCTGATACTATCGTCGATTTGTACCAAACTTTTCCAGCGTGGCCACCATAGTCTCCAGCTAACGAGGAAAAATAACTCTTTTGAGTGGAAACGGCTTTGCACTGTCCCAATGTAATCATACATATGTACATAGTTCCAAAAGCAACGTTTATTTTGGATGTTTATGGGAGTGGCTATGCTATCGAAGTTGCTTTGTTACAGGAAGTTGATGAGCATTAGAAGGTAGTCGCATACTACAACCGATCAATTGGGAAACCGGAAAAAACTATTGTGTAACACGGATAGAACTATTGGCGTTGGTAGATTGCATGAAATATTTCATAAGTATCAGCGTTAAATTGGCACCAGATAGCAATTAGCACTTCGTCAACAATTTCATTGATTATAATTGTGAAATACGTATTCATAAGTATCTGTAGATATCTTGTGATATTTTTTAGTTAGATATTTTCATCATGAAATTGTAGCAAATTTAGCAATTCGTTATTAAATTGAAAATGATGAGCTTACCGTGCTTACTTTTCATTGCTTATTGTGTGTAAATTCTGCTTAGCTGAAATTTCTTTATTAATTGTTTATATAGTGAAAAAGAACATGCAAAACGCTCAACTAGTTAAAGTTAAAGTTAAAGCAATGTCAATGTTAGATAAAGCATTAAATTAATTTAAATAGGTACTACTTATTAGCTTATTAATATGTAAGTTTATAAATGTAACTGTGTTAAAAAATGGCAAGCTTTTAATAGCATTTACAAAGAAAAAGGGAACGAATGTGAATTGGCAAAACGCAATATTTTTGGTTTTTTAATTTAATGAAATTTTACTACAAACTACAGCGCAATTATATTGATAATATAGTATATGTATAAACTTTGTTAATATGAAAAAGTTATATGTTAATTAACTAAAATTAGTTTTTGTTAGCTTTTTTATTACTTTGCAAAAATTATGAATATCAAAAGATGTATTAGAGCAAGTTAAATTAAGCATTATTTTTTATGAAAATTTAATGAAAACATGAGGCATACTAAGTTAGTAAATACTAGTTAATAATTTACTATATTGCTTCGTTTCAAAACAATCGAAAGCTTTTCACAAGCTTCACCTTTACTATCGCTTTCACAACGTAACGTAACGATATTGCTCTAAAGGCGAAGCTTTTGTGAACAGCTTTCGCGTTGAAACAAATTTTCAATTGTGCTTTTCATTACGAAAGCGCGAAAGCCTAAAAATACGTATCGACTTTGGACGATTTTCAAGTTCAAGTGCGGGAATTTTCTGCATTCAAGCGTTTTCTTTCACAAAATTACAAACTTGCTTTTTGTACAGCGAGCTTTCATTAAAAGGAAAATTGTTTGTAAAATGAGTTTTCGCTTTCACTTAAAATGTTGTGATTTAAGGAAAGACGTAGCATCTCATTTTATTTGTTGACAAAAATTAAAGTTGAGCGGCATATCAGAGGGAGTTGTAGCGCTTAAAACTTTGCCATGCCAAGCTATTGTGTGTTTGGAGGGGAAGCTTTTTTCGTTTTAAGCTTTTGCCAATTTGCATACATAGATAGGTAGGTTGTTGAATGTAGTAGCTGTATTAATTGGTATAATTTTCTGCATTATTCGATAAGTTTCGCTGAGATTTTACGCGCATTTCTTTGTAGTTTTTTTTTTGTGGCGTGTTTTTGTAAAATGAGTGGCTAGTATAGAGTGTGAAAGTCTGCGCTGAATGTTTATCATCTATGCTGTTACTTCAGTATTTATTTTCGCTTATAATAATATTTAATAAAAATAAAAAGCTAATTAAATAAATTAAAAAAAGTAGACAAAAAAAATGTATTTTAATAGGAGAGTTGAAATAAAACTACTTAAGTGGAGGTATAGAGAAAGAGTTATATAAAAAACAAAGAAATAAAGAAAAAGTAGGAAGAGCAGCATTTTTGCGAACCTTTCCCCACCAGCAGTACCGGCTCCGACATCAGCGATTGCTTCGCCACCACCACCACCACCACCATCGGCTTCAGATGATGAACCGCGCGACAGCGCGCCACGTATCTCACCGGGCAGAACTTCCTCACTTCGGTGCACAGTAAATGAGTTCTTACCCTTTTTTCCAAAGCCCATACGTCTTTTACGACCTTTATATATATTTATGTAAGTATGTATGTAGTTTTATTGTTACTTTTCAAAATTATGTGTGTATGTACGCTGTTTGAGCTTTTTTAATGTGTTCTTTTAGTTGTTTGTTTATATTGATATGTTTCAAAAACTACTTGATATTTACTTAGTATGTGAATGTTATGCTAAATAACAGAAATAAATAGCGTTTACGCTTAAAAATAATAAAATTATATTTTATATGAAAAGCTAATAGTAAAATTTGGTTTATAATTAATTCAGTCACGTAAGAAAATTGCCTGGATGAGAATAAACAATGCAGTAATAAGCAATGTTGCGAACTGAAAGTTAAGTGTACAGCGACATGTTGCGCTACAGTGAGTGAGTGAATACAGCAATGTTGCGTACTTGAATGTATACAGCGACATGTTGCTCGTTAAAAAGTTTAAATACAGAGCAATGTTGGGCAGGAGGTTGTTGAAAGTCAATTTTGACCAACTGAAGAGGTGATATTGGAAATGTTGTGCATTTATTTGTACAGAGAAGTGTTTAGCGATAAAAACAAAGACCGTTCTTTGATAAAAAGTCAACATAGTAATGTTGCGCACTATAATTTGCAATGTTGCCACCTGAAAAGATGACAATGAATGTTGCGCATGGTGCGTTATTTACAGAGACATGTTGCGCACTAAGAAGTTGACAAAGCAATGTTGCGTATATTGAAAATTTGTATACAAAATAATGTTGCGCACTGACTGAGAACATAACGTGACAATGTTGCGTATGTTGAAAATATATAGAGGCATGTTGCTTGTGAAAAATTCAACATGCTAATGCCGCAGTGGTGTAATTCTTACCGCCAGCTTTTCATATACATAATTTTAAGTGAATTTAAGCGCTTTTTGAAATACTCAAACTAATGTTACTAATAAATGAGGGAAATAAAGTGGCAAAAATCACAAAAAAAAAAGAAAATATAAAAAACATGTTTCTAATACATACACGAAATAATGGTACGCCGTGGTAATTTAAATTATAAATAACAGTTTGTTCGTGATATAATATAATATGTATTTTTGCTGTTTTTGAATATGCGCGCTTAAACTTTCGAATGAAGCACTACACTTTAACTAAATGTTAATTTGTAAGCTGAATGAATTGCAACATTGTGGTTAGTTAATATACATAAATATATAAAAGTAGTGTATAACGCTAATGAACAGTAGTAAAAACTGCCAAAAATCTTGTTTTTGTTTTTTTCTTTCAGTATGTACATTAGTATGTTAGTAATTATTGAATGCAAACGTTAAAATTGGGCGTGCGCTTACCTGTGGCTGATAGTTGCGAGGTCGAATTCGATTTTTTGCCCATGCCACTGCCGCCTTTGGGCGAACGTTCCTGTTCAACGTCGCCGCCACCGCCCTTTTTGCGATCGGTTGCGGTGTCGGAGAGGCTGCCGTCTAAAACAGAGAGGGAGAGGGAGATGGAAAGAGAGATATAGGGAGAGTGAGATGCGTGATGTGAACTTAGCCATTTAGAGCCCTTTTCTCAATCTTCGGTTAACGTTACCTGGAGGTCTAAGTGACGGTTAAAATGGCGACTGCGTTATCGACTATATGTTAAATGTATGAGTTCGATTAAGGGCCGTTTACTCAACCCCCGATTAACGCTAACCATGGTTAAAGTCCGGTTAAACATCATTATCGACTTCATCAAACGAAAAAATTATCATGTGGTCGATAATACAGTCAGCAACTTAACCGGGCCTTTATCCTCCGGTTAGCGTTAATCAGAGGTTGAGTAAACGGCCCTAAGACGATAATGATGTTTAACCGGGCTTTAACTGTAGCTAGCGTTAATAAGAGGTCGAGTAAATTACCCTTTGGTTAACCTAACTCCCAGATAAACATCATTATCGCCTTAATCAAATCAAATAAATTTAACATATAGTCGATAATCCAGTCGCCATCTTAACCCTTGGGACCGTTTACTCGACCCCTGATTAACGTTAAACATGGCCAAATCCTGGTTAAACATCATTATCGACTTCATCAAACAAAACATTTAATACTTGGTCGATAATGCAGTTATTATCATAACCTGGCTTTTATCCTCCGGTCCGCGTTAACCAGAGGTTGACATTTTAACCGGCCTTTAAACCTTCGGTTAGCATTAACCAGAGGCTGAGAAAACGGCCCTTAAACATTCCTTTTTTCTATTTTTCAAAACTTTTTTTTTAATATAAAAAATTAGCTTACCAACTTTCTCATCCACGCTCTGACTAAAATTGACATCGCCCTTTTTATCATCAGCGCAGCCACCACCGTCAGCACTTTTATCTTTGTCATATTCACTAAAATCGTCATCCAACATGGCGTCGATGGCGTCCCAATCGATGACATCCAGCGGTGCATCATCATCGGCGGCAGCATCAGCAGCATCCGTGGCAGCGTTTGTTGCATCACCAATATTCGTTGTTGTTGTTGTTGTTGTTGTTTTCGTTGAGGTCACAGTTGTTGTGGTTGTTGTTGTTGGCATGGATGATGATGTGGTGGTTGTTTGTATGTTTGTGGATGTAGTTGTTGTTGTTGTTGTTTGTATGGGATTGGTATTGTTTGTTGTTGCAGTTGTTGTTGTGGTACCGTCAACGTTAGAGTCGTTTGTTGTATTTGTTGTATGTTTCAATGAGGCACGTTTATTAGGTGATGTGGAGTTAGCGACACCATGATGGGAATTTGCAAAAGAGGAAGAAGAAGCATTATTAGATATATTACCACCGACGACGATATTACCAGCAGCAGCAGTAGAAGAAGCACCACCACCACTACCACTCCCACTACTAGATTTCGTCTGTTGTTCCGCTCCGTATGAAACTTCTTTCCCTTTTTGCCTAACACTACCACTAAAACTACCACTACCACTACTATTTAAATAACTACTTGTTGTTGTTGGATTTGGATTTGTTGTTGTTGATGTTGTATGTTTTGTTGTTGTGTGCGGGTGGTATGTGTGTAGATCGCGGTAATCTTCATACTCAAAATATTCGGGTTGGTCATTTATGCTGACAAGATTACTGCGATCACTGCCGACCGTTTCATGTTGTAATTGTTCTACACGTGTACGATGAGCTACACCAGCAGCGCCACAACCGCCACCACCGCCACCACTACCACCACCGCCACCACGCTTCGCGGAAGCAGCTAATCCGGCACGCTGATCACGCGCATCACGCTGATCGCGATGTTCGCCAACGGGACCTTGACGTTCAGCGGCACCCGAGCCGCCGCCAACCGAACCGCCGCCACCGTTCATGGTCATGTGCTCGCCTTTGGCATCCATTAACATGGGATCATCATCATAGCCGCCGCCCTCTACCGGTGAAAAATTGTGTGCATTTTGTGCGCTTGGCGGATGCGGCAAATTGCGACGCCGCTTCTGATATGGCAACGCCGCACCATACAGCAGTTTCTCGTGACTGGTGCGCTGTAAATTCAATGACATGTGATTACGTTCGCGCGCATCATAACGCCGTCCACGCGGCTCATTGAATACCGATGGCGCTACACCGCGTCGCGTCCAACCCACATCCGAGTCATAGGTGATGGTAACGATTTTGTCATCGGTCACAAGGAAGTGTGAATGACTCAGCGGATTGTGTGCATTAACATTGGCGCCCATGTATGATTGGCGTATATTTGTTTCCGAGCCATAGCGACGCGATAGCTCCTCAGCCGACGGCAAGGGAATATGAGGATTGTTGGGATTGTACACCTCATCTTCATAGCGTATGCGACGGCGACCCCAACTCTTGGCATGCAAGTCGTCGTAGTCGAGCGAACGCGATTGCCCCTGATCGTGAAACATTTTCCGCCGATCTAAGGTGTTGTTGTTGTGGCCGCCCCCTATTGGCACGCCCACTTTTGGCTTTTTCAATATGGATGTCGGCTGGGGTGCCTTTGATTCGGCTATCGGCACCGCAGTCACCAGCGCATCTTCGCTCAGTTGGCGCGACAGGCGCAAAATCGATTGTGTGGGCAGTTGCGGCGGCGGTGCCAGCGAGGATTTTGCCTTTTTGTGCGCCGTCGGCGTTGGTGTGTGCACATGATAGGTGGGTACTGCGCCCAGCGCGATCTGGCGCGCACTTGTGTCGCTCACAAAGTGCTGATCGACACATTCGCCGCATATTGTCGGATCCATGGTTGGCAGTGATGGCTCAGACGATGGCTGATACATGGACAGCGAGGGACGACGCAACAGCTGTTCGGCGGTGTAGGGATAGGCAACCGGGTGATGTTGGGGATGTGGATGGGATTCGGCAATGCAGTAGGGATTGTCGCAGGCGCCAATGGCAATGCCGGGTGTGGTGAGTGCGGCATTTGTCGACAGAACGACCGGCTGGCTACCGTTTTGGCAGTGACTGCACGTATTATCGTAATGATCGCGCACGTAGGCGATGTAGGAGGAGGGCGACGACGACACCGAGTGGGCGTGCTGATGTGGAGCATTGGCAGCAGCAGCCGTGGGCATATCAATTGCCGCCGAACGCCTTTGTTGATCGTAATATGATGAATATGGATGATGATGATGATGTTGTTGCTGCAGATGACTACCGCTTAAACCTAACGACGAGCTATCACGTTGGTAAAAATCTACAGTCTGCGTTGGATAATCGGGGAAATGTGGTGGTTGTATGTTATATTGATGATGTGGATGTAATGTATGTGATGCATGAGATAGGTGTTGTTGTTGTTGTTGTTCAAGTTGTACTGTATTCACAGGCGGCAATGCCATCGACATCGGCACTGCGGGCGGTGTTGGCGGTATTACCGTTACCAAGCTCGGATCGGGATTGCCATATTGATCCAACGCTACTAAATTACCGCTATTGTCATTCATCATCATCATCATCATCATTGGCAGTTGTTGTTGCTGTTGCTCTGGTGGAATATTCGTTGTATTTTGTTGTGCGGCCGTCGTCGTCATCAGCTTTGCTGTATTCGGTGGCGAATCGGCTGCTGCCAATTCGGCTAATTGTTGCAGCTGTTCGAGTT
This sequence comes from Urophora cardui, assembly GCA_960531455.1. Taxonomy (NCBI): domain Eukaryota; kingdom Metazoa; phylum Arthropoda; class Insecta; order Diptera; family Tephritidae; genus Urophora; species Urophora cardui. The sequence goes on from OY482672.1 coordinate 146,243,461, forward strand.
GCTCCAGCAGCAGCATTTGTTGTGACATTGAGCTAAGTTGTTGGGACGGCGATTGCATTGTGTTGTTGTGGTAATCCGCTCCCACTCCAGTTAGGCTATGTGATGGTAAGAAAGCACAATCATCGACTTCGATTGTATTGGCGCGATAGCGTTCAAATAAACCGCGCCCTCTAGCGGCCGCGTTTGGTGCATGATGATGGTGACCGGCAAGCGTGGTTATGGGAACACCTCCACCACCGTGATGATTCGGATTTAGTGGTTCTGGGCCATATGGGGTGCGCCAATTGCGTGGCAAGCTTTTGTTTTTTTTGGGTTTCGATAGCAGCCGATCGTTTGCAGGTATTGCGTTTTTTGACATGCCGCATGTGAAAGCCGCGTGCGAATTTTATAGGCGGAGAAGGGTGTGTGGGTATGTGTGTGTGTGTGCGTGCATGGGGGGAAGGTTTGTGTGGGTAATATTTTGAAGGGGTTTGATTTTGTGGTTTTTCGAATTTCGGAATTTTTCGAATTTCGAATTTTTGATTTCCAATTTTCGAATTTTAGATTATTCGAAGTTCGAATTTTTGATTTCCATTTTTTGATTTTTAAGGTTTGAATTTTTGGAGTTAAAATTATTAAGTTTTCGAAGTTCGAAATTTGGATATTTTTAATTACAAAATCGAAATTTAATTTTTTATGTCAAATTTTCGGTTTTCCAAATTCGAATTATTATTTTTACATATTTTCAATTTTGGAGTATTCAGAGTTCGAATTTTTGATTTCCAATTTTCGCATTTTTGAGTTTATAAAGTTTGAATTTTTGTAGTTCGAATTATTGATTTTTCAGTTTTTCGAATTTCGAATTATTGATTTTTCGAATTTCCAATTTTTTTTTTGTATTTTTGAAGTGCGAAATATAATTTTTTGATGTTGAGAATTTTGATTTTTTGAAATTCGAATTATTGATTTTTCAAAGTTTGAATTTTTAGTTTTCGAAATTTGAATTTTGGATTTTTCAAAGATTGATTTTTTGATTTTCAACATTGGATTTTGAATTCGATTTTTAAAATTTTGTAATTTAGGTTTTTGGTGTTCGAATTTTTGATTTTTCGAATTATTGATTTTTCGCAGTTTAGTTTTGAAATTTCGAATGTTTGATTTTTAGAATTTTGAATTTTTGATTTTAATGTTTTCAACGATTTATTAAATTAAATTTTTTTATGTTCCAGTTATGATTTTTTGAAATTTTCAAAGTTCGATTTTTAGTTTTTGAATTAAAATTTGTTTTGTATTTTCGAAGTTCGAAAAGAAATTTTTTTTGAGTCCAGTTATTAATTTTTCAGTTTAAAATTTTAGTTTTCGAAGTTCGAATTTTTGATTGTTCGAAATTTTTTTTTTTTCATTTTCCAATTTCGAAGTATAATTTTTTTAGGTTCGAATTTTTGATGTTTTGAAATTCGAATTTTTGATGTTTTGAAATTCGAATTTTTTATATTTTAAAATTCGAATTTTTTATATTTTAAAATTCGAATTTTTGATTTTTTGGATTTAAATTTTTTTTGTATGGCATTTTCAGTATGTATGTAAATTCGCGTGCACATGCAAAATATTTATGTAAAAAATGATCAGATGAGGGATCATTGATTGCAAAGTGCATGTTGTTGTTGTTCAATGATAATTTTTTATTAGTAAATTGTTGTTGTAAAAACATGATTTAAAAACAAATTATATGCAACAAAATAATATGCATACAAAAGGGATTTAATTATTTTATGCATGAAGAGTTGTTGTTGTTGTTGTTATAAGTACAGCAGTCAGTGCGTCGTTATTATTTTTTAATTGTAAAAAGCGGTTTTGGTTTTTTTTGTAAGTTTATTTATGAATGTGTGTATGCCATGTTGTTTTTTATTTGTAGTTGTTAATATATATATTTTTTTCCAATTTAATTCGACACATTACAGATAAAGCAGTTCAACATAAAATTTAGCGCGCGTCATTGTGGTAAAGTAGTGCAGACATTGTGAATTGTGTTGAAATTGAATTGAGTTGAAATTGAAGTAGAGTTTGGTTGAGTTGAGGTTAATTTGAGTTGAGTTGAGTTGGTTTAAGAGTAGAGTAGAGCAGAGTAGAGTAACGTATGTTGTTGTAGTTTTATGTAAATAAAAATAATACAAAAATGAAAAGAAAACAAATTGCTGTTGTTTGTTTTCCAGCAAAGTTGCCACATTTTATGTTGTTTTTTATTTTGTTTTAGCAAGTGTACTTAGTGGATGCTTAGAAACAAGGTTAGGCAGGGTTGCATTTGTTGCGATTTGTTTTGCAGAAAATTTGTTTACAATTTGCAAAATTTTGCTTACATATAAATATGTAAATGGAAAGAAGAAAAACTAAAGTGTAAATTTGATACTTCAAAACAAACTATGCCTGATTACGCCTTATAAAGTCGATAATTTTGAATAACTAAACGCCTGATTCGATCGACTGATATTTAGTTATAAAAAAAATTTTGATATGTTTTGTTGTTTATTTTGGGTCTATTTTTGGTGCAGATCGTTATTTTTTTTTATTTTTATTTTTTCAATTAAAATAAACCCAAAACGAAAGCTTTCATTCGTTCCTTTTTGCTTTTGATTGCTTGGCACTCAAAAGGTCATACATAAATACCCTTCACCACTTTTTCACTACTCACCTCAAACCGCGTGAGCCACGCGGTCGTTCCGATTGCGTTGAGAAGGCGCTCGATGTTACACTAACCACCGACTCCATATCCGAATCGCCAAATTCGCCCATAAAATCCTTGTCCGGCGATAGCGAATGACGTGGCCGAACGCGCGTCTCCATTGCATGCAAATCGCTGTCGGAGAGGCCGGTGTAGTGGCGTTCCCAACCACCCATGCCGGTGCTACGATACGTCGCCTGGTGATGCATTTGACGTGTACGATGACGTCCAAAGCGGCCACCGCCTGGACGTTCATCGAACTCTTGCCCCAAGCGATCGCGTAGCATTGCGCTGCGTGAGGTTTGCGGCACCTGCGTAAAGCAAATATTTCAAATATTAGAATTTTGTTGCTAACGTTTTGGTTAACGTTGCTTAAAGCACATTTGTATGTATGTGTGTACCTGTGGCAATTGTCGCTTTTTCGGCGAACCAGTCGGTGTGGCAGTTGCCGAGCGCGATTGAAAACGTCCCGCGTGTTGCGCTGAATTTGTGCCAATTCCACCAACCGACACAGAACTGCTACCCATTACACCACCACCACCAATACCCGGCCCGTGTCCGTGTATGTACGGCGAACTGCTGGCGCCGGCACCGGCGGCCGAGTGATGTGCTGCTACTGGAAGAACTGGATAGTCGTGTATGTAACGATCGTCGGGCGGCGATAGCGAACCACGTCGCGGACTACTGCTGCGATAGTAACTGTGACCGCTGCCGGTTACGCCGTGATAGCTGTCCGTTGGTGCAGCGGAATGACTGCGTTGGCTGAGGCTCATGCCCGGCGGTCCAGTGATGGCACCATTACGACGCAAGTAACCGGTAGTGTTGCTGACCTGCTGTGCACAAGAGAAGCGTTTTTTTTTTTTTTGAAAACAAGAAGATGAGTGTAAGTATTAAGTTTGGTATATAGAAATTTCTATGCTACTCAGCAAATACATAGATTGATTTGGATTTATTTTATAGTCTTGATTAATTTTTTGTTTTTATTTTTGTTTTTACATAAGTTTTTTGTATTAGGCAATTTTGTATAAAGTATTAGTGGTAATATGAAAAATTATTTTCTATAGACTTTTTATTATATGAAGAAGTTATAAATTGTTTCTATTACCATTAAAAACATACAAAACTGCCTTGGTTTTCGTTAATTAAAAAAAAAATAAATAAAAAAATAAATAAAAAAAAAATAATATATTTAGGGCCGTTTACTCAACCTCTGATTAACGCTAATCACGGTAAGAGGCCGGTTAAACATCATTATCGACTTCATCGAACCATGTATTTATCATTTGGTCGACAATTCAGTCCATAAGTTAACCGGTCCTTTATCCTCCGGTTAGCATTAATCAGAGGTTGAGTAAACGGCCTTTAGTGTCGTTTCCTCATTCTCACATTACCACTAACCGGATGTCAAAATGTCGACTGCTTTACCAACATCATGTTTTATGTGTGAGTTTGTTTAAATCGATAATGATGTTTAACTGGCAGTTAGTGTTAACGGGATAAGAAAACGGCACTTAACAGTTTTGTAAGTTGAATAAAATTATGTTTGAAGAAAGATCTATTTTTTCAAGCAAGTAAGTGGAATTCTTATAGATTTACAGTAAGTTAAGTAAGATTAGAGTGTTAATATTTTTTTAAGAAGAATTAAAAAAAAGCTATAAAATTCTTGTTGTTGGTGAGTTTTACAAGCTACTGAAATTAGTTTGACTGTAAGTAACTGTAAAAATAATTAGTATATAGTGTATGTAATTATCTACTCTAAAATGATTAGGCGTAATGATTATGCGGTTTTTTCTTTTAATGCGACCAATGATGTGGTTGTCGATTATTGTGAATAATTTAGATACATTAGTTCTTAACCCTCGAGTGCCATAATGTACATACGAGTGAGTATTCTCTGGCAGATGAGTGAGGACTCAGGAGTCTATGCATGAACAATACCATGTCATCCTCGATTTAGTCTACAGACACAGTTTCTCCTTCCTAGCTAACCAAATGGAGATCCTTCCAAAGTACGAACGAAGAAGGGCTCAAACAAAAAAAAAAAACTGACATGCCTTGACAGAGCGCTCTGAATATTTAGTGAAAAATAAGTATTTATTGCTTTATCTCGATGAGCTCTTTCGAACACCTAAATCATTTATCACTTAAGGAGTTCGATCGCAGCCTTAAAATGCCTCTTAAAAGGCACTTTTCACCATAGCATACGCTTCGTTGGGAATCTTTTTGGAGCTTCTTCCCTAGACGTGTGGGACCTAACAGAGCACCTTGTGAACTAACTTGATTGAGTGTGATATTTGGGCTTTGAGAAAGCTACAACGTTATTCTTCTCAAGAAAGTGTTTACACTCTAGGAAATCGGTGCACTTAGCAAGTTTTCAATTATTTTTTTCCGCTCAATAAAGTGTTTTGGAGAATATGCCTTTTCATTCGCTCACGAAATGGTGCATTTTGACTTTTCATTGATGGAAAAAATTAATCAGGCTTTTCTGGAAACTGTACCTTCAAAGACAACTACGTATCTTTCGAAAGGAAAAAAATTTTTGCTACCGAAAGATAGTTGTCTATGGAAATACAGTTGCCAGATTAGCCCTATAAATATATTTTGAGTCAAAGAATCACAGAGTACTTATTTCCGGTTTTTAGAAATCGTTTTAAAAAGTTCTCAAGGTAACTACTCTCAAGACAAAGGTTAGTCTTTTTGCTAAGATTTCACCTTAACTAACCCTAGTCGCTTTTGGGGAAGTAGAATTCTTTGTTGAGCAAACTGATTGGTAGAAAATTTTATTTGATTTTTGGCCCTCGTAGTATTGAGAGTGGCCAAGCAATTTGACTAACAGAATATGTTTTGAATATACGCCATAGCGGCACGAACGCACAATTCGTTTGTTGTTGCAAGCCAAACTAAGCCAAAATTATGTTTTTGTGGGTCAAAGTGAGCCAAAAGAGTCATTGCCTGCCCATATTCGCTCTATGTAGTCGATAGTATTGACTCGTTACACAACAGTGATGGCTCATGGCTCCTACACTGTAAGCTTTCTTTTTATTTGGTCTTTTACCAATTTAAAAAATTTTGTGTATTAAATTAATTTACTTGTTTAATTATTATTTTTATAATATTTTAATTTATTTTTTTTTCTATATATATTTCTTTTTTCATCTCAAACCTGATTATGATAACTTTGTCCAATGCCCGAAATTGTGCGATAATCACGCGCTACCATACCAGCAACTCGTTTGCGACCCTGCGGTGACATATCGCGTCTAGAGCGACGTTCATTCAATTCAATCTGTGGCCGTAATGGATGATGACGGAATTTGAGAATGTACAAAGTTTCGTTGTTTGCCAATATTGCCAATATTTACGTTAAATATAAAACAAGTGATGACGAATATGATTTGTGTGCGTTTTTGTGGTGGTTAAAAGTACATAAGTAAAGGCGAAGAGCAAAGTTATACGAGAGAGAAAAGGAATAAAAAATATGTTTGAGAGATAGTAAAATAAATTAAATTTATGTAACATGTATTACAAAAAAATTGTATAAAATAACTTTAAGTTTAAAATATGTTTTTAGCTAATTTTTTGTTTGCTAATATAACTTTTTTTAAATTGGTTTGTGTGACTATAAAATAAGGGGTTTATTCAAGGGTTGGTTTGAGGGGTTTGCCGTGAATAAAGCGAACCAAATTATGACATTTACATGGAACGGCACAGATTATTATTTTTTTTTTGTTATTGATGGTGATTTTGTTGGGGTTAATCATAAGGGTAAATACTAAATTTCGAGTAGGGAATTTTAAGGCTATGAATGCTTTTTCACATATTTACTAGTGGGTACGGGGACAGAGAAATATTAAATAAAAAAATAATTAATGGCTTTAATTGATGGATGATTGAATGGATGGACGGATGAGTGAATGACGTTTTAAGGAACGATATACTACTACATATCTATGTATTTTGATTGCATATAAACAAGCGTAAAATGCAGTTACATTTAGTACATATGTATTTATGTATATATGATATGTGCAAATAAAGCTCAGTGAAGCTTAGTGAAGTGAACATTAATGAACATAAATATTGAAAATTAATTAAAAAGTCATGCAAACACATATATAAAAAGGATACAGATATACATATGTATGTAAAAAAGTGCCTCTACTACAACATAAATATGTATACATACATACAATAAAGCTAAGTACAGCAATACAGCAGCTTTTAAGTTAAGCTTTGACGTTTGCTGACGTAAATTCACGAGTCAGCAAATTTGATTTTAAACCTCTTTTTTGGTATGTGTTCTCATATTTTTCTATACTTTTTGCTTAAGCTTAAACTAAATAATTTCTAATATAATTATTTATAAGTTACATCATTTAGTAGTTGCTTATAATTATAATTCTTATAAAAATAAATTATTACTTTATGTACAATAAAAAGTTGTTCGTACTCGCATAATATTACTTGTAGCATAATAATATGTACATATGCATTAAAATGCACAAAAAACGTTTACGTTGCGTTCACGATTGCGTTTATGATACGTTACGTTAACGTTAAGTTTGCGCTTTACGTTCATGTTACGATTAATTAAGTAAGTTAAGAGTGTTAACAGTTTTGTTCTAAGAATACACTTTACGCTTTATGTACGCGTTACGTTTACTGCTACGGTTACGTTCCGTTTTTCCTACGTTTACGGCCACGCTTGCGTTCTTACGCTTTTGTAATTGCCGAATACTGTTCCACATAGCACTGTTATTAGCATACCGAAAATGAAATTACGCAAGTCTTAAATACGTATAGTAAAAACAGGCGAGAAAGAGACATGTAGATGAGCCGAAAAATACGCAGAGCAAGAGAGACGAAAAGAGCTACGCAAACAGCGAAAAATATGTCTACAATAGCATGTTTTGAATCGGAGCGAGAGAGGGAAATAGAGAAAGTAAGAGACAGTTATTTCAAGACTGGATTCCTACCCGGCTAACCATGAGGAACTTCAGGAATACTTGATGATGGATTACATAATTACTGAATACATATGCATTTTTCACTGTATATTTAAGCTTAAAAAGGAGTCAATGTCATAATTTTGGATCTTTAGTCTCACTACAAAAAACCACTGAGAGAGTCTCTGCTTTCTGGAACCACCCTTTTTGTGAGAGAGCGCAAAGCGATTTGCGCTACATTGGTTAGAATGTGTGCGATGTTTCTCATTTACCCACATGACTCATGAGTCATGATATAAAGTAGTTTGGTTAGCCGGGTTTGTTAAAGTATCTAAAATACATATATACAAATAGATAAAAAATATATTACAAAGTTTATCGTCTGTATTGAAAAAAAGGCATGGTTTTGAAAGAGAAAAAATTTTACACAACACCAATTAGAGATAATGCACTATTATTAATCAAATACATACGCAAAAAAACATACTAAAAATACACAAAAAAAAAAAAAATATAAGAAGAAATGCAATGCTGCATATTTCAGCCAGTGCAATTATTTAGATATGAATGAAATGATATGTGGGTGAATAATTAAAATTATATATAGTACATATGTCCTGCTTTCAATAGGATTGCCTCTTGGTTGCTTTTGATTGTTGAAGCATTTCGTAGGTGGTGTTTTATGCGAAAAACTTCAACAAACGTTAGAGTTTTGTTCACAGTATTTTTTGTGCCTTTTCTGTCAATATTTAATGAACAATACTCCATGGCACCTGGAGGGAAGCCGTAAATATTTATTAAATGGAAAATGGAAAAAAAAATTATTCATTAGGATTCAGAGATTTTCCAAAAAGGTAGACAAGCCTAAAGTAAGTCTGTAGTAAATTATTGTAACTTTCGAAGGTCAAAGAGAGCTAAAGAGAGAGAGAGAGAGATAGAGTGAGAGAGACAATATGTTGACGTGTTTATGGCAAAGTAAGGAGCACAGCATTTGTTCGCTCTTTCATAAATAAACGTTGTTAACCCTGGTTATTTATTGGATAGTGTTGTGTAGTGCTTAGAAAACTACTTTTTCACTTGTTCTTTTCTTTTCTTTTCTTTTCTTTTCTTTTCTTTTCTTTTCTTTTCTTTTCTTTTCTTTTCTTTTCTTTTCTTTTCTTTTCTTTTCTTTTCTTTTCTTTTCTTTTCTTTTCTCTTGTTTTGTTTTTTTTTTTTGGTTTTTTTCTTTTACCTCTGGCGGTGGACTTGATGAACTGCCCAATGATGATATACTAGCGCCATCACGTCCCGGCGTCAAGCCATCAATGTCACATTCAGACGTCGTATCGGAATCGCTTAGACGTGACGTTGTGCTGGTGGGCGGTGATAAATAATCGGTCGGTGTCAAAATTATAATGTCCGCTTCACTTTGTTCGTCGCCGTGACGATGTAACTGTTTTTTTTTTTTTTTTGTTTTGCAAATGAAAATGGGAATTGGTAGGATATTGATATTGGGAGTTTTTTTAATGATAAATTTTGTAATTAAAAGGTAGCGATACATAAACACATAAGCATATAGATATCGTCGCTAAAACTTCATAATCGCCTAAGTGAGACTTTCATAAAATTAAAATTGAATTTCTGACGCCCAACTCTATGACCTCAGAACTGAAAAAGGCATTAGAAGGAAATATAGAACTTCCCAAAGGCGTCAGGAGTTAAAGTTTGGCAAATTTCAATTTTGGCATGGGCAGTTATGAAAGTTTCAGTTAGGCGATTAGGAAGTTTAAGCGACGATATGTATGGTAGTCTAAAAAATATTTTTTATTTGCCAATATGCGTTATTTTTAATATTAGTCATACTTAAATGTTAAGTGTTTTGTGAAGGTTGTGCATTATGTACGTTTTTGATTTTTTTTTATTGTAAAATTTTCTCTATCAAAACCAAGCATTTACGTTATTTCGTTATTTCTTTAGTTTAATTTTTACTTGCATTTGCCTGTTGTGCTATTGTTTCTCATGGTATATTTGCATACATTTATTGTTTGCTAGAATTATATATAACAGAGCACGGGCAAAATATCTGCGACCGGGGCTTGTAACAAAGCTGACACGGATAAGGTTTTTCATTTCACTGGAGAGGATCCCAAAGTTATGGGGTTTTTCCTAATATGGAAAAATCATGGTATCAAATGTTAGTGTTTCCTTCCAGTTTGGAAGAGTTCTTAGCTTTTGCTTCCCGGATATTCCGTAAAGCACAAATTCGAGGTTCAGTTTTAAGCCATTATCAAAATTGCTAATCGATGAATAATTCTGTGTTAAGGGCGTGACTAAAAAGAAAATATCTCAGTGGGATTATAAATAAAATGTATTTTTGGACCCATATATAAATGGCATCCCCCGCTCTAAGGGAATTTTCTAAAATAGCTGAAAACTTGAAAGGCCAACTTGAAGTTTTTAATAACGAAAGACTGAAGAATGAATGTTACAGCTAAAAAGATTTAACAATCTTTAACCTATGGAATAACAGCTTTCAATCCTTCCAATCTAAAACATACCGAAACCAGTGAAACGAACCACTTGCTTGACTAAGAAGTCATCGAAAGGAAAAGTAGAAAAATCCACTAATTGCTGGTATTGAAAACTTTGACTTTACGAAACTGAAAATTATTGAGACTTGCGCGAAAAATCCTCTTTCCACGAAGGATGTCATTGTAGAAGAGGAAAAAGCATAAAATCATATATATTAGTTAGAATTTTCGTAGAACAAAATATTTTTAACGTTTTCGGTAATATAATCTGTAGTATTTCTTTTTTGTTGTTTATTTTTCCAGCAGGGTGGGAGTACGTTGTATTGTGTAACGAATTTCCGGCAACCCTAGCCAAGTTTCAATTGGTTATGATCTTCAATCACTTTTTTTTGTTCCACAATACAACATAATCTCTAGTATTAGTAGTTGTATTCATATTCCCCGCAGTAAAAATCCGAAATGAATCCTTTATGAATCACTGCTGAAATGCAACCATGACTGAGCAGGCATCAGTGAATACTTTCATATAAAGACTGCAGAATTTTTCATACAAATGGTTTGCTTTCCTCAGAAAAAAAAAAAAAAAACAAAATAATACAAATTGTACTCAGTTATGACGACAAATATTCAACAAAGAATCATCAATGATCATTCAGCAGTGAAACAAATTTACTGCAGGGTTAACCCTAACAATTTCATATAGTTTTTAGGTTACGATCTAAAAATAAGCTTATACAAATGTATGTATAGTACATGTAGTTAACAGCTGTAATTGTCGGTAAGGCATTTTTTCACCTCTCACCATTTCAAATACGTAAAAAAACCTAAACACTCACACCTGTGTAAGTAATGTTTGCTTGTTGTTGGTTAGAGTCAGTAGATAGAATACATATGTATTATTAAACAAGCATTTACCACTGACAACAGCAACTACATACATACATACATATAACCCACTAAATAATACATACAATACATATGCATGTAAATTAGAGCACATACGAGATAAGATGTATCCTGATGCGGCTGCAGCTGATACCATTCGGCCTCGTCGTCAAGCACATGATGCGCCAAATCAATGACCACTTCGCCGATAAAGTCATTGGCGCCATAGCGCACATAATCCCACAGAGTTACCTGATTAATTGAGTTTTGATTTTTAAAAATACACAAAAGGAACAAAAATAAATGAAAAGATAGTGGAAAAGAGAAAATAAAATATGTATATGAAATAATGTTATTAGAAACCAATGTTTTCTTGTATTCTTTTATGGTTTTTGATTAACGCATTTGTTTTTGTTTTTTTCTATTTACTTCGAGTAAACGACCATTGAGATCGGTACGCCTTAGGCCCGTATAAACAAACGTTTGACCCCAGCGCGGTTCGCAGGTACTCGCTAAGGTTTTGGTGCGTCTTTTTGATTTTGTACCACGATCGGGTAGAAGGAACACCTAAAACGAAACGCAAATCATTTAGCAATAATAAATATGTGTGGGTAATTTTGATACGCTGCTAGTTATTATTATTATTCCGCACTTCTTCTATTTTGACACTTTGCTGTTGTGCTCTCATCAACTCACTTTTGCATAAGGATTTCTTGCTTGGCCACTTTGTCGCAGCGTCAGCCCAGTCGCGCACACCAACGTCACTATCAACTGTAACGTATTCTGATCGTAACCGAGTTTCATCTGCAAACGTCCGTCGACGGCGGTCAAGGGCAGCGTATGCGTTGTGGCAGCCGTAATTGCTGCGCCGCCGCCGCCGCCGGCATGTGTATGTGCGTGTGGAGGCTGCGTGTGCGCGTGCGCGTGCGATGGCGGTGGTGTTTGGTGAATGTAATGATGATGTTGGCCCGCCGTCGTTGTGGCTTGTTGTGTAGTGGCTGTTGTTGTTGCCGCTGCGGCTCCTGGTGCCAGCCGTGGTTGTTGTTGTTTCGTTGCTTGTTGTTGTTGTTGTTGTTGTTGTTGGGTTTGCCTCTGCTGATACGTTGCGACGCCACCACTATTATTATAGCCGCCTCCAACTCGTTGCTGTACATTCGTTTGCCGAAAGTTTTGCGCTCCGCCGCCGCTTGAGTTTAGATCTGGTGAACCAGGTGAGGTGATAAGAAAACTGGGCTTATCGCTGCGCGCTTCGATGGCATCGGTTATGGGCGCTAATTGATGGGGGTTGGGTGATTGGGAGTAGAGAAGCGAGTGGGTGAAGAGTTTGTATGAAAAAGAAATTTTTATTAATGAGTGTTATTTTTTTGGTTATAATTTCAACTATAAAAATGAAGTATACTTATTTCTATTATTTGTAAATTAAGCTAAAATAAAGCTCTAGGCTGTAAACGCGCTCAAATACCAGATTTTTCAAGGTGTTTGGGGTGTTAAGTGTAAAGCGGGTTGTGGTTATTGTTAAGGTAACGATACATTTTTTGTTGTACTTTAACTTAATGAACTTAATGAATTAACCATTAAATAACCGATAGTTAACCCTCAAGTTAACCATTTATGCGCTAAGTAACCATTTATGCTTTAACTAACCGCTAGATAACCCTCAATATAACCATTTATGCCGTACGTAACCGATTAGCCGCTATGTTCATGTTACTTATTTTACTCAATTTATGCGTTAAGAGAGAGTTTTTATTCTTTTTTATTGTTTTTCATATCTACCTTTACGCGGTAAATAACGTCCGCCGCTACTGACCACAGCGCTGCCAGCGATGCCACTTACAAGATTTTGATTTGTCACGCTAATACCACCCTGTTGCTGTTGTTGTGGATGTTGATAATGGTGGTGATCTGTTGTTCTGCCGCTGACTGGCGTTAGCGGTCGCGAAACAATCAATTCAACTTGTGCATCCAAACGACTCTCGTCGATTATTTGATAAATCTCATCGGGGCACTTATTATGCAGCACACGATTATTCCATTCGACGATTTCGTCGCCTGAGCGCCAAAGAAAACAAACGATGATGCGTGTGATGAAAATGTGTTGAAATGAGAGAGAGTTGTAAATGTGAGTAAATGAGTGCATGTATGTAGAATATGATTTATAACAAAGCTGCAAAAATTGCAATCAAATTGTATTGCGATCAAATAAAATGCGTAATATTGCAATCAGTTTTGATTTGAAATTATATTGATTGTAATTTTTTCATTGTCAATATTGCAATTGCAATAGTTAACAAAAATGTTGTTGCAAACAAATTTTATCGTAATTTATTTTGATTGTAAATAATTGTGATTGTAAAAATTTTAAATGCATTAAAAGTTTGCTTACAATCAACATTAATGTAAATCATTTTGATTGTAGAATTTACAGTAGATAAAAATTATTTACAAAAATTTGATTGCAATCAACTTTCGTTGTAAATCATTTGGATCGTAAAAATTTAATTCCAGTCAATTTTTTTCTAAACCATTTTGATTGTAGAAATTTGAATTGGAATAACTTATATAGAATTGATTGTAATAAATTTTCATTTTAAATCAATTTGATTTTGAAATTTGCATTGCAATAATTTACAAAAATTTGGTTGCAATCAACTTTCGTTGTAAATCATTTTGATTGTAAATATTTTAATTGCAATAATTTAAATATATTTGATTGGCGTCAACTTTTATTTTAAATCATTTTGATTGTAGAAGTTTTAGTTGGAATAACTTATATTGAATTGATTGCAATCAATTTTCGTTTTAAATCATTTTGATTTTCGATATTTTGATTGTAGTAATTTCCAAAAATTTGATTGTAATCAACTTTAATTGTAAACAGTTTTTATTGTAAACATTTTAGTTGCAAAGATTTACAAAAAATTGATTTCAATCAACTTTCATTGTAAATAATTTTGATTGTGAAATTTTAATTGCAATAAACTTTCATTATAAAAAATACGGATTAAATGCATATGACACGATTCAAGTGCCCCCCTCGGGATTTATGTATATATGACATTTTCGGCTATAGCATTGTCAACTTTTATGTATTAGATACAAAAATTTTTTACAGTGAATGCATGATTGCAATTATTACAATAATGGAATGTAAATTTTTGTTGATTGTAAATTTTTCAATAAAATTTATCGCAATCAATTTGTTTGTAGTTGTAGGAACTTAAATTTTTGTTGATTGTAAATTTTTAAAATCAAAATATTTCAATAAATTTTTATTGTAATCAAATTTGATTGCAATATTAGGAACGTAAATTTTTGTTGATTATGAATTTTCATTATCAAAAAACTGCAATAAATTTTTATTGTAATAGAATTTGATTGGAACGAAAATTTTTGGTCATTGTAAATTTTTAAATCAAAAAATTTCAATAATGCTTTTATTGTAATAAAATTTGATTGCAATAGTAGCAACGTAAATTTTTGTTGATTATGAATTTTCATTATCAAAAAACTGCAATAAATTTTTATTGTAATAAAATTTGATTGGAACGTAAATTTATGTTGATTGTAAATTTTTAAAATAAAATATTTCAGTAAATCTTTATTGAAATTAAATTACAATGATTGCAAATTTTTACAGCTCTGATTTACAGGAACGCACGGTGACAGTGAGGCGTTTCCTTTTTTTGCTTTTACCTGGTCGTATGTGCCCTTCAATATCGGCCACCGAACCGCGTTTCACTTTCTCTACAATTGCACCACCACAACCGATCCTCGCGCCATTACCGTTCACTTCTGCTGGTTCAGCTACAATCTTTAAACCCAATATATCCTCACCGTCGTAATATTTACGCAACACCATGTGACCGATCATGCGCGTTTTGTCCGCGGATATTTGCCAATTAACCGGATGCTATGTGCGCAAATTTTATGGATTGGTTTGATAAAATTTTCCAAAAAATATTTGTTTGCGTTTTCGAGTGTATGCAAATTTTATACACATTTACATAAGCGAATGAATATGATGTGTGTATTTTTTGCGTCAGTTTGGCAGGTTTTTTCATTCAGTTCGAAGGTTTTTTTTCGCAGGAAAAGAGCGCGTGCATTGAAAGTATGGAATGTATGGCGATTACATGCGATTTCACCGAATATCACGGGTATGATAAATTTATTTGGAATTGGATTTTGATTTCGATTTGGATTGGGTGTTTTTATTAGGTAACGCACGCAGATGACATCACATGATAAAAAAAGGTGAAAAGTGAAGAAGAAAAATTGAGTATGTTTTTTTTTTGAGAAAATAACTTTAGATTATAGCGCCTGCAAGTTTTTAGTCAGTTAATACTACAAGCAAGATCTATGTATTTGGTTAGTTCTTAAGTATTTATGTAGAAGCATGTATAATATATACATATATTTTCTTCCACATAAAGATATAGTGTATTTACATAGATATGTATGACCCCAACTTAATTAAATATTATACAAAAACAGTAGAGTTAAGTTTCGAGAAACACCACCACAAGTTTTAAAAGCTTCTCAGCGATAGTTAGTAGATACCTTAGCTGTTATTTTTCCTTTATAAATAAATTATGTTAATGCGAGTTAGAAGCTAAATTTTTTTTTACATAATTATTAGTAGAGAAAGTCTGTTTGATACATATTTTTTCATTAAGTTATTTTACAAGTAAGAAAAAAAAGAACACTTTAGTTCAATTATTTTACAAAATATTTAATACTCTTGTTTTTTTTTTTAAGCTTTAGAGTAAGACTGAGAATATGAGAACACATACACACAGAGATAGTAGTTAATATTTGAAAGCGTTAACGTTTTCCATTCGCTGCTGTTCAAATTAATATATATATATATATACATTAATACATAAATATGTAAGTATGAAAGTATGTTTTTTTAATAAATGTGCTGAAGGTGCTGAAGGATGCTAGAGGTACATATAAACAATGAAATTTGCATGCAATGTGTTGGGATTTGGTAATAGAGTGCCATTTAAACAGAAACAAAGAAAGTAGAATTTTCAAGTAATTTGATAACCATTCTATATGCGAAGTTAAAAAAATTATATCTGAGTTAAAATAAATATGTTAAATTAATTACTAAAAAAAATATACAAAAAATGACAATAATAATAGGTACACATTAAAACACCTATGAAGCCCATTAAGGTTGAGGAGTTTAACATAAAAACAACTTAATATTTTTCTTTGCTGGAAAAATTGATACGAGTACTTTTCCCCGAAAAGGAGGCCATAAGGCACCCATAAAACGAAGGCATCAATAAAGCCATGAAGCTCGTATTGAAGAACCCAGCAAACATTTTCAGGGCCCAGCAAACATTCGCATAATTTTGGAGCCCGAAGTATGTGTATAATATGAGACTTAAACATTTGGAATCCAATCTTAGTCCGAACTATAATTTTGGAGTACAATTTAGAACTCTTTTCGGGCTCTTTTATGACTATACACGAAAATACCGAAGAGGAGCGAGTAGAAGAAATTGGATGATACCGATCTTAAAACAATCCACCTTCACCACTGCAGTTTATTTCAAGTTTAGGATCTCTAAACCACAGTACGGCAAATTTGTTGCGATCTCGCTTCACCGGAAATAACGCCTACGCTACATGGAACAGAGCTTCAGGCAAATGTGGCCTAAACTGAATGAAGGGAGATCAAAATCGGTAATATATCTGAACCGACTTGTTCATGGGCTGTAACTTCTAATTGGCCACTGTCTCATGGGCATGCACGCCACAGTTGCAGGGACGTACAAGAAATGGAAGGTGTTAAACACAATCTATGTCATTTTTCTTGACTGCCGATTGCCAGGTATCGCTGATTTCCCAGGAATTTGTTCGAACATTTGGCGGAAATGGATATTGGACTTTCTGCGCTTTATTAAACAAACGTGCTGGTTTAGCTTCATGAGCATTTTAATTATTTTCTTGGAAGAGTTTTAAAAGATCTAGGAAACCAGACCTTATATGTGGTATCACAATAGGTCATGCCACCATATGTGCCAGCGTATAACTGCTTTCTTGAATTGTGGGGCAACCACCTCAACCTAATCTATGCCACTTAGCGAAGTGTTAAAGAGCATCCGTGGAGATGAAATTGTCAAGAGAGAGAGAGAGAGAGAGAGAGAGAGAGAGAGAGAGAGAGAGATAGCAAAACTATTTCTGTTTTCGTTGTTTGGTTTTCCGACAGGGAGGTATACGTTGTATTGTGGAAAGATTTTCCGTCATCAATTTTTGACAAGAACAGAACAGAAATTACTTGGAAACTGTATTCTAAGGAGATGTTTTCATTAAAGTATAATAGAAAGCAGGAAGGTTAGGTTAGGTTACGTTGGCCAGATCCAGTGATACCTCACATAGATCAAATATGGTCCTTAGTGGTTCAAACAGCGTATTGGAGGCGTTATATTAAACTTGAAATGCAGGGCTTCGCAAGTTTTGGTATTTTATGTATTTCCTGATCCACAATGCATTCTAAGGACAAGAAGTGTGCAGAACCGAAGCAGTTAATACGGAGTCTGTCAAAAGCTGCACCTTGACAGGGAAGAAGTTCTATAGTGCCAACAGTATCACGTACTTTGCATGCCGTATACGCCTGACTCTCCGCGCCAGTGCGATTTTAAACGCATGAGTTGGTGTGGTCCCTTTTTGACACGAACAGAACAGAAATTACTTGAAAATTGTATTCTAAGAAGAATTTTTCGTTCACGTGGAGAACATATAACAGGATGCATAATAGTCGTTCGGAAGTATGAATTGGATTTTTTTTTATAGTTATTTCCATACAATTTTAAAATTCATAGATAGACGGTTCAAGCTTGAATGGCTTATATATTAAAGGCGATAAAGAGATCGAAAATGTCTTTAATAAAATTTTCTAGATTAAAACAATTTTGAGATAGATGGTTAAATGGCCTTAAAACGCTGGTTAAGGGCCATCAGGCGGTTCGTCTTCGAACTTATGGACTTAGAGATGGCTCGATACGGCTTTGGCAACAGTCAGTCTAAAGACATGAGATACTCCAGCAGGAAAAGGAATTTATAAATATATTCGTATGTATAAAGTTTCTTAAAAAGAAGTGCTGAATATAAAACAGTTTTACGTACATTTATATGTATATCATGCGTGTTAGAAAAAAAAGACATGCAAAAGAAAACTAAAAAAAAAATATTTTATATAAAATGTTACGAGGATTAATTTAGGCTAAACTGTATATATGTTTTTGTTAAATTTAATGTATTATTGTTTTTTTCTTCTTTGGAAATCATAAGTTAGTAAGACTTTTAATCTGGCAGGATTTTTCAGTAATTAAAAAAAAAAAGGTATGTATGCACAACATGCGTCCAGACAGGACAGGCACCACAAACTGAAGACGGACATTTGTTAAATATACAATAAAATATTCTTTCTTCCTTTTAGAATATGCATTTATATACAAAGCCATGGGACAAGATTATTTGTGTTTTCTTTTTTTTTTTTTGTACAGACTTGAAAGGTAGCCATGCGCCAACAATGCTCATTAAAGATCATCATCATCATCATCATCATCATAATTTTTACACAATATGAGCGAACTCTACCTTTGGCCCATCGCCGCGATTCGAATCTTCGCTACTCGTAAATGTGCTGCTCGTATCAATGCCCGAATCCTTTGTAGCCGAATCTTGGCTACCTTGCCGCTCGTCATCCCAACGTCCCCAATGGGCGCCTGCGGCTGCTGCAGCATCTGCCGCCGAAATGCTTATCATCTTATTGGCAGTGTTTGGATTTACAACGTTTGCATGGTTTGTTTGGCCCAATTTGGCGCTGGTCAATATTGTGGCAACACCCACATCCAATGCGGTTGAAGGCAGTATTTGCGTAACCGGTGGCAGTGGTCCACCACCAACTGTAAGTATTGGCGGCACATCATCATTGTCATGCCCATCGAAACGTACCGTTTTCTTTATTCTACGTTCGGTGTAACGTCTCGAATCTTGCGAGCCACCACTACTACTCGTCGCTACGGTTTCAACATCATCCCAATATGGATCGGCGATTAGACTACGTTCACGTTCGCGTTCACGACTGGGACTTCGTCTGCGCGTGCGATCGTAGCCGATGTTTGTCGTCGTCGACGTTGGCAGTGCACGATCGTCAATTACAATTTGTGGATTTCGTTGGCGTAGCAGACTGCTTGGCGCGCTTGTGGCGCCAGAGCTCGATGTCAGAGCGCTCGCACGTTGCGTCGACGTATACAACCCACTACTGCTGATGTCCGTGGTGCTGCTCATTCTTTGTCGTTCGTGATTCGTTCTATTTATACTATATGCTGCGCTGCCTGATGGTTGCACTGCATCCAAGCGTGCGGTGCGCGTTAGCGGATAACGTTCGAGTCGCTCACGATGCACTTCATAACGATCACGATCGGCTGACGAGTAAAGGCGATTTGTGTTGGTTAAGCGATAGCTGCTATTTGTCGATGAGCCATACGAATTCGTGACGCTTAAGAGATCACGTTCGTTTAGGCTGCGCTGTTGTCGCCAATGGTCACCGCCACCGCCACCACCACGTAAGATGCCTGTTGAAGCAAAAAATTTATGGGAAAGTTTGTTAAGCTATTGCTTGTCGCTTTATAAAGCGTTGCAAATACGCGCTTTTTTGTTTTTAAGTAGTTGTTGTGGGTGACGGGATCGTATCTGTATATGGTCGTGGTGGATTGTTGCTAGGATGGAATGTTTTGATTTGAGGATTTTTTCTTGCTCACTCATCGGTTTGTTATCGCTTTGTATTTGGGAATTAAATACATATATTTGATATCGCCCATTAACCAATCATATTTTTAAATACAAACCTTAGTTAAAATCATTAAAACCACATAAAAAATTTGCAGCAGACGGCACGTCTCGTCAACGTAACGCAATCGGAGCGTCCTCGTGACAATACAGGCGCTTCACGGCGCTGTCGCGTAATCGGCTCGTCATAGACATATCCTGCTTTTTTTTTTATCGATAATAACACTGCTCTACAGCCAAAAAATACTCTAAACGCGACCATCCTATCTATATGTAAAATCGGTCGCTGATTGCGAAAATCGGATTTATTTTTAATTCTATGGGAAGGTTTTTGAGATATCGCTAATTTACCGTTATTTGGCCAATGGCTCCACTTAATCCTGTATATCTCATTAACGCAGTAAGCTATCCTCGCTAGGGTGACAGCAACCGAAAGAAAATTAAATTTCCTTTTCATGGCTCCTATAACATTTTTCTCTTTCTCTTATAGTTTCTGAAATATTGATGATTCAATTTGAATTTTTTCGACAAAGTCAATTTTTTCTTAAAAAAATCGTAATGTAATGTTTTACGAACAGCTGATGCGCCGTTGCTGACGCGCCTATGCCGACGCTGTTGCCTTCACGAGACGAGACGAACCGTGTGCAGAATGCCTAAGTATAAAACCACTAAAAACTAAGAAGATTAATAAAATTGGCTGGTTTTCTGTATACTCCTTTGTGTGTTCGATATGTAAATCTCTTGTGTTTCGTTTAATATGAAGAGAGCGTTGTAAGCAAAAATATATTGCAAATACCCATGCAAATTTTCCACATTTTCATAGCAAAAATAGTGAACAAAATTTTACATAAAAAATAAATAAAAACATACATACAATTTCTTAGTATTTATTTAGAGAGCGAAAGTAGCGAAAATTCGGTGTGTGGTTTTGTGTGAAAAAGTGCGTAGAAAATAGGGACGTGTGTGTTTTTTTAGGGTGTCACATGTCATGGTGAAGAAATAACGACCATCAAAACTAGCAAACAACAACAAACAAATATTGTGCTTGTAGAGTGGAGAGTGTGTGAAGAAAATTAGCGCAAAAAAATGTCTAGTAGTTGAGTTAAAAAAACTTGAGTTAAAAAAAGGGAATTTGAAGCATTTTAGTTAGATAAAGTTGCCACACAAACACACATACATACATATATAGATAAACATGTAAAGGGAAGTTTTGAAAAAAAAGAGTGAAAAGTGCACAAAAATTAAGGAGGATATTAAATTTAATAAAGAAAAAATAACAAAAAACATTTATCTCCTAAACAAATAACTACAATTCAGTGCTTTTTTTATTAAACACAAATTGTGCTTATTTAGCTTATGCTTGCCTTTAGCTATTAAAATTCAAAAATAAAATAAAAAATAATTAACATACATAAAAACAATAACAAATTCATTTCACCTAAAATTTGCATTGCTTTTTTTTGTTAAAAAAAAAAATAATTTTCACGTTGAATATCATAAGTATTTCCTTACATTCGCATGTACTTGCAGCTCATTGGTTGTGAGTAAAGAAGATGTACGCCAACGCCAACGTCAACACCAACACCACCAGCACTGCTACCAATAAAATCTGCTGAAGTTGTTGAAGAAGTTGCAGTTAAATCAAACAACCAACCGTTTGCAGTCATTCGAACGCGATTGGCCAACACCGCAGTACGTAGGGGGATTTAACAAAGTTTTTTGAGTGTCAAACAATTCAAATTAAACAAATGTTTGTGTAGTGTTTTTTTAATTTTTTTTTTTTTAATTTTCGTTGCCAGAAAAATATGGAAGAAAAAAAATTTGTTTAGTTAGCAAGTAATTTTTTTGGTTAGGAGTTGTTTTCTTTGTTTGTTTTAAAGATATCTATTAAGTAGGTGTGGTGTTTTTGTGGTGCGTGTGCGTTTGTGCTGTTGCTGCTGTTGTTGTAGGTGTTTTTTTTTTTATTGATTATTGCACGCTCTAAACCAAACGCAAACAAATTATTTATGCATAAAAAATATTTAATAATTTTCACTTTGAAATTGTGGATAATTTGTTGGTTTTTAATATGTTTTTTTTCATTTACTAAGTGGAGTATAGGAAGCACGGAGGCGCTTATTGCCTATTTTTTATATATCTACATATATATTTGTTATATGTGTAGGTAGTGGTGTGAGGTGTAAAATAAAACTGTATAGAATAAAAATATATGTATATAATATAATCAAAGGTAAATATAAGCTCAAGCTATAATAATAATAAAATATAATAATAATAAGAATAATAATAATAATAATAATAATAATAATAATAATAATAATAATAATAATAATAATAATAATAATAATAATAATAATAATAATAATAATAATAATAATAATAATATAATAATAATAATAATAATAATAATAATAATAATAATAATAATAATAATAATAATAATAATAATAATAATAATAATAATAATAATAATAATAATAATAATAATAATAATAATAATAATAATAATAATAATAATAATAATAAATAATAATAATAATAATAATAATAATAATAATAATAATAATAATAATAATAATAATAATAATAATAATAATAAATAATAATAATAATAATAATAATAATAATAATAATAATAATAATAATAATAATAATAATAATAAATAATAATAATAATAATAATAATAATAATAATAATAATAATAATCATAATCATAATAATAATAATCATAATCATAATAATAATAATATAATAATAATAATAATAATAATAATAATAATAATAATAATAATAATAATAATAATAATAATAATAATAATAATAAT